>VWYP01029816.1:0-41008 GCA_013400435.1 Pycnonotus jocosus
CCAGCTCAGCTCCCGAGGGTCTCTGTGCCCTTTCATACCCAGCAGGCCCCAGCACTTCCAGCACGGCACAAATTAATTTAGCTGGCGGCAGTAAAGTGCATTCCAGAGGTGATTATATTCTGCACCAGAGTGAATGCACCTTAATAAACCCCAGCCAAATGCATATAGAAAAGGTAATGCTGTGGATTTATCTCTTTTTTTTTTTTTCTGTATTCTTTTATGGCCTCCATTTGCTTTTGTTCTCTTTTTTTATCCTTTTGGCTTTTATGTTTGCAAGTGATAAATTTTCCCATGTTTTACATTTTATATGTAGTTTATCTCTTTATTTTGTACTTATATTGCATTGAAAATGGAATGAGTCTTTAGAATAATACAGCTGATATTGAATTTTTTAAATTGCTATTGGGTATATACTGCATAAGGTGGTTATCTGATCTCCAACTTAATCATGGGAAAATATTGCTGTGGGGAAAGCTGACTGAGTAACAATGAGACCCCTATGCTTTCACAAAATTTATTTAACTATAAACCTATTATAAAACATTAATATAGAATTCTCTTACTTTCTGCTACATTCAGGTCAGATTTATTGTACACCATTCCTGAATTCACACCAAAACTGAATTAATCGGGCAGTCTCAGAGGTTCCTATTTAAGTTTATCAAGATATGCTCCTGCTCTCGGGATTTCCTGACTGCCAAAGTCAGTAAACATAAACAAAATTACAGTTTAGTCATGGTTCAGAAGTGGAGATTCAGGGCTGAGATAGAACACCATGTGCCTGTCCTGCCAGAAATAATGGTTGTCCAAAGCTGAAGGACAGCCAGGACTGCCTGAAACATCCCCAGTACCTTGCAGAGCCCTGGAATCTCCACATTGTCACCTCGTGCTGACTAAAAAAACCCAGAAAAAAGGCATTTCTCAGGTATAAAACCAAAGCAGCAGGGCAGAGACACAGCCCAGCTGGGTACACCAACCCTTTCCCCACACGGGCTGTGGTTATTTCAGCAGAGAGGAGAAGGTTACAGTGCTGAGGCTGGGAGGAGAGCACTGCCAGAAAGGAAAAGCAAGCAGAACAGAAGACTTGAACTGTTAACTTTCCTTTAAGTGTAATTTTTCCTGGAATGTGGTAATGATTTCTATAAAAGCATCCCAGATTTGTTTTTCCAGACCTTTTTGCTCAAGTTTGTTGTGTATTTCCAAGAGAAGAGAGCGATATCCTGCAGCTGCTGAGAGCAGGGCACAGAGGCTGCTCCTCCAGGTCTGCACTCCTGGCACACCCCAGCAATTCCTGGGTCTCCTTGCCCTGTGCAAGGGGAGATCCAAGCTGGCATTAGCTCCCAAATTCCTGCCTGGCAGTTTGAGTGGATTTTACTGACTGCAGCCAGCTGTACTTTGGGGTGTGTTAGGTGTCAATTCTGGCACATCCAGCTGTGCCCAGTGAAATTGGGGTCCCCCAGCACCCTGGGGTAACCACGGGGCCCTTCACATTAATTCTGATCTGGGCATTCCCACCTGAGTCCAGTGGGTCACCAAATCCTTGTGGAAGGGCACAGTGATGTGAACCCCCAACCCTCAGGAGCAGGAATCACCATCAGAGCTGCAGGAAGCCTGTCCAGACCCCAGCACACCTCACAGCTAAAATAATACACATTTTAACTGGTCCTCCAATTTATGTCTCCTCCAGGGTTTGTTTGAATTTCAAGCAATGAGCAGAATTAACCACTGAATCAAACTGCAGGACATTTAACGCGGGGTGGTTTTAACGTCACCCGTCAGGATAAACGTGATTTCTCCAAATCCAGCCTTGCCTTGCAGGATTGCCAGGGAGCAGCAGAGCTCGGGAAAGCCTTTGGCTGCCCTGGCTGCTCCCCTGGCCGGTGCCTTTGGGAGGGGGCAGCCTCTCCCTGCTCCCTCCTTTCCTCCTGAGGGAAGGGGCACACACAGCCCATGAGCCGAGAGCAGGGGCTCCCCACGGCTCTGGCTCTGCTGCCCTGCCTCCTGTGCAAAGCTGTAACCCCTGCACAGCCAAGACTTCTACAGTTCAGAGCTTTGGAGTGCTACCACAGCAAAGCAGCCATCCTTTCCCAGCCTGGCCAAACTTCTGAGGACAAAGGAAAACGCAATGACAGAGTGGCAGTGATCCCATTCCAGTTAACGATCTCGTCTGAGGGCTGGTTTGTGACAGAGCTCATCTCCTCCTCCTCCTGAACACTGCTCAGCTCTGGAATCAGGATCAATCTCAGGAACAGGGAAGAACATGTTCCTGTTTGTTTCATTTGAATTTCTCTTTTAATATGTTGGTAATATCTGCAGTGCCCACTGCTGATGTAATATAGATTTAATTCTCAGCTCATTTAGCTGCTGCCTCAATAGGAACACGATGCCTTGTGGGAGTGATGATTAGAGAGCAACAGCAGAGATATAAAGCAGAGATAAATGAAATAAATTCCAGAAAAGTTACTAACAACGTAATCTGTGGCCACATCAGTCAGCTGCTACTCTGATGCACTAAATGGCTGCTTAATTTGTTGGGTTTTTAATGATAGCCACATTATACAACAGCCAGGAGGAGGAAAGCAAGCAGGAATGCAGAACCCACCCTCTCCTCCCGACCCCAATGTCATGGGAGCATCAAGTGTGGAGGAGATGGAGCCATAAAAGTGAATGGCACGGCACATGCCTCTCAAGCTGTTATCTGTTATCCACAAAGAATTAAAATGAGCTCGTTATTTCATATGTGCCAGAAAAATGGGTTCATCAGTATTGTGCTGAAACGCATTATGACTTACTGATTCCTGATCTCATGGCTGTTGTACTTATTTGAAAACATATTTATAAGCTTTATGTCAACTGCCAGCCATTGAATTTTTATTGTATATTACAGAGAGAAGTCTTATGTCTCAATTTGCATCTCTCACAAACGTGGAAGCACAGAATACATAATTCTGTTCCTGTGTGTTTTACTTGGGAAATTCCTGATCTGAGCACATCCCTCCCCACCACACCCAGGTGACTCCTGGCAGCTCCTGTCCCAGTGCCTGCCTGTGCAGGCCAGCACAGCTCCAGCCTCTGGCAGAAGCTGCACTCTGAGCAAACAGCTCAAACAAACAGTGACAGATCCAGGCTGCAGCTGAAGGGATCAAAATGCATCTCCAGCCCTGCCAGTGCCACCCCTGCCCTGGCAGGGACACCTTTCACTGTCCAAGGGATCAAAATGCATCTCCAGCCCTGCCAGTGCCACCCCTGCCCTGGCAGGGACACCTCTCACTGTCCCAGGAACACCTCCCTCTGTCCCCAGTGTCCAACCTGGCCTTGGGCACTGCCAGGGATACAGGGGCAGCCACAGCTGCTCTGGGCACCCTGTGCCAGGGCCTGCCCACCCTGCCGGGAACAATCCCTGCCCAATCTCCCATCCAGCCCTGCCCTCTGGCACTGGGATCCATTCCCTGTGTCCTGTCCCTCCCTCCCTTGTCCAGAACCTGGGCTGCTCTGCGGGCTGGGCTCCTGCTTGCAGTGAACAGAGGCTGAGGAGGGCTCACAGGTTGTTGGGGGCTGTTCCCCAAGGAGGAGCAGGACAACCTCTCCATGGTGGCTTCAGAAGTCACCTCCTGCCAGCCCTGTCTGTCCCTGCAGTGCTGGTGCTGCTCTCCTTTGTCTCACCATTGTGGCTGAACACGTGCCCATGTTCCATTACTGTAATTCTGGAAATCTGTAAAGGCTGTGAACCAAAATCTCTGCAAATATTTGCCTTAATGTTTAATGAATTTGCTTCAGCTGTGTTTACCCTGCTTTGTATTCCCATCCTCCAACATTCGGGCGTGAAAGCCTGGCAAATATGACTCAAGGCTAAAGCAGTGTTCAAAACAAGGATTTCCTCCCCAGTTTCAGGCACAGCAGTGTCCCAGCACTGCTGACCCCTCCAGTCAAATTAAAAATTCACTGTTCAGACTTCAGAGGAGTGACCAAGGTCAAGGTCAGGCTGGATGGGGCTTGGAGCAACCTGCTCTAGTAAAATGTGTCCCTGCCCACGGCAAGGGGTGGAATGAGACGAGCTTTAAGGTTTAGGATTAGGATTAGCCCAGCACACCACAGTGAACCGGGACAGGAGCACCGTGACATCTCCCAGTTCCTGTCCTCCTGAGGGGCTGCAGGGATAATTGATGTTTGCAGAGCACTTTGGGAAAGGTCAATTCCTGTGCGCTGTTGGCACCTTCTGCTGGATGAAAGCAGGAGACGCCGCCTCCCCCTCCGGCCGGGCTCCTCTGTTCTCCTCATCGAGGGTCGCAGCATCTTCCCACCACGGGCTAACCCGCAAGGGCACTTCATTATATCGATAACATAGTTTGTGTCACAACTAATCAGAGCCGGTGCTACAGAAGGATCTCTTGTGAAGTGAGAGGTTAACGCGGCGTTGGTGTGAATGACAATGTGTGCAGCCATGGAGAGAAAAATCATCAGCAGTGGGTGTTGGACCCACTCCAGAAATCTGCTTCTCAAGGAGGGTATTAAGCTGAACCAGTGACATTCTCAACTGCAGAAACACAAAAACACACGTATTTTTTTGTGGATTTGAAGTAAGAACAAAACAAGTCCATTCAATTTCAGTTTATTCACGAGTGGTTAAATTCTGTGCCACATCAGGATTTTCCCAGCAAGAGGCAATGGGAGCCCTGTTCCTGTGTTGGGGAGCAGTGGGGGCACACTGCACGTTCCTTTTAGTCACACTGACTGGCACCTCACCCCACTGTAATCAGCGTTAAAATCCAGAGCAGTGGGACTGTTAATGTGCCTTAAACTGGGTTCATGCGTGAAGGTCATCCATGAATCAGTTCTAACAGTGCAATAAAGGTCCAAAAATCCCATAAATGTTAAACCATCACCACCCGACCTAAACCTGCTTTTGGAGGCAAACAATCCCCATTCTCCATAATAAACATGGTGAAACTGAATAGAAAGGCTCTCCACAATGGAGTGTTTATTCCCATTTACTGTGGGGTTGGATCAAGATAAAATACTTGTTGGGTGCTGTAGCCCAGAGAAACACCTGCCCAGCATTCTGCCAGCTTTTACTTCCCCCTGCTCCCATTTCTTTGTACTCTATGGGTTACTAAAATGTTTGATTCATGCTTTCCTATAGTGTTCATACGTATTTTTCTTTAATAGAGGAACTAAAACGTGGGTGGGTTGTGTGTCTTAAGACAGATTCATTGCCAAGTTAACATTAGATGTTATTTTAAAAACTCGTAAAATTGACAAGTGGTGTGGCTGGATAAGTCTCAATAAAGACATTTTGTTTGCTCTGAGTGCCAGGCAGAACTGATGGTTATGATTTCAGCCTTACAACAGCAAATGGGTTCGTGTGTCCCATCATTTGTGTGAGGAGACAGAGAGCAGCAGTGTGTGCTGAGCCCAGCAGGGATGGCAGAGGGAACCAGCCCCCAGCTCAGCTCTGGGGGTGTCACTGCCTGACCCTGGGGAACGGCTGGGAGGGAAAAATAGCACAAGATAAAACTCTCTTGAGACAACTTGCTGATGGTGAATAAAGACAAAAAACACAATTAGGAGCACAAAGGTGCCTGGGAAAGCTCTCTGCTGCCAGGCTCCAGGTGTGTCAGTGCTTTATTTAACCCAAAAAAAGCAAGCAGTGGCAACATTACAAAGCCATGTTCCCCATGACTGCATTCACCTGGGCTGTCCAGGTGAAATGTCAACATTTCCAGAAACTGCCTTTTTTCCCCAGCTGCATCTCAAGGCCAGGGGATTTGCCTTGTGGCAGTTTGTGAAGCACAGGGAGAGAAGAACTCTTGTTGTTTTGTGAAAGCAGAGGGTAAAGAAGCAATGCTGACACAGCAGTCAGTGAGGCAGGAAACATCCATTTCAGAATATTTGTATTTCTCTTCCAACGAGGACCACACACAACCGGTGCTTTATGATGATCTCAGGTTTTGGTGCTCTTGGGGACAAGTTCAGAGCCAGGCAAGTGAGGCAGAACACGTTTTCATCAGACATTTTCCTTTGTGTGAAGAAGCCCCTGACTGCACGGCTTGGTCAAAGCTGGACTTGCATCACAGGCTTTCCTGCCTTTTTTGGGGAAAAGAAAGGACTTTTCTCTGAGTTAGCAGCCTCAGTCAAACCTGTCCCCAAATGGGATTCTGCAGGCTCCTGGCTAAATGTGGCCTCCTGACTCACATTTGTCCTGTTCCCATACCAGGAGGAAGTTTTTCAAAACTTACATTAAATTTGTCCCTCAGTAGCTGTAAAACCAGGAATTATAATAAATCCATGGCTCATCCTGCTTCTGCAGGACAAACCCTCGAGGGGTGAATGGAAAGGGCACTGCTGACAGAGCCTGGTGTCAGCTGAGCTGGGCACAGGGGGAGCTCAGCTCTGTGACCGTGCTGGCAGCACCAGCCCAGCTCAGGGCAGTGTGGAAGGAGCTCTCACAGCCCCAGGCGGTGGGAGACCACCCTGGCCCCTTCCCCAAGCCCCCTCTGGAGAAGAGGGCTCCAGGTCCCAGGGCAGCAAGGTCCTGCAGGACACACCAGGCTCAGGGGTGACTCTGCTTTCCAGCAAAACACCCCCAGCCCTCCTCCTAAAGTTCTCTCCAATATGAGTGTGCAAAACCACCTTGCTAACCTCATATTTTCCAGATTAATTTCAGCAGCATCAGCATATTGGCAATTCACTTAACTAATTATTGGATGTGTTTGTTTTCTTTTAAAATATCGCCAGTAATAATTGTTGGCTCTCTTGTTATAGAAGATGCCAGAATCTATTTCAATTATTATTACTTTTAGAGTACAAATGACATTTTTAATATCCTCCTGGCTGCTTATTACCACAGGAAATTGCCACGGGAGTCCAGTATCATCCTTTCTGCAACTGATATTCAGATTGTCCTCATTTCTCCCCTGGCCTCCCCGAGCACTCCCAGAGCAGCAATCACACCTGACCATGGAAATCCTCCTGTCCTGTTTTACTGAGCTGCAAGGCAATGCCAAGAGCAGGACTTTTCTGTAGGATGGGATTTCTGACCAACAGTAAAAAGTATTAGAAATAATCTTTGGGGTCCCTTCCAACCATAGAAACCATCCCAGGGTTCTATGATTCAGTGATTGTTTGCAGGGCCAAGAGCACCAGGCTCATCCCCATGTCCATCAGGAGAGCCACAGCTGCTCTACACAGTGCCCAGTCATGGCCAGGGTTTTTTAATGAATGCTGAGCTGGAGAAATAAATACTGAAAGGGAAAAAGGACCTTGGGCACTACTGTCACAAGGGCCTTTCAGAAAGTTGCTGGGACAAATCTCCACTGGCTCCTCCCAGCAGACACAAGGCTGAGTAAATAGAGTGGAAAGTGTCCCCCCCATCTGAATCACAATAAAATTTGGGTCTGACAGGTGTTGGTACAGCCAGAGCCTCATCTCAGAACAGCAACTGAAACCAGAATCCACAACGAAATTAAGAACCAATGCACAGAAAAAGCACTCCAGAGAAATGCATTGAAAAGACCCATTTTCAAATGCACCTTTTGCTACCTGCATCCACTTTGGCAGGAGGTCTTCTGTTCTCACTTGGACTGGAATTCTGTTTGGGAACTGAAGTGAAAAGAGTGCAGCTCGCTGTTTGTGACATGCTGGTCATCCCAAATTTCTCACCTCACTGCCCAAATTGCTTTCTAAGGACCCAACCCAAAGCCTGTGGAAATAAACAGGAGATTTTCTGTGATGTGCAGTGACTCTGGATGGAGCCTGGCCCCTTGCAGGGCCGGTGGCTGAAAGACATCAGTGCATAGGAATTGAATCATGACTTTATAAACGGGATATTTTATGAATAATGTCCTCAGGCTGAGCCCCTAAAGCGCAGAAGAGATTGGTTTTATGCAGTTCTAATCACAAAGCCCCGTGTCTCTAATCAGAGCAATGCATTTTCTCCTTCCCCCACCCTGGGAAGGTCAGATCCCAGCACATCCCTTCCCCTGGTTCCAGCCTCACTCCTGATTTATTGCTCCTGCCCTGCCCAGGTGACCCTCACCGTGGGCTGCCCACAGGCTGGGACAGAGCTCTGCCAGGATAAATGCTGAGGGTCCCATAGAAATAGAAATGCTATTATAAATAAATGCTGCTCCCCACGCAGCCCCTCTGCAGAGGGGAGTGCTGTTCCCATCCCTGTGAGCTGCCCCACACAGCCCCTCTGCAGTGGGGAGTGCTGTTCCCACCCCTGTGAGCTGCTCCAGCCCCTCTGCAGTGGGGAGTGCTGTTCCCACCCCTGTGAGCTCCCCCAGCCCCCTCTGCAGTGGGGAGTGCTGTTCCCATCCCTGTGAGCTGCCCCAGCCCCTCTGCAGTGGGGAGTGCTGTTCCCACCCCTGTGAGCTGCCCCAGCCCCTCTGCAGTGGGGAGTGCTGTTCCCACCCCGGTGAGCTCCCCCAGCCCCCTCTGCAGTGGGGAGTGCTGTTCCCCCCCCTGTGAGCTGCCCCACACAGCCCCTCTGCAGTGGGGAGTGCTGTTCCCATCCCTGTGAGCTGCCCCAGCCCCTCTGCAGTGGGGAGTGCTGTTCCCATCCCTGTGAGCTGCCCCACACAGCCCCTCTGCAGTGGGTCACAGGTGACCCTGCACACACGGCCCTGCTCTGCCTGCCCATGGAAAGAACAGATATAGAATAAAAATAACAGATGTTTTATCCATTT
The DNA here is from genome assembly GCA_013400435.1 of Pycnonotus jocosus. Classification (NCBI taxonomy): domain Eukaryota; kingdom Metazoa; phylum Chordata; class Aves; order Passeriformes; family Pycnonotidae; genus Pycnonotus; species Pycnonotus jocosus. The sequence goes on from VWYP01029816.1 coordinate 8,688, forward strand.
CCCACCAGCCTTTTCCTCAGCCTGATCCTCAAACACAGCCCTGCTCGCCGAGTCCGTGGCCAGCTGCTGCACTTCAAGAAGAGTCAAACCACTGCGAGTGGAGCTCAGGAATTAAACATGGGGTGGCGTTAAAAAGAGAGACTTGAAGTGAAGCTGGCAGCAGGATCTGGATTTAAAGCACAAGACCAAACCCTGCGTCCTCCATGGCCCTGCAGCTCTTGAGATACATCTCTGAGCTCGAGCCAAGGTGAGCAGCTTTCCACCTGGACATTGTCCCATCCCTGTCTCAGGGGCTGTGCTCTGTGCCTGTGGCTGTACCTGGCTGCAGCTGCACAGGTGCCAGCAGCACTGGCAGTGCCAGCCTGGGCAGCCTGAAGGAGCTGCAGCAACGCTCACAGACAGCTCCTCTGCTCCCTGGGGGACTCACATGCATCTGGCAGTCGGAATTAGCTGTGCAGATAACAAGCTACCAGCACTGTGTCCCTGGGATGGATTGGCAGGCTTCTATCGTGTGATCAGCTTTACAAACGGCAATCTAAACTCCTCTCCCTTCTCTGCCTGCTCTCCCACTAAGCAGCACTTGCTGGCAGTAACAAGGGTCTGTCTGAAGCCCAAAGTTCTGCACACAGGAAATCACAGACCCTGCTCCCAGGTGAATGGGCTTTAATGATGCTCTTTGTTGACATCACTGAGGATGAGACTGCACCAGCCTGAGCAACCCCTCAGCTGCTTCCCAAAGGGAAGAGCTGATGCTGCAGCCCAGGGATGTGCTCTTACTGGCCAGAGCAGGGACAGGGGAAAGAGAGAAGCAACACTGCTGTATTCCATCCCCTCCCTTCTTCAAACTCTTTCAGTTTCTCATTTGTCCCCTCTTCTTCCCCCAGAGACCATTCCTGGGTGTTTGTGTGCTGCCTTCTCCATCCTCATGGCAGAGAGGTTGCATTGCACTTCCTTTCCTAACTCTGGGGCTCACAGCAGGGCTTTTTCACACAGTGTGACTTCCAGAAAAATGTGACACTTGCTCTGCATCCCTGGGTCACATCCTTGCCTGCAGTGCCCTCAGCAAACCTGGACCCTGCCAGCACACAGCAAACTGCTCTTCCCTTCTGTGCCACCCTCCTGCAGAACACCCCGTGTGCTCTTTCACCTTTTACACCTCAATCTCAGCTCCAATCGAGTCCTTGAATCATGCAATCCTTAAGGCTGGAAATGAACTCCAAGATCATCAGGTCCAACCAAAACCTTTCCTGGTGGGAGAGTGGCTGTGACTGCCTTTGGCTCACGTTGTCACTGCTGCAGACCCCAGCTCGTTTCTGTTCCCTCCCAGAGAGAGCAGGGAGGAGGCAAACACCCACCCACAGTGGGCTGTATTTATTCTGCTGTATTTGTTCTGCTGTGTTTATTCTGCCCATAACTGCTCCAGTTTATTCCTCATGGACTCTCTTGCTCCCTGCCATCTCCTCAGGCAGCTCCAGGCACTGCAGGCACAGGTGAAAGCCCCAGGTGCTGCCTGTGCCCTGCCCCACAGGATGGCAGGCAGTGCCCACCCAGCCCCCTGACCTCCACCCAGGGCCTTTCCCAGGGTCACAGTGCCTTGGAAGCTCCCAGAAAAGCACATTCCTTCATCTCCCCCCAAAACTGCGGCTCAGGGGTGAATGGCTCCTGTCCTGGCAGGATCTGCCTCAGCCCCTCTGGCACAGCCTCCTCTGCTGAGACAGAGCTGGGGGCAGAGCAGTGCCACGGTGGGAAATACCTGGAATAATTCAGCTCAGCCTCCTGACACCCCTCCTGGGCTGGGCACAGGCAGCACAGAGCCCAGAGCTGCTCCCCAGCCCTCCAGGCATCCCTGACTGACACAGAACACCAGCTGGAACAGCCTGGTATGAAAACTGTTCGTGATGAAAGATGCCTCCAACTCAAAAAACTTCCACAGCCCTGAAAAGTGTGAGAGTTAATTTGCAACCATGTCTGTGCGAGAGGTGACAAAACAGTTAAGTGAGGAAATAATAAAGATATTACTATCCTCTCTCGAGGATCTTCCGTCTCTAATTTAATAGTTTCAAGCTTTTTAAAGCATTTGCCAGCACAGTTGTCTCACTTTAGCTGGGCACAGCTTGTGACCTCCATCTGAGTCGTGTCAAATCACAAGGCTGGGGAGTGTATGAATAAAAATCTGTTTTCTTTGTCTCAGCGTTTGCCGAAGCAGCCTTGGCACAGGGGCTGGCTGGGGCAGGGCAGGGAGGGAGGGACCCTGCTCCTCACCTGGCATTTCAGGTCCCACCTGGGCTGGAGTGGTGACCCCTGGATAGGAGGGAGGGACCCTGCTCCTGACCTGGCGTTTCAGGTCCCACCTGGGCTGGAGTGGTGACCCCTGGATAGGGGGAAGGGCCTGTCCTGGCCCAGGGGTGACCCCACACGCTGAGGGGGTCACCAAGCACCCCCAGCCCCATGGCAGGGCCCCCAGGGTCCCCATGGCTGCAGCACACGCTGGGGTTTGGCACAGGATTTGGCAATAACCCTGGGATCTAGGAACAGCCCAGGGTATGGATCTATGGACACAGTGAGAAATTGGCCCAATGGAAAAAGGAAAAGTGGGATCAAGAAGGCAAAAAGAGAAGTTTCACCCACAAAAAACCTGAGTAAATCCCAAGAGCATCAATAAATCCCACATTATTCCTATTCAAATAGGAGCCAGACCCCACTGCTGGCTGATTGCACCAGCTGAGATCAGAGACACAGCCAAGGAGACAGAAAATGGATTTTTTTTAACATCTCCACCTTTATTAGACAAGAACAAAAGCTCCAAATGTAGAGGTGTTCTTCCACAGGGCTGTTGTGCTGATCCGTGACATTCTCCTCGTGTTCTCCTGCCTTGACTCAGAAGTTTGGATAATTCCAGAGTTTTACCTCCCTGCTGAGAGAGGCACTGCATCCTTCTCACACCTGAGAACCTGACCTGTGTCCAAGGAATCTGTGGGGAGGGGTTTCCCTACAAAGGCAGAAGAAGAGGGAATTTTGGGAACAGCCCTTTAGATTCCCATTCCTTAGCTCACCTCGTGCCAGCAGTATCCCATTTCCAGGGCTGCCACTGAACTCTGGGCAGGGAGCCAAACCTCAGCCAGGCCCACAGGAGCCAGAGAGGGCTCTGGTGAATCTGGGGAGCAGGATTCCAGCCCCCCTCACGCTTTCAGTGTCTCCAATTCTCCAGAGTCCCAGCACAGAGATTGGAACAGCCCAAATTCGTGCCAAGCCCTTCCTTAATTGTCCCTTTCCAGGAAAATGGGTGTTTGTGTGCACAAATTACCCCCTCCTCGTGCTGCTAACTGTCAATAAGCAGCAACACTTTGATAAAGTTTGCAAAAGCATAATTAGTCCTACAGGCAGAATATTTTCCCATTTCAAATGCTGCTTCCCCAGCTGCACTTTGCAGATTTATGATTTCAAAAGCAGCTGATCGCAGCCTCTACTGCAGCTCAAGATATGAGGGCTTTGGGCTTAATGACATTCAAACCCTTATTAAAATACAAGCAGAGAGAGATGCAGTACATGATCCTCCATTTTCTTTGTTATGTGTGTCTGTCACCATCTAAAGATGTGAGGGGAAAAAAATTCTAATACAAACACAGACTTTATCAGGAATTCTGCTGGGATTCCATAGCATGTAATCTTTTTGTGATGCAAAGCTTTATTTCTGTAATGAGCTGAAACACATTCGAGCCCCTCTGATGAGAGGAGAGGAGAGGAGAGGAGAGGAGACCATGACAACCCCTCTCAGTGCCCAGTGCAGCTGCAGGGGGATGAGGAGAGCTCGTACCCGGTGCTCCGGTGCTCGGTGACACGGGGACACATGGGGACACCAGTGCTGACACGGTTCAGTGCCACACGGGTGGAAACTCCCAAAAGCTGGAGCTCTTGTGGCTGTGAGGTCCCGTGATGTCAGCTATAATCAACCTCCTCTTGTAGAAACAGATTACCACAGTGGGCTCGTTTTCAAGCAAATCCAATATTTTGCTGCTTCGCTTGACTTTTAGGTTTATTTCCCAACTGAGCTGCCGGTAACAACTTCCCTTGTAGTCAGATTCCTGGGCTTCAGGAGCAGGGCTGGCTCTGCTCAGCCTCTGCTGAAACAGTGAGCAAGTTTTTATTTATTTTACTCCCTTAAAATGTCAAGATTTAATACAGCTTCACCCCTAGCTCAGCTGCTGCAGTGCAGGAGTTCCTGCCCTGTTTGGCAAAACCAAACGTTCTGACAGCCCTGCCCTAAATTCACACACAGGGACACCAGGTCTTCCCCAGCCAGAGGAAATTTTCCAGCACCACTGTGGCTTCTCTGGGGTGCTGGTGGCTCCTTGGGGTGCAAACCAGCTTCTTCCAGAGCTGAAGAGCAGCGTTTTCCCAAGGATGGAGTTGACATTGGACCAGTTTGTAATTTGTACCACTGGAAGAGCCTTCATTTCAATTTTACATCATGGTTATAATTTCTATTATATGGTTATAATAGAATGGTTATAATGGTTATAATAATCTAAGTTGCATCTGAACAGACATTTCCGTGTGCATTCAGCAGCTCCTTTGAACACAGTTCCTGCAGCCTGGGTTATAATAATTCCTTGTGTTTCATACTGGGAATTCTCTGCATATCCTGAACTCCAGGTGCTGGGTTTGGCTGTGCCCAGGTTATTTTAACTCTAATAACCAGGTTATTTTAACTATAATAACCAGGTTATTTTAGAATGGTGATCACTGCCCCGGCTCATCCCTGTCTCTGCCTCCCAGAGCAAGCTCTGGAGTGTTCCTTGCTGTCCTGGCCGGATCCAGCTCTGCCAGCTGATGGAAAGAGCCCTTTCCTCCGGACACCACGATTGTGTTTGCACCTGAAACCCGGGGCTCGCTCCTCGTCCCGGCCGCAGGGCAGGGCTGGGACGGACAGACAGACGGACAGACGGACAGACAGACACACAGATGGACGGGGAAAGCAAGCAAAGCTCGTGGTCAGGAAAGTGGTGATGAGCAGAGAGGAAAAAGACAGAGGAGTGTCCAAAGCAAGAGAAGTTTGGAGACGGCAGAAACCCGGACAGATGTCACAATAAACCCGTGCTCCTCCCCTCCGGTTAGCAGCCATCTTTTTGTAAAAAATTCAATAAAATAACACGATAGAATATAATAGATTTGGGATGGTTCCACGCTACCTAATGCTTTTTTCCTTTTATTTTCCTGTGACCTCTGGGACGGCCTGGAAGTCTAGGAGCACCTCTAACAGCGCCTTGATATGGAAATGCCTTCCCGGGAATAAGATAAAGACCTTTCACCCAGACAAAACAAACGGGCTTTCTCGGGGGCAATTGAAAGCGATTTGATGGCGATTAGGCGGAATTCTCCTTTGACATGTTTGTTAAACTAACACGAGAGTCTGCTGCTGCTTTCCGGAGATCAAACACTTCCGAAAGTAAAACAACAGAAAAATAACCAAACATTTTAAAAAAGAAAATAACTAAACATTGTAAAATGCAAAAACAACCAAGAGCAAAAACAACAAACACTTCGATCAGGAAAAGTAAGCAAACATTCCCAGGGAGAGGGAGGCCTGCCTGCACACGCCGTGCGCCGAGATTTATCACCGCACAGGAGCTGGACGGTCATTTTTATGAAAATGACTTTGTAAACGGCAGCTTATTGAGATATTTATTGGCAGTAATTATTCAAATGAAGGAATAAAGCCAATAAATTTGGTTCTTCAGGAAATGAGCGCTGATTTGCAGCGTGAATAAACACCGTCTTCTCTGTGCTCAGCAAGGACACGGCAGCAAATCCTGCCCCAGGAGGGCTCGGCTGCTCCAGGAGGGACCCGAGGGGCTCCCCGGGACCATTCCTGGGAACGATCCCATAAACTGCCATAAACTGCGTGGGAAGGAGCCGGACTGCCTCCTTCTGCAGGCACCTAGGGAGCTCCGAGGAAATTAAAGTATATTAGAGATAGATGAATTATAAAGAAGGGAATACTAATGGATCTCTCCTCTGTTGTGTTCCTCAGTGGCTTTAATTCCTCTCCAAAGGCGAGAGGCTCGGCGTGATCCCGGTAAATCACCACGGAGGGTTTGCAGGGAGCACCAAAGTGGGGCCAGGGCTGAACCTCCAAACCCAAACCCAGCCTGGGGTTGGCTCCGGTGCCCCTGGGCAGCCCCTGGAACCACAAACACGCTGTGGCACTGCTCTCACCCAGGGACAGCCCCTGTTCCCACCCCAGGGACAGCCCCTGGAACCACAAACACACTGTGGCACTGTTCCCACCCCAGGGACAGCCCCTGGAACCACAAACACGCTGTGGCACTGTGCCCACCCCAGGGACAGCCCCTGGAACCACAAACACGCTGTGGCACTGTGCCCACCCCAGGGACAGCCCCTGGAACCACAAACACGCTGTGGCACTGTGCCCACCCCAGGGACAGCCCCTGGAACCACAAACACGCTGTGGCACTGTGCCCACCCCAGGGACAGCCCCTGGAACCACAAACACGCTGTGGCACTGTGCCCACCCCAGGGACAGCCCCTGGAACCACAAACACGCTGTGGCACTGTGCCCACCCCAGGGACAGCCCCTGGAACCACAAACACGCTGTGGCACTGTGCCCACCCCAGGGACAGCCCCTGGAACCACAAACACGCTGTGGCACTGTGCCCACCCCAGGGACAGCCCCTGGAACCACAAACACGCTGTGGCACTGTGCCCACCCCAGGGACAGCCCCTGGAACCACAAACACGCTGTGGCACTGTGCCCACCCCAGGGACAGCCCCTGGAACCACAAACACGCTGTGGCACTGTGCCCACCCCAGGGACAGCCCCTGGAACCACAAACACGCTGTGGCACTGTGCCCACCCCAGGGACAGCCCCTGGAACCACAAACACGCTGTGGCACTGTGCTCACCCCGGGGACAGCCCCTGTTCCCACCCCAGGGACAGCCCCTGGAACCACAAACACGCTGTGGCACTGTGCCCACCCCAGGGACAGCCCCTGTTCCCATCCCAGGGACAGCCCCTGTTCCCATCCCAGGGACAGCCCCTGTTCCCATCCCAGGGACAGCCCCTGGAACCCAGCACCACAAACACGCTGTGGCTCTGTGCTCACCCCAGGGACAGCCCCTGGAACCACAAACACACTGTGGCACTGTGCCCACCCCAGGGACAGCCCTTGGAACCCAGCACCACAAACACGCTGTGGCTCTGGGCTCACCCCAGGGACAGCCTCTCCTCTCCATCCACAGGACCCTTCTGGGGAAAGGCCCAAAATTCAGGGTGCTCCTCCTCCTCCATCCCGTGGCCTCTCGTTTCCTCCGTTTTTAAGGCCATTGCCTAATTATGCACACAGGCGAAATGCAATCTAAAAGGACAGGGTTGGAGAGAAGCAGACGCAGAAGGGAAGGTTCTGGATGCATTAATTAAATATCAATATGGTCTAAAGTACAAATATTCTCTTTAGATATGAACAGATACCAGGGCTTCTAGGCAGAGCAATGTCTGTTACAGGAGTGGATATGTGTTATAGGAACAGAAGAGGTTTCAGGTACCTTTCCTGATAATAAAAATGAAAGGTTCCAGCCTGAACACCCCAAGCCCAGGCGTGAAGCAAAGCACTGCCTCATGTGACTGACTAATGGGAGCACAGAGTCCTCGCTGCAGATCCTCATCTGGAAATTTATTCCTGAGTAAATGGTAAGTAAAGATTTCGACTTCGGATTCATCAGTCTGTGCTGATCAGCAGCCTTAATCATGAAGATAAATTTCTGAGCATGTCAAAACATTTATGGAAAAGAATTGAAGAATTAAAAAGCACACAGTGATTCCTTAGGCGCTCAGGCTGAAGTCCAAGCCACTATCCCAGCTGTAAGATTTAGTTTCATTTCAGTTTCAATTATAAGATTTTATTCTTGCTATTAATTTACACTGTCATCTGAAATCTAAAGATTTGACGTAGTAAGACTCAATTATGGTGGGAACTAAAAACTCCTCCAGCATTTTCCATGTTCAGTAAAGGGCATGTTTTTAGAATTAAACAGTGGAACTATTAGCAAATCTTATACAGAGATGTAGAAATGTGGCTTTGTATAAAAAAATTAATGATCTTGGTTTAGATGAATTCCCACTCGCATTGCTGACTATTTCCTCTCACCTTCAAATCCCTTTTCTGTTGCTGAAATGGATTTAGCCCTGCTGAGCTGTCAGGTCTGCGCCCACCTTGCTGCTGCTCTCCCCTCCCTCATGAGCGGTTTGTAGCTGCAGCCTCGGCTCTGGGCACATCCCAGTCACTCACAGGGGTCTGGATTCTGTGCTCCCTTCCCTCAGAAGCTAAAAATGAGAGCAGGGATCAGAAAGCAGAGCTGTTTCCAGGTGCAGGTGTAAAGGAGCTGTGACTCCAGACTCAGCTTTCTGCAGGACCCTGGGGCTGAGTTCAGCATTCCCCTGTGCACCCCGACCAACCCCAAACCATTCCCCAGCCAGCACACAGGGTCAGCCTCTGGGTGCCGCCTGACAGAGGGAAACGGCCCAGAGCAGACACTGCCTCCAGCCTGGCTTGTAACAAAGTCATCAGCTCTGTGTTTGAGCCCCTGAAGACGTGATCCTGACAGCAGCACAAATAAATTGGGTGCCTGATACACAAACACTCCCGAAAATTTTGTATTTACATGGCAACCAGCTTATTATATTTACATGAACATCTGCTGCAGGTTCCCTAAAATCTTTAAAACAGATGGACATGAAGAAAGAGCTGGTAATTAACAAAGCTATATGTTGATTAAATCAGCATGTGGTTAATTTTAATGATTACTGATCTTTATTGGGGTCCATAAGACTTCTCTGAATGCAATCCACTCTGGCTGCTGTGTGGATTAGTGCAGAGCTGCAGGCACTGCTCTGGGTGTGCTGCATTGCTGGGCTGCACCATGCAATCCACTCTGGCTGCTGTGTGCATTAGTGCAGAGCTGCAGGCACTGCTGCTGGGTGTGCTGCATTGCTGGGCTGCACCATGCAATCCACTCTGGCTGCAGTGTGGATTAGTGCAGAGCTGCAGGCACTGCTGCTGGGTGTGCTGCATTGCTGGGCTGCACCATGCAATCCACTCTGGCTGCAGTGTGGATTAGTGCAGAGCTGCAGGCACTGCTGCTGGGTGTGCTGCATTGCTGGGCTGCACCATGCAATCCACTCTGGCTGCAGTGTGGATTAGTGCAGAGCTGCAGGCACTGCTGCTGGGTGTGCTGCATTGCTGGGCTGCACCATGCAATCCACTCTGGCTGCAGTGTGGATTAGTGCAGAGCTGCAGGCACTGCTGCTGGGTGTGCTGCATTGCTGGGCTGCACCATGCAATCCACTCTGGCTGCAGTGTGGATTAGTGCAGAGCTGCAGGCACTGCTGCTGGGTGTGCTGCATTGCTGGGCTGCACCATGCAATCCACTCTGGCTGCAGTGTGGATTAGTGCAGAGCTGCAGGCACTGCTGCTGGGTGTGCTGCATTGCTGGGCTGCACCATGCAATCCACTCTGGCTGCAGTGTGGATTAGTGCAGAGCTGCAGGCACTGCTGCTGGGTGTGCTGCATTGCTGCGCTGCACCATGCAATCCACTCTGGCTGCAGTGTGGATTAGTGCAGAGCTGCAGGCACTGCTGCTGGGTGTGCTGCATTGCTGGGCTGCACCATGCAATCCACTCTGGCTGCAGTGTGGATTAGTGCAGAGCTGCAGGCACTGCTGCTGGGTGTGCTGCATTGCTGGGCTGCACCATGCAATCCACTCTGGCTGCAGTGTGGATTAGTGCAGAGCTGCAGGCACTGCTGCTGGGTGTGCTGCATTGCTGGGCTGCACCATGCAATCCACTCTGGCTGCAGTGTGGATTAGTGCAGAGCTGCAGGCACTGCTGCTGGGTGTGCTGCATTGCTGGGCTGCACCATGCAATCCACTCTGGCTGCAGTGTGGATTAGTGCAGAGCTGCAGGCACTGCTGCTGGGTGTGCTGCATTGCTGGGCTGCACCATGCAATCCACTCTGGCTGCAGTGTGGATTAGTGCAGAGCTGCAGGCACTGCTGCTGGGTGTGCTGCATTGCTGGGCTGCACCATGCAATCCACTCTGGCTGCAGTGTGGATTAGTGCAGAGCTGCAGGCACTGCTGCTGGGTGTGCTGCATTGCTGGGCTGCACCGACACCTCTGTGGGGTCTGAGCCTGGCCCTGCTCTCAGAAAAACTCACTGGAGCAGGCAGTCATGGGCTCCTGGCCAGGGGGGGCTGCTGGGGGCATCCTGGGTGGCTTGGACACAAAACCCTACAGGGTCAGTGCCTTTCCAAGCAGAGCACCCTGTAAACACCATTTGGGGTCCAAAGGCTCCAGCACACCCATGGGAGGCAGGATTGTCACTGGTGATGGGACAGCACCCAGGAATGTCACTGCTGGGGTCACTGAGGGGCTCCAACCCCTCATTGCCACTGCTGCCAGCAGTCCTGGGCTGACCCAGGCAGGAGCTGAGCTAAAGAGCAGTGTCCTTTCTGTGAGCATTTAAAAACAACCAGCTCTGAACACTCCAAAACAAGCCTGTGCACCCCAGCACTGCCCTTCACTGCAGCAGCACCCAGGGATTTGTGTGTGAAGTTTGCCCCTGAAACAGTCTGGGAACACAACAGGATTTCACAGGACATCAAATCCTATAGTTTTAAGAAAGAAGAAACTCACAAAACCAGCCTAATCTCTTAGCAAGTAGACAACTCTGATTAAAAGGAAAAGGACTTGAAAAAACCCTCTAAAATGCTAAACTGAGCCATCACAGATAAGAAATTCTGCCATATGCTGCCACATCACTGTGCTGGCAGCCGGCAGTCACAGGGATCAACAAAACATTGTCAGGAATTATTTCAGTTAGCAGGATGATACTGCAGAGATTAGATTAATTAAACCAGCAAATCCCATGCACGGATCAGAAGCACCCAAGACAGAGAAGGGAAGGGGGTGGGAGCCAGGAAGAGACAGGAACATTTACAGAGGTCCCAGCAGGGCTGCCAAGGCTCCAGGGCTGGAACAAGGGAATAAATCAAGGGAAGAGGCAAAGCCCCAGGTAACTCCAACCTGGGATCTGAGCCAGGCACCAAAGGCCCAGCCTGGAGCAGGGCTGCCAGCACTCACCTGAGCACAGTGCATCCCCCTGCACAGCCCCAGAGCTGAGCCCACAGCACCCACAGCACCCATCCTGCACCCATGGGCACCCACAGGCACCCATAGCACCCACAGGCACCAAAGGCCCAGCCTGGAGCAGGGCTGCCAGCACTCACCTGAGCCCGGTGCATCCCCCTGCACAGCCCCAGAGCTGAGCCCACAGCACCCCATAGCACCTATCCTGCACCCCACAGCACCCCATAGCACCCACAGCACCCATGGGCACCACAGGCACGAAAGGCCCAGCCTGGAGCAGGGCTCCCAGCGCTCACCTGAGCCCAGTGCATCCATCTGCAACATCTGCACAGCCCCAGAGCTGAGCCCACAGCACCCACAGCACCCCACAGCACCCACAGGCACCCATGCTGGGGGAAGGGCCAGCAGCACAGGGGACCCCATCCCAACCTTCCTCCCTGGTGAGGAGTCACCCAAGCTCCCCATCCTTTCCAATGCACTTTAAAATGTGTTTGCAAACACACTGTGCACAAATGCATTTTAAAGCTCAGGGGAGGATGTGCATTGCAGCTCACAGGGCACAGCAGCCCCCTGGCACTCCAGGGAAGGGACACCACAATGACAATCACAAGGGACACCTCTGTGGGAAATCAGCAAACCAGCAAAGGAGATGAATCAGACCTGTACCAGCAGGGGAAATACTCTGTGGACACAGACACCCAAAAAACCTCCAGGATAAACCTGCAGAACTCATTGTCAGTGGATATTGCTGAGAGTAAATATTTAACAGGATTCAGAAAAACATGGGTGTGCAGATTGGTGCCAAAGTGAAACACTCCTTTCAGCTGGGTTTTGTGGAAGAGGATACAAACCCTTGTGCAACAGCACAGAAACACACGGAGAGTTCTTCCTGTGGATAAAGGTCTCCATCATGATCCATTTCAGGGTATTCCTGTGTCCTCTGGAGCATCTGAGCCTGGCAAACCATAGAAGAAAGAATAACAAAAGGGATGGATTGTCAGTCTGATCTCCTCCATCACTCCCTGAACTTCTGAGTAATAAAATGAGACTTAATGGGGGAAAAATGAAACCTATGAAGCAAGGGGGAAGCACATATTGGCCAGGAAATGGAAACCTAGAAAAGCAGTGAAGCTGGAGACCTTGGGGCTGGCTTGGACAGTAAATTAGACATGAAAATGCAATAGAATTTGGCAGTCCAAAAGGTCAATGCAATTTGGAACTGTGTGTGCCAAGGCTCCTATCACCGAGCAGGGATAGAGACTATTACCCAGTTCTAGATTTAAGCAGCTTGAATAAGTTTCAAATAAATATCCAAACATTTGGATGCCTAACCAAATCAAGCCTCAAAATCCTTTTGGATTTTCACTTTGATTTCTAACATCTTTATGTTTGGCCTCTTTTCTGAGAATTCAATCTGTTGTTAAAGCGAATCTTTCAAGATAAGCATCTGCAGTTGCCAAGAGACTGTTGTGCTAAGCCCGAGGATGATTTAGCATCTCACAAACTGGGATTTTGGAATTAGAAAAAATTGCTTTGCTCTTAGCAGCAGATCCATTTCCATGCCTAAGGAACAGCCATGGCTTCCCAGAACTTTTGATTCAGTTATTGCCCCCAAACCACTGCTATTTCCCTCAAACAGCAGCTTTTTCTGAGGCCCATTACCTGGCTGCTGGGAAACTCACACCAATAAATAGAGAAAAGTCTCTGAACAGACACAAAATAGTGCTTTCCTTTCCAAACACCCTGCAGCCACCTCCCCAGCACCAGAGCTCCATTTACTGCCACTTCTGACCCTGGAACAGGGGCCCAGCTCTGCCAGAGAAGTTTTCTGCACGGTTCCTCCTGGGAAGCTCAAGGATCTGACAGGCTGCAGGGGGACCAAGTTTCAGAGCCATCTGCTGACTCTAGGAACAAGCCTGACTCTATAAATGCCACGTGTATTTAAATATTATGGTGTGATGAATGGTAAGAATTATTTTGTCTTTGAATACGTACTTGCTGTAGTCTTTTTATAACCAAAATTGCATCTTTCAACTGCTCATTGTTGCTTGATGTAACTAAAGCTTCGCTGTCAAGGAAGTTAAAATCACTTCAGCCTCAACATTCACTCCCAATTTTCTCTGAAGAAGGAGGGAATTTATTCAGTTTGACCTTATGATTGAGCAGAGCAGGTTTATCCAAGCTGCCTGCCAAGCTCGACGTGTTTACTTTGGGTGCTCTGAAGTTGCATTAGAAATATTTATTGTAAGTACCAAAAGCTCAGGAGGCTTTGGGATGGCTGTTGTTGAGATAAATCCAGGGCTGAAACCTGGGCATGTCTTTGGGAGCAGCCTCAGTGCAGGGGGAAGGAGTCCCCAGCCTTTCCCTGGGATGCTGCAGGATCACATTTTTCCAGGCACTCAGAAGAGGTGATGGGCTCTAAAAAGAGCCTTTTTGACACGAGGGGGAAACATGAGAGGAGAAATGCACTGAAGGCATCGTTCAGAACACCCCAGTCAGACAGGGACAGCAGATGGGATCTGCCCTTGGAAACTGAGGCTGGGGCAGTGCTGGGGTGGGCTCTGCCCTCAGCTCCCCCCTGCCCACGGGGCACCAGGGACAGCCTCACCTGGCAGCAGGGACAGCCTCAGCCTCTCCTGCAGCAGGGACAGCCTCAGCCTCACCTGCAGCAGGGACAGCCTCACCTGGCAGCAGGGACAGCCTCACCTGCAGCAGGGACAGCCTCTCCTGGCACCAGGGACAGCCTCAGNAGAACACCCCAGTCAGACAGGGACAGCAGATGGGATCTGCCCTTGGAAACTGAGGCTGGGGCAGTGCTGGGGTGGGCTCTGCCCTCAGCTCCCCCCTGCCCACGGAGCAGCAGGGCTGGCAGTGCTCCTGGCAGCAGGGACAGCCTCTCCTGGCAGCAGGGACAGCCTCAGCCTCTCCTGCAGCAGGGACAGCCTCAGCCTCTCCTGCAGCAGGGACAGCCTCAGCCTCTCCTGGCAGCAGGGACAGCCTCTCCTGCAGCAGGGACAGCCTCAGCCTCTCCTGGCATTTCCCAATGCTGTGGGGTTGGTTTCCCCACGCCCCAGCTCTGATGGAGTGAGGATCTGTCTCCTGAGGATGTCAGAGCCTCCTGGCTGATGCCCCAGCTGTGGTGCTTCCTTCCTTTCACCCGTGCTCAAACAAACTCACACTTATCTCTCACTGCTCAAACTCTTTTAATTTGGGGTTGTTCCTTTTGGCCCAAGCTGCAGTGAACAGGGCTGGCTCACCCAGCCTGGCTCCAGAGGGGCTCCAAGTGCCGGCCCAGCTGCAGCCCCTTCCCCTGGTGCTGCTGGACAGTGAAGGGGTTTCAGGGCACCAATCTTTCCTCAGTTGCTTTCCATGCCAGATCCCTTTGCTAAATATCAACCGTGCTTGGTGACAGCAGCGCCTGCTCTTGACTTCCCTTCCCTGGCACTTCATCTTCAGCCATGCCAATCACATCCTCCTGATCACAGTCAAGAGATTCCTGAGATACATGCACATATCATTTTCTCTCCAAGAGCTCTGATGGCTTTGCCAGTTAATTAAAATAGAACTTCAAAGGGGTTTTGTAATAGATTATAATATCTGTGGTTTCATGACATCTGTTAAAATTTACAACTAGGGATGTCATTTTTGGTGAAAAACATGTTCTTTTACACCCAGCCCATTTATTTGTGTATTTATTTAGTGACAGAGCATCTCATTTATAAGAAACATGCGAAAGCAATCATTAATCATACTTTTGTCACAAAGCAGCTTCCCCAGCAGCTCGCTGAGAGCCCACAGACAAGCTGCTGGGTGTGGGTGTTCCGAGAAGAGGCGAGGAGCCTCGCCAAGAGAGCTGATGGAGGCACCTCTGTGTTCAGTGTCTGGCAGGGAGGAAACAAAGAGGAAAACAAAGAACAGGCAGAGCAGGCACTGGAGTTATCCGGGGAGGATGCAGCTCCATGGATGGGAAAGAAAAGTAAATCAAAGGCAGCCGGTGAGAGCAGGATTCTCAGCGTATCAGACCCGTTCAGGATTAATTCACCAGGGTTTTTCTGTCACTGCACAGCTCACAGGCTGTGCTACAGCAGCACCTCTGTGCTCCTCAGGAGAGAAACAAGTGATCCAGGCACAGCCAGCCCTGTCTGAGTGACCCTGTGCTCCAGGCCATGGTTATTTCAGTGCTCAGATATTGCCTGGCCCCTCCTGCCCCCCAGGGCCTGCACCCTGTGTGTTCCCAGGGTACGGCTGTGCCATCTGTACAAGATTAATTTCAGTGCTCAGAAATGCCAGACCCCTCTCTGTGGGTATCAGTGCCTCAAGGAGCCATCTCACCTCCCCTGGTTGGTGCAGAGCTCTCAGTTCCACCCCACAGCCCCTGGACCCTGCAGGGCCAGGCCTGGCACAGGTGGGCACACCTGGCACTGGGAGCACCAACCTGCTGGGCACTGCTGACCAACCCCACTGCCACAGCAACTGGAACTGATCCAGTTCTGGGTTTGGGGTTGTTCTCTGTGCACCGAACCCATTCTCCTGTGACCATCCCCTATTCCACAGCAACTGGAACTGATCCAGTTCTGGTTTGGGATTGTTCTCTGTGCACCAACCCCATTCTCCGTGGGTGCTGTTCCTCTGTGCCCACCTCTGGAGAGGGTCTGCCTCTCACCTGGGCTGGGGACAAACTCTCTCTGGTGTCACCGTGCCCGGCCATGGCCACCCCCTGCAAGGGACAGGCATGGAGGTCATCAGCCATCCAAGTGATTCACAGAGCAATGTCTCCCCTGAGGATTCCTCTGTGCTCTAAGGAATGCACTCAGCATCCAGCAGGAGCCAGAGGGTTTGCAGCTCAGCTGATGCAGCTCATCTTCAAAGGTCAGTGAGAGATGAACAGCCCAGTGTCCATCAGCAGCAGGCTGAGGTGCAGTGAGTCATCTCCACAGGAACAGCAGGGTGAGCCCACAAGGTGCCATCCCATGGCAGGCTGCAGTGTATGAAAGGTTAACCAGCAGCTTTGTGTCTACACTGTGCTGCAAACTAGAAATTGTCCCTGTCAGTCCTTGATTTAAATATAAAAGAGCACAATTATATCCAAATCTTGCATTGTTTTGATTTGTTTCTTAAATGCTGCCTCTGCATTTTAGAGAAAACCAGGTCCTGATTCTAAAACGTGTGGCCAACAGCAGCAGCTCCTTCCAACACCACTGGGACTGTGAGTGAGCAGCCCAGAGTGGTGAGGAGCCAAATCCTGGCTGTCCCAGGTCACAGCCCTTTTCTCTAGGAAGGGACATCTTGGTCAGTGCAAGGAACAATCCAGAGCAGGTTGAAAACAATGTTGTTCCTGGTAGGTTTTGTGGCAAACACTGCAGCAGGATTGCCAAAGGAGCTGGTGCCAAAGGACAGCAGCAAAGTCACCTGTGAGAGCCGTGGGCTGCAGTGAATCCTCACAGGGCACGGCAGACCTTGGCCAAGGCTGGAAGCAGAGCAGCTCCAGCCACCTTCCTGCCCCAGCTCCAGCACTGCTTTCAGCCCTGCAACAGAGGTCACACCGTGTGCAGCTGCAATTGTCACTATTTCCCACAAAAAGCTAAAAATACCAGCTGTGTTACAAGTGAACCTCCAAAAGGCAATAAAGATTCATGCTAGTGCTGTAAATATGTCCCAAACCTCCCATTTAAATGAGCTGGTTTCAACCCCTCACACTTTGGCTTCTGAACTTTCGTGCTTTTTAAATATGTATCCATGAGAAAGCAGCAAAGGCCATCCAAAAAAAAAAAAAAAAAGTTTAAAACTGAAAATTGGTTGGATCTCTGCTATTCTGAAGGACAAATATAGACAGTGCCAGATTGCCTCGGCTACCTACACCACCTCCATGCATCACCAAGCTCACATGGCCTCAAACTAGCCAGATCTAGTTGAAAAACATTGTAAAAGCATAATTCTACTTCAGCTATTTTTCACTGGAGTGGCAGGGATATGCACAGCCTCGAACCCTTTGAGCTAATTGTAGATAAGGACTCTGTGAGTGAGGACAGGAGTGATTGGATCGGGAGCTTCCCCTGACTATCTCTCCGTGCTCCTGCACACAGCGCTGCAAACACCAGATATGCCCAGGAGCACAGAGCTGAGCAGGGCTCTGCAATCTCTCTGGTACTCTCCTCAAGTGAATTGTGACATCTCTCGAAGTAAATAAAAGCAGGAATAAAGCAAGCTCCTAAAGAGGCAGGATGGGGGTGCTGGGGGTACTGAATTAGTTCAGTGGGGCATGTTTTTATGTGACATCATAAAAATGGGGGTACTGATGTTTTTATGTGACATCAACGTGGGTACAGATATCTTTATGTGTCATCAGCGTGGGTACTGGTGTCTTTATGTGACATCATAAAAATGGGGGTACTGATGTGCTCATGTGACATCAACGTGGGTACTGGTGTCTTTATGTGACATCAACGTGGGTACTGATGTGTCCATGTGACATCAGCATGGGTACAAAATCAATGCCTCAACATCTGGAAGCCTGCTGGGAAAGAACAGTGCAGAGTGTGGCAGAGGTCACTGTCACAGCACAGCACGAACATTCACGCTGTCACTGGGTCACAGTGACCCCAAACATGCCAAAGTTGCCACAGGGGGGTGTGAGCACCCAGCTCTGCACTGACCCCATCAGCCATCAGCACAGGGGTGACCAAAGAGCCCAGCTTCTGTGCAATCCTTACAGAACTGCTGTTTGAGCTCCAAGGGGCACTGGGGCCATGGTTTAGGGGTTTAGGGGTGGTTGTGGGTTTCTGTTGTGTTAGGTGACCTCCAAGGTCTTTTCCAACGCTGGAATTCTGTGATTTCACGTGACCCACCATGTACAAGGGCCAGAGAAACAACCGTGGTCATGCTTCAGTCTCGTGTACATTGTATTCTCCATCCAGTACATCATTTTGGACAGCCTGTGACCTTCACTCCTTGCCACAGCAAGGGTTTCAGTGGTGCTCCAGCCCTTGGGAAGGTGTTTGTTGCTTCCTTCCCCATCTGTAATGCACAGAGCCAGAGCCCCTCCTCACAGGACCTGCTCACAGCTCTCCCAAAGCTCCTCTGCAGCGACCAGACCAACCCTCAGAGCAACGAGGATCTCCTGGATGGGGCAGGGACCTTTCTTAGGCAGAGCTGCAGAGTGCTGAAACCACCACAGCCTCTGCTGCTCACCCACCTGGAGGTTACTTTAGCTTACAATTTGCCCCTAAACATCCAACCTGAGGAAAAATTGCTGCAAATTAAGGGCTTCCATTCACTCATCTTGCAGAACTTGCTTTTATCACAGCTACCCAGGGCGGTTCATGTGTCCATAAATGCAGAAATGGGTCACGGAGGTGACAGCCCTCGGTGCAAATTCAGTCACTAAACACAGGTAGCAGATCCGGTGACCCACAAATGCCACAGCTCGGGGTTTGGGGGACACTCTTACCTTGCCCTTCCTCCAGCACGGGGCCTCTGCAGCCTGGGAGCCACTCGATGTTCCGCAGGATCAGAGCAGCGTTTGGCTGAATCAAAGGGCATCCGAAGCAGCAATGTCAAATGTGACGAGGCAGGCAGGAGCCGGAGCCAACAGCTGAGGACTTCCTGACTTTTTAAGCTGTTCAATTGAACATTTAAAAGGTTTAGTCTCCTCTCAGGTCTCGAAAGCACCCCGGGGCAGGCTTAAGTAACTGCGCCATTAGGCAGCGAGCTGCAAATTGCCTATTAAGTCTGACTGAAACTGTAAAATTGCTTTTCACAATGCAAATTAATGTAAATAAGAACAATTGGTTACACATATCACAGACTATCAGATTGACGACAGATGATGCATGCTGGTTTTTCCCCCCGAATTAGCATTGCTTTAAAGTTAAATTTAGTGCGTGTTTAAGAGGTCTGGATGCTCCTATGACAAGTTCCACCCGCGCATTACAAATGCACATCGCGATGTATAGCCTCCATTACATGAAATACAAACCTCCTCTTAGGCCAGGCACTGATACTTGCTTTCAAGCTAATAGAAGCACCACAAAGCAAAGCCATTTGCTCGGCAGCACAGTCAGTCACATCTTAACCTCACTCTGCAGAGCGAGACCATGAATTTGTTACGAAGCCTTTAGGATGGAGGGAGCAAATCTGTGCGTTTCAGAACCATCCAGGGATGATCAAAGCCCCATCTGGAGCCCTGGGGCCCCAGTCAGTCACTGGTGGGAGCAGCTGTGTGCCACAGCTCTCACCACCATCATCATCATCATCATCATCGCTGGGAGCACTGCCTGGGCACTGCGTTTGCAGATTGATTTCCCAAAGATGCAACGGAATGTACAGCAGAGAGGTAAATCAGAATGTATAGCAGAGAGGTAAATCAGAATGTGAATCAGAGAGGTAAATCAGAATGTGAATCAGAGAGGTAAATCAGAATGTATATCAGAGAGATAAATCAGAATGTAAATCAGAATATAAATCAGAGAGGTCCCCTCCCTGCCTCATCCCAGGCTGAACGGAGGCACCCCACACACACTGGCACAGCCCCATCACCTGCCCGGGAGGAGCAGGGTCTGTGCCAGGACAGACACCTTCAGTCTCAGCAGCCACTTCTGCCCCACAAATTCATCCTCCAGGGAGGCTCCTGGCAGCCAGGGGCAGCAGCACCGCAGCAGGCAGAGCAGTTTCCTTCTCTGGTGGGGGTGTTCTTATCAGAGGTTTTGCTTATCATTACTAACATATGTTATCTGAAAATTTACATTCCCATTAGCCACAGAAATAACTGTTGCCAGTTTATTAGAGATTCTCGCATAAATCAGATATCCTGATAGCTCCCTGAGGATTGCAGCTCACCTTGGGGAGGGATGGAGAGCACTGAGACAATCCCTGGTTCCAGGCGGTGGCCGTGCCCTGGGGAACGGGACACGGGAACTCGTGGGGGGATGAGGAGCCTCCTGCAGCTCCACACCTGGGGCTGGGGCTCTCAGGGTGTCAGCAGCAGGTGTCAGGAGAGCTGAGCAGAGCCCAGGCTGGAAACAGCCCACCTCTCACAGGGCAACAGGCCATGAACCCCCCGATGCAGCCAGCTCTGATTTCAGACCGTGCCCCTTCCTTCCCCGCCTCGCTGTGCTCCCAGCAGCATCTTCTTCCCTGGTCCTGGGATTTTAATTGCTGTTTTAAAGAACAGTGTTTGGAAAGAGAGTCTGGCACAAGGTGCACAGGTCAAATAAATTCCATGTTTGCTTATCTTCCAGAGGGAAAAAATAATTAGCTCCAAGCTGGAGGTGTTTTCCTTCAGCCTCAGGGACCTTTCAGCAGCTCTCAGCTTTCTGCATCTCCCTCTCATTACCATATAGGCAGATATAGATTAATTAGCAAAAAGAACTTACACTAAACTTGCAACCATTGACCTGTATTTTAGGTTGGCTGTCCCGGTGTCCTCAGGGGTTTGTTCAGGTCTTGCTGTGTTTGGCTGTGCTGAATGCATCAGAATCTTTTTGTATCACATTTCTCACTATCTGGACATTAAATCCAAAGATCTTCATCCCTGGGTCAGCCAACCCACTCCTCACAGGGTCACGCTGTTCTCCCCCATGAAAAATCAATGGCCCAGAAAGTAACAAATGCCTGGATCTGGAGGATTTCTGTAGCCCCAGGTCTCAGCCATGAACTTCTTCCATCAGGCAATAATTCCATGGGAGCTGTTGCTGTGCTCTGTACCTGAATTTATCTCTTTGATAACAGCACTCAGCACACACAGCTGCACTGAAAACCTGCATTGCTCAACAACAAGGCAGAGAATGAACCCTGAAAACCACCAAATCTGAATGTTAAAAGGCTGCTCCCCAGGCATCAGGGCATTCCTGTAAATCACTGTGCAGGGCTCCACAACAGCTACTGCAGACACAGGTGTTTATTGGGGTTTGAGATGCTGCAAACAGGATCCCCGTGCACACAAAATCCCAGTGATTTATTTTAATGCATTTTGTAAATAAATTCCTGACAGATGGATGAGGCACCAGAAGGGCGACACAAGGGAGTCAGCAGGTGGACAGAGAAGCCAAGAACCGACTGGCACTGATCAGATTATCCACTCCAAATACCTTGAGACAGGCACAATCTGCCCACACAACAGACTGCTGCTGACCAGATAAACAGCAGAAATGTGAGGAGCTGCAGCCCTGCCCAGCTCCACCCCTTGCAGACTCGGCTCCTTCCCGGGGCAGCCGTTCCCAGGGCCCAGGGCTGCACTGGGGGACACCAGGGCTGTGACCCCAGGGCTATGACCCCAAGGCTGGTGTGCCCCTCCTGCCCTGCCCTGCCCCATCTCCCTGGCCCCAGTCTGTGCACTCACACCCCTGCTGGGAGGGCTCCCCGTTTCTAAGGTGTCCTCATGAAGCCCCTGCCGGAGCAAAGCCAAACANAGGGACACCAGGGCTGCAGGGTGAGACCCCAGGGCTGTGACCCCAGGGCTGGTGTGCCCCCCCTGCCCTGCCCCATCTCCCTGGCCCCAGCCTGTGCACTCACACCCCTGCTGGGAGGGCTCCCCATCACTAAGGTGTCCTCATGAAGCCCCTGCCGGAGCAAAGCCAAACAAAATCATCAGCTGCCATTGGGTTGTTACAAGTAATCCCTGTCATTGTGCTCGAATGAGGAAATGGAGGGTGCAGAACAATTATAAAGCTAATGACCAGCTATGGCTGTGTGTCCTCCTGCTCTCTGATGTCACCTGTCCCCTGCAGCCTTGTGCTGACTCCTCCAGGCACCCGTGCCAACAGGCAGCTCCCACCCGAGCCCAGATGCCAGTCTGAGGTTTGTCAGCCCACACCAGCACCACCAGCTGAAGGTGCCCTCCCTCTGGTGTGAGGAGCTGGCCAGGACTCAGCTCTGCATCCCTGGGGAGCTGAAGGGTTTGGGGGTGTTTCTGACCTCCAGCCTTCCCTCAGAACCACCAGCTCTGGCGTGTTTAGATCAGGGTATTCCAAGAGCACGGCATGCCATGGTTACTGCCAGTCTCCATCAATTGACTGCCCCATCATCCCATTGCCATCCTGAAAAACACAACTTTCACCTTCCCTGGGACACTGCCTTTGAAAACTGAGGGAACCTGAGGCTGCAGACAGGCAGAGCCCTTGCCCACACTCCTGATGCACAGCCCTTGCCAGGAGTGCTGGGCTTAGGGAGGGATTCAACAGAGAGAAGGCAGAGAGAAAAAAAACCTCACAGTGTCAGCTGCTGAAAATAAAGAGACTGCAAACCTGCAAAGAAATCAATCCTTCTGGGTCTCTCTTCTGCTGTAAGCACTGTAGGTGTTGATGTAACAATTCCAACTCAAATCCCATTACAAACCTGCAGCAAGTGTGTCAGTGGTGCCTTTTAAGGAGCTGAGCCTGAGGGACAGCCCGGGTGTGCTGCTCCACTCGTCACCTCACCTCTCCACAGACGTCCCTTGACAGGTCCTTCCACAGCTGAACAGATTGATTGTGATGTCCAAGAAGAAGAAGAGCTTCGACTGGTGAAACCAAACTCCTGACCAGAACTGAAGGTTTGTTCTCTTCTTTTATCCTTGAAAATAATCATTTACACAAAGCACATTTCCAGAGATTATTATATCCACAGTGCACATCTGCAAAAACTCGAACCCTGCTCACCAGCAGAGAGGTGAGAGCTTCACAGGTTAAAATGGAAACAAGGTTTGGCTGTGAACATTTCCTGGGCTGAACCTTGCCTGCTCCCACGTTGTTCTGCAGCAGTGGCACAGTTTAATGGCCCCTGGGAAGGGTCACTGTCATCCCCTGCTGGCATTGCCCCTGCAGAGGCTGCCCCTGGTGCCGGGCACTGCAGCTTGGAGCACCCAGAGGCTCTGCCAGAGACCCTCCCAGGCTCCCTCCCGAGCCCCCCAGGCAGAAAGAGGCTGAGGACAGATCACCAAGCTGGATTTTGAGCTGCACACTGGGATCACCAGGGCCTGGTCTCACAGCCTGGTCTGCTGCACATTGAGCACCTCCTCATTAGGGCTAAACTTCATCAATCTTCCCTGAGGTGATCTGGACAGTGCACTTTGCCCTCCTGTTCTGCAGATTTATTGCTTTCCTGTGGCTCCTTCTCCCAGACCTGCTTTCCTCTGTTTACTTTATTTTTCTCTATTTAGCAGAAAAATTGGTTTCATCTGCCTAAGATGCAATTTTCAGCCACAAGTTGTTTATTACTTTCAATGTGACTGTGGCAACATTCTCTGAGTGACAACAGAAATAAATAAATAACACCTTTTTATGGTGCTGTAAAGACTGATTTTTGCCCTTGGCTGAGCTCTCTGCATTCATTTATTGACTTAATTCTCAGTGATGAAAGCACACATTGGGTCCAGGACATGGCATTAAGATGTGTAAGCTGAGCAGAGCCAAACAGGGACAAAAAAACTTGCTGGTCAAGATTTCCAGAAATGTTTGGCTGTTTTGTGCAGCCAGCTTGAAACTTTTTTTCAGCATGAAATTTCTCAGTATGTTTGTTGGTTTCTAAACGGTGGCCCTCAAAACAACTGTTTATTTCAAAAAATATTTGGCTGCCCTCTTAGTGCAAGCAGCATTCCTGTAAAACAGGAAACTTGAAGTGTTTATATTTATGTTTCACATGAAGCAAAGGACAGTTCCAGGCGTGGCAGAGCTGTGGGACACAAGAGGTCCTTCAGCAGCCAGACCCCAGTGAAAGAGCCCCATGGGTGTCCCCAGTCCCTGCCACCAGTGCTGCTGTGCCAGCCCCAGGGCAGGAGGGTGCACGAGGTGTGCAGGGAGGAGTGAAGCATTGCAGTAAAGCAAGGAACACTTGACTCCTGATGTACCTGGAGGGACACACTCAGCTCCTGCCTGAGAACCAGGAAAGGAGCTGCAAATGTTGTTGTTATTATTATTATAATTATTATTAGTTATTCTCACCACTTAGGGAAGAATTCAGCAGCCTGGCCTTTCCCAGGTGATGCAGTGGATCACTGTGTCCCAGGGACTGTGCCATCAGGGGGTTCCAAAACCCACCCTGGAGGTGCAGGGAAAAGCTCTGCCCAAGGAGCAGAGGCAGGAGCAAGGACAGAGTGAGCTCTTGGATCCGATTAAATCAGTCTCACTCCTCAGCACCAGTGCCCAGGTGGAATGCAGCACCAACCCAGCCCTTCCCCTCACTGATTTCTGAGCACTCCCCTGAGGGGTCTCTGGGTGTTTGCTGGAGCAGCCCCTCCAGCAGGTGACACAGGGGAAGCAGTGCCCCCAGCCCGATGCCAGGAGCAGCAGCCCCCAGCTGGTGAGTGCCTGGGGCAGCCAGAGGGCACCGGGGGAAAACTGCAGCAGCTGTGCAGCAAAAGCTGCCGGGAGAGAGCTGATCCTGGCACCTGTGCACGCAGGAGAGCAGGGAATGCTTGTGGAATGTGCACCTGGAGATGACAGCCTGTCACCCCCTGCAGCTTTGGGGATGTGTCTGCTGGCAGTGCAGCCAGAGATGCCGTTCATTGATTAGAGTTAAACCTGTTCATGGGCACTCAAGGCACCATCCCCTACCAAAAAAAAACAAAAAACAAAAAACAAACAAACAAAAAAAACCCCCTACCCCAAAAACCTAAAAAACCCTCAGAAAAAAACCCCAAAAAACACCACAACAAAAACCCGCCCTGTACACACACAACTGCAATGTGTTTTAGCTTCTACACAATAACTAAATCCCAGCTCCCAGGATTCAGGATTCTGTATCAGCAATAATGACTAAAAGTATTGAAAGTCATTAAAGAACTTGCTAATCAGTCTCTTAATTGAGGCTATCTGTTTTGCTTTACACAGAGACAAATTAAGCAGGTTAAAGCAGCTCCCAGCAAACATCTGTTGAAGCAATTCAAAATTAATGACAAATAAACCAGAGTTCCCCTTGCGGTTGATTTTTCTCCCAACTGTACCTATAAACACGCTGTCATGACTTGTCAATTCAAAACAACTTTGCAGCACATTCCCATCCCCTCATGACATCTGGGAAACACCAAATCGTTTAGGTTGGAAAAGCCCTCCCAGACCATCCCCCAGCGCTGCCGAGGCCACCACTAAAGCCACAAGCCCAGGGCTTTGAACCCCCTCCCGGGATGGGCACTCAGCCCTGCCCCTGGGAGCTGTGCCAGTGCTGGGCAGCCCCTGCCAGGAAGGAATTTCCCCAAAATCCACCCAGACCCTCCCCTGGCCCAGCCTGGGGCCGTTCCCTCTCCTCCTGTCCCTGTTCCCTGGAGCAGATCCCAGATCCCCCCGGCTGTCCCCTCCTGGCAGGGATTGTGCAGAGCCACAGGAACCCCCTCGGGTCAGGGCTGGGGAGAGACATCAGAGAGTGGAGCCCTGAACCACTGCAGGTGGGGAGCTGTGTCCCAGTGCCACCGGTGCCACCAGTGCCACAAGAGCTTCCAGTGCCACCTGTGCCACCAGTGCTACCAGAGCTACCAGTGCTACCTGTGCCACCAGTACCACCAGTGCCAGCAGTGCCACGCTCCTTTTCCGCAGGGGCTCCTTCCTCCCCTGGAGCAGACAGACAGACAGACACGGGCACCTTGCACAGTCTGACCCTGACGGACGAGCTGTCACGGAGCTGTTCGTGCCTCCGAGGGAGCTGCAGAGCTCTGCCCATGGAGCTGGCTGCTGACAGATCCCGGGGAGTTCATTTGCTCGCTCCCTCATTAGTTTGCTCATTAACGCCTCTGCTGGCGGTGCCTGCAGCACAGCAGCGAACCCCAATGCCCAGGGCAGCAGCTCTGCTGGCACCGGGAACCCAAAGGGGAGAGAGAACTCCTGCAGCATCTCCCTGCCCAGCAGAGACCCACAGTGACCCACAGGGCACCCAGCAGAGACCCACAGGGCACCCAGCAGATCCAGGGGATCCCCTCCTGCCCCACCCAGCCCCGGGGCTCTGCTGCCGAGGGCTCTGAGCACCCAAAGCTCGGGCTGAAACCGGGCCAGGAGGGCGTTCTGGGGGCAGCACTCACACAGGAGTCCAGGCAAGAAGGAGGGAAACACCTTTCCCTTCTTTTTTCTTCTACCACCAGCAGAGTGCCAGACTGAATCCATGCCGTGGTTGTCATCTCCTCCTCCTCCTCCCAGGTGCAAGCAGGTGATTTGCTGTCTCAAACACATCCCAGCCACATCCCACCCTGCCTGCACAGCTGAGACACCATTTCCTACTGCAGGAAGCTGCTTGGGCACATCAAATGGGGCTAAATAAGAAGACAAAAACACTTAGATGGTGGAAATTCCCCAGCTGGACTCTCTGCTGGGTCTTATTACAGCCTCCATGTCTGGAGAGTTTTGTGTTATCATATTTTATAGAATATTGGATAAAGGTGACAACAGGAGAAACAGTGAGGAAAATGCAAATAACCTCAGGAAAAAAAAAAAAAAAAGGCAGATTACTGATCGTAAAATGGAGACAGTTACAGATTTAAAATGAAAGTTTGGTTTAATTTCTCATGTTGTCCACTCTCACAGATCCCTAACAGCCTCTGTTTGATCATCTGAAATATTTGATTGTTAGGTTTTCCAGAAAAAAGATGAAAAGTCTTAGCTCCAAGTTTATCCAGGACATATTCTTTTACCTCCACAATGAACGTGCACAGGATGGAACCAGCCTGGCTGAGCAGGTCCCAGCACCACACAGCAATCACCCTCCCTCCCACACAACACTGAGAGGGCTTTTGCTCCTTCAGCCACCATGATGTGCCTGTAACCACTGCTTCTGATGGCTAAAAAAAGTTAATTAGAGCTTCTGAAACAATGAGACATCCAATTTCTCAAATATGATTCATCCTGCGTGTGCACAAGCCTCCCGAGGGTCATTTTCACAGTAAATGAGTCTCTCCAATATCAGGCTGGAGTTATCAGCAGTGACACTGTGGCCGTGGTGGTGGCAGCAGCAGTGGCCGTGCTGCAGAGTGGGGGTGACACTGCTGGTACTGAGATGGACAACACAAAACATTAAATTGAAATGGCTCCAAGGGCAACAGAGGCTTTTTCAGCCCCTGGCCGTGTCTCTGGACAAGCTCTGTCCCTTTATCCCTCGATCTGGAAGGGATGGGAATAACTCCAGAGGAGACCAGGACACAATCCCCAGTTCCTGCTGCTCCAGCTGTGGAGACAGCAGCTGCAGTGGCTGCTCTGGAACCTTCTGTGGGGAGAGGGGCTGAGGGGGTGCCTGACTGGGCACACGGTGACCCCTGCCCTGCCCTCCCCTCGCTCAGGGCACAGCCTCTGGTGCTGCTGAACTCGACACCATCTCTTTAGCTCTCCTTCCTGCACCCAGTGCTGCAGCTGGAGGGCCTGAGCTGTGCTCAAAAAGGAGATTTTAGCAGTCACAGCATGCACGAGGAGCTGGGTAAATAAAACACAGCAAGTAGCTGTTCTACCTCCTCAACAGCCCTCGCCTCAGAGACCACCACGCTCCTTTATGGAGCTCTAAGCATTCCCTGGATGCATCCTGGAAGGAAATCTGTCTGCTGCCTGCTTGCCACCAAGTCAGATAATAGTTCATATTTTTCTTGGCAAGATGAACTTCATAACTGGGTTCTAGCAAATATACTCTGGGATTTATACCCTCATTTCATATGCCGTCAAAATTCTACAATATTTGACCAAATTTTTCTTTTTTTGGCAAGCACTCTTGCCAGGAAGTTCATTAGCCAAGATTTGCAAAATTGGAGGAAAAAAAAATCAATGTTAGCACAGGCAGAGCAAATTAATTTGCTGATTAATGCAGGGATTGCTGGTATTTTCTTTAGCCCCAATTATCACTGGCAATACAGAGGATGTGGCAACTGCTGAATTTCAAAGCCCTTAGTGTCACTCACAAACCAAGCTGAACCCATGGCCAGGCTGGAATTTTGTTAAGCACAGGGAGGCATTTTGCTGAAAAATCCAATATGAACCATCATTTTAAAGAAACATAACAGCTAAAAATAGGAAAATAGCTTTGTGTCCTGGGGTCAGCCCTGTGTCCTGGGGTCAGCTTTGTACTGGGGTCAGCCCTGTGTCCTGGTCAGCTCTGTGTCCTGGGCCCAGCTCTGTGTCCTGGCACTCACCCACGATGAAGAGGCAGATTTAAACCCTGTGGATGANGTCGGGGGCTCCCTCCTCCATCACCACCCAGTTTGAAGAGTGATGCCAGTGAGGGGGGAGCTCCAGCACCATGGCCATGCACTGCATCCCTGGCACTCACCCACGATGAAAGGGCAGATTTAAACCCTGTGGATGAGAAGTGGATCCACACAGTGAGTGCCAGTGTGTCACAGCACGCTGCCTTGGCAGCTCTTGGGAGGAAAATCCTGCCCCAGCCACGCTGCTGGAATGCTCCCAGCTGCTCTGACAACTTAAAAACAGCTTAAATCCTTGAGGCTAAAGGAGCTGTGTGTTTGGTGTGCAGGGGTTCCAGGTGGAGCAGAATGAGCAGTCCCCCTCCCAGCCAGTGTCCCTGGACAGTGTCACACTCTGGACACCAGGCTGGACAGGGCTTAGGGCTGCTCAGTCTGATGGAAGGTGTCCCTGCCACAGCAGGGGGGGAAATGAGGTGAGATTTAATGTCTCTTCCAATGCAAACCAGTGTGTGATTCTATCATTCCACAAACCAGAGACATCCAAGCAGCTGTGCCAGCAGCTCTCTGAGGGTGACCAAGCACTCAGGGCCACGTCAGAAGCATTCACCATTTGTGACACAGACACCCACCAGAGCCCAGGAGCAGCCCCACAGCCACCACCACCCTCCTCCTGTAATTACAAAACAAACTATGCAACAAAATAAATGAGGTTGGTAATTTGTTATCGTTTTGCTGCTCCAGCAGCATGCTGAGGGTTGTAAATTAGGTGCTGTATTAAAAATGACAGAATCACTGTGAGTTCTGCACAGAGAGGAGGATTTCACTGAGGTGTTTCTGCAGCTCAGCATTTGCACACAGCAACAGCACAGAGGGAAACAGCAGCACAGAAACACTGAGAGGCCACAACGCTGCTTAATAATGCACAGGAACAGAAATCAGAGGGGGAGTTATTGCATGGGTGCAGTGGGTGAGGGAGCAGGGTCCTGGCAGTGGCAGCAGGGCAGGAAGGTGAGGTCAGGTGCCAGGCCCCAGGCTGTGGGCACACAGCAGAGGGTGGGGGGCACTGGGCATCCTCAGAAAGCCACAACCCCACAGGATCCCTCCTGAGCTCCTGCAGGAGCAACTGGGAGCCATCCTCAAACAGGTGCATCACCTCTCTGAGTGCCCTCTGTCACCCTGGCCCGAGGGGCACAAGGAGCCCATCAACAGCCAGGGGCAGTCAGAGCCATCACCTGAGCAGCACCCTGGGGAGCAGAGCACCCAGTGGGTGCCAAGGGCAGCAGGAGCACAGCAAAAGGGAACACAGGGACAAAATCCTGACAGGTCAGGGTGATGCTGGGACTGCAGAGCAACACAGCCAGAGCAATCCAGTGAGGCTGGTGAGCAATAATTGAAGTGCTGCGTGTCTAAACCACACAGACACTGCTTGTTTATGAAGCTTTGCACTTCCTAAAGGGCTTCATGGGGGTGACCCCACACTCTGAGGCAGGAGTACCCTCCCTCTCTCCCTCTGTCCTGCCCAGCACACAGCCCTGTGTGCATTATTGAGCTCCTCATCTGCCACTCTCTCTGGGCCATGACAATCTGTGTGCTGAGAGGACAACTTACCCATTATTCAATTTCCATGTGCATTATTAACGTGGCACATGGAGCACACACACAGCACCAGCCCACAGAAAACCCTGTTTGCTTTAGGCTCACACATCATGCAAAGCACAGGGATTGCTACAGACAGGGCTTCCCCCCATGTGTTAGCAGGTTCAATTACTGGGCCACTTAACCTGTTTTAATGTTCATCTCCTTCTTGCTCCACATGAAAGCTTTATTGCCAGCACCACAATCATATAAATGTAAGCTGAAGCCTGAGACTGCTGAAGAGTTTTGTTTTCAGGGCTGAAGCAGAGAAGCACAGCCAGAGTTACTGCACGGGAGGGAAGCTGGTGTGCACCATGCTGTGGGTGGATACATCCCCAGAGCCATTGCAGGGCACAAATTAACCCCTGGTTTAATAAAAGGTGAAGGGTTTGGGTTAGCTCTCCTGATGCCAGCATGACACACTGAGGCTCAGCGAGGCCCCTGTCCCCTGCCATGTACACACAGCTTGGTAGGAGAGTCTATTTTTGTTTGTATTTCCCTCCATCAGTCACACATATCCAAATTGTTGGTAGAAAATATGGCCACATCTAATTTCTTTCCAGGAATAAAAGAGAAGCTTTCAGGCAGTCTGTGCTGTTTCCCCAGCAGGAAGCAAGGCTGCATTGAAGGCACCCAGTGCCCCAGCCCTGCAGCACAGGTGACAAACCCCTCTGGGTGCCAGGCTCACCAGGGACCCCCTGCCCACTGCTGGGGCTCCACAGGGACAGGGCAGCCCTGGGCTGGCTTCGTTAGCAGGTGTAGAAATTAAACACAGCACACCTCAGCAGCCCTTTGAGCACGCTGTTTGGGAATGGCCACTACAGCTTGGTCAAACAAATGTTCCTGGAAACTTTAGGAAACTCATCAAAGTAGCACCAGGATTTCAATCTGACTCTGTGACTTTCATGCTGTTCCTTGATTCTCCTTTAGGCTTCGTTCTTCCGAAGGTTTAAACAGGTGTTTAATAAAGTGCCCTCAAGGGAAGCAGTCAGGAGGGAGCTGAGAGACATAACTAATCCTGGACGTGTGAAACACAGCTGGCACACACAGCATGGCTCAGCTGTGTGGTGTCAGCCACGGGGGCAGGAATCCTGCCAGAGCAGAGCAGAGCACCGAGTGCCAGCCGCAGGGATGGGCCTGCTCCCAAGGATGCTCTGAGCAGGAAAGTGCTCCAGGAGCTGCATCAGCCTAACACAGGCTCAGCTGAAACACAGCCCTCACAAAACACAGGAAAACTTTCCTAAATTTGAAAGGAACATCCATTTAACGAGACACAGAGATGCCATCATGATTTAGTAGAACAATTCATATAAAATCAAAATTTTCAGTAGACTTACTCAATCACACTTTGTGTTTACATATGTAGAAGAGAAAGATCTACGTATTTATTCAACACTTCACTTTTCAAAGAGTAACATAATAAGTGAATTGATAAGTAGTGAAAGCATTAACTGTCATATAAAGATTATTACTCTGGTGCTTGGTCACACAATTAAATTTAATGTTTGTTTCTCTGTCTCTGTGCAAGATGATAAGATTTCCCTGGTGAATATCTAAGCAGTGGCTGATAACATGAGGACAACTGCTCTGGGTGGCCAATGCAATTCATTAGTAACCACGCATGTCATTAAAACTAAATTTTGCAATCACCTTAAGTGACCTCAAATGCTAAGCAAGAAGGTAATGTTTAGGTGTGATTACAATAAACATGTATAAAACTATCCCCAAACCAGGTTACCCATTAAAGAAAAAAAAAAAATCAGAGCTCATTTGAATAATACTGCAATGTAAAGCTGCATTCATTTTTTGTAGTGTGCTCTGTGATGGACTGTAATAAAGGTGTGATTACATCCAGAGATGAATTTATACTTCTCATTTCTGGATAATACAGCCAGGAACGCATTAATAACAACTGAGGATCAATCAAAACCAGAAACACTTTCTGAAAAAGGGGTAATTGAGAAACAGAAAACTAGACACCTACAGCAAATGGTTTTTGAGAGAGAGACATTATTTCTGAAATATGTTGACTGTTACCTAATTAAATAGAGGAAAGCATCCCTGTGGCTGGACTCCCAGAAGCAGCCTGGCAGAGGTTGTTCAGAAGTGCTCATTAGGCAGAGGAGGGCGGTGTGCTGGAGCAGTGTGTGCGTTCCAGAGGAGCTCAGTGCCTCGGGGACACTCAGTGACTCTGACTTCCAGAGGAGCTCAGTGCCTCGGGGACACCCAGTGACTCTGACTTCCAGAGGAGCTCGGTGACATCAGCCCTGGGGAGACCACGGGCACCTCTCAGGGCAGCAGAATGGTCAGGGCTGCATCACCAGCCAGGTCCTGTAATGCAGATCTGCATCACCGTTTAACACAGATCTGCATCACCGTTTCACACAGATCTGCATCACCGTCTAACACAGCTCTGCATCACCGTCTAACACAGATCTGCATCACC
>VWYP01029816.1:50699-88245 GCA_013400435.1 Pycnonotus jocosus
CGGCGCAGGCGGGCGCGTTCCGGGAGCAGCTGGCCGAGAAGCTGCGGCGGGGGCAGCTGCCCGGGGCTGCCCGGTACCTGGTGTGCGCCGACCCGCCGGGACCCAGGATCGGTGCGTGCGGCTGCGGGGTGCGGGGGGCTCGGGCAGCGGCTGCAGGGACGAGGAGGGGGCCCGGGGGGGTCCTGGTGGTGCTGGGGAATGGGGGGTGCCGCTCCTCAGAGCTTGTCCTGGGGTATGGGATAGCGCTGAGTCCTGTGTTGTGTATTCATACTTAGCTCGAGCTGGTTGTTTAAACAGTTTGGTTATGTTTTAGTACACTACCCAATGATGATGTAAAACTGGTCTCGCTGCTCGTAATACCGTCTTGTAATTCTTAATTCCTGTTCGCTTTGATGTACAGAGTAAGTAATCTCAATATTATCTGCAGTGTAGAGTAATATGCAGAGGCTGATTCTCAGGAATCTGGCAGTTTTAAATCGTGGGAGTACATAAAAGATCCCAAACTATTTCTTCAGATCCCAAATCTTCCTTATTTCCATATTGTAAATGTCAGCAGTACTTCTGAACGCTACCTTGAATCCATTAGTAGGCTTTTATGTGACTTGTTTCTTACAGGAGCTGTTTTTTGTGGCTGAATTATGGCCTGTTTAATTGATTGAATGCTTCAAATGCTGGGGCTGTGCAGAGGTGACTGGGAGGGGAAATCACAGTTTTCCTTGGAGCTGTCTGCTCAGGATGCCATCCCCACAGAGTGCACAGATTTCCAGAGGGACTGTCCATCAGCTTCTGTGCATGACCTTATCAACCATGATATGGTAGAAAGACCATCCCATCTCTCTGGCTGGGCACCTCACCTGGCAGAACAGGCCTTGCTGGGGCTCTTCTCACAGGTACTAAAATACTTTTTCTTTAGGAAATGGTGGATCAACTCTTCATGCTCTTCGGTGCTTGGAAGAGGAGTATGGTGATCAATGGACTTCCTTCACTGTGCTGCTAATCCATTCTGGTAAATTCAATTTTATATATTTTACTCTAAAATAATACCTTTTTTTCCTTCCTTAAAAGAGTAAAATGGCAGAGGAGCTGGAGTTCCAAAATACAGTTCCTTGAGAAAAGTAACCCATGTGTCTGATCATTTGCAATTAGGTTGGTGCTTGCAGGATGTTACTGTCACTTCAGCATTTCTTCTCAGCGCTGAAGCTGCTCACTCAGTGAGAAAGATGTGATTCACAGGTGTGATTTAAGTTTCTGCCTTGAAACATCCATTTAAGGAACACAACCTTCCCTCAGGGGACCTTGGGCTCCTCATACCTCTGGGCAGGCTGAGTCCTTGCCTTCTGATCCACTGAGTCAGGCAGCTCCCAGATGTGGAAGAACATCTGCAGAGGAGAAAGAAACGAAATGATAACAAGTGTTGTGGCCAAACCTCTGCCTTTTTGACTCTTCCCTGGCTTAAAATTCCCATCAGGAATGCGGGGGTTCTCCTCCAGGCAAAAAGTGGGAATTGTTTGCTTTTGTCACTTGAGAGTCAGCTCTGAAACAAAAAGGTAACAAGATCAATCACAGTTTTAATATGAGTTATATAAGGCAGGCTGGGTTTTGGACATAAGGTCAGATCTGCTTTGGGACTTGGTGTATGACCAAGCTGAGAGGTTTTTAATGCCTTTGTGTACCTGTGAAACAGCTGCCTAGGTTTAGTTTTTTGCTCCCTTACAGTGTTTCTGTGTAACTTGGAGTCTTTTTCCAGGTGGTTACAGCCAGCGTTTGCCAAGTGCAAGTGCCCTGGGCAAGATCTTCACAGCGCTGCCCTTGGGGGATCCCGTGTTCCAGATGCTGGAGCTGAAGCTGGCCATGTACATCGACTTCCCCCGTCACATGAAACCAGGAGTCCTCATCTCGTGCTCGGATGACATCGAGCTGTACAGCACTGGGGTCACAGAAGCCATCACCTTTGATAAACCTGGCTTTACAGCCCTGGCTCACCCCTCAGACGTGGCAGTCGGGACCACGCACGGCGTGTTTGTGTTAGATCCATCCAGTTTTTCAGGGAAAGGAGGACTGGAATATGGATCCTGCTATTGTTTCCTGCACAAGCCTGATGTAGAGACCATGCAGAGGAGTGGTGCAGTGTGTGTGAGGCAGCACTGCCCTCAGCCCAGCTCCCCTGGGGACCACAGGGACTCGGGCACGGCCTCAGAGTGTGTGTACACAGACAGCGTGTTCTACATTGACCACAGCACTGCCAAGCGGCTGCTGGGCTTCTATAAGCAGATGGGCACTCTTTGCTGTGAAATAGATGCCTATGGTGACTTTCTCCAGGCTCTGGGGCCTGGAGCCACTCCAGATTACACCAAAAACACAAGGAATGTCTCCAAGGAGGGCTCAGGGTTGGTGGGAGTGCGGCAGCAGCTGTACTCCCTCCTGCAAGGCACCCCCCTAAATGTCATTGTCCTCAACAACTCCCAGTTCTACCACATCGGGACTACTCAGGAGTATCTGTTTCATTTTACAGCTGAGAGCAAACTGAGATTTGAGCTTGGCTTGCAGCCTGTGGCTTTCAGCATCTTCCCTGCCACAGCCAAGACCTCGGGTCAGCTGAGCATCATCCAGAGCGTCCTTGAGCCCGGCTGTGTGATAGGGCCTGGCTCTGTCATTGAGTACTCCAGAATTGGGCCTGAGGTCTCTGTAGGGAAAGGCAGCATTGTTAGTGGGTGCTACATAAATTTCAATGTAGACATGCCCTCCAACTGCTTCCTGAGCTCGGTGAGTGTGAAAGTTACTGATGGAGTGGAGTACGTCACCATGGCGTTCGGGGTGGGTGATGACTTGAAGAAGAGCGTGAAATCGCTGTCGGATATTCACTCCCTCCAGTTTTTTGGAGCCAGCTTACCAGAATGCCTGGACCTCTGGAGCATTGAGGCTTCAGACCAGCTCTTCTCCAGTGAGGACACACGTTTGGGGCTCTGGACTGCAAGGATTTTCCCTGTTTGTTCTACCCTGAGTGAATCAGTTAGGATGTCAGTGAACATGCTGAATTCTGTGCAGCACAAGTCAGCTTTCAAACTGAGTGGCTTTCAGCTTCTGTCTGTTGAAGAAATGCTCACCTACAAAGATGTGGAAGACATGCTGAAGTTTAGGAAGCAAATTTATGATGAAATCTGCCTACAAAGACAAAAAGAGAAGTCTGATTTTAGAATGATCAGTACTTGAACAAATCTCTTTTCATTTGTGGATGATTGGTTACTTCCCAGCTTGTAAGAAACCTAAGGGGAAAGTACACAGATCTCTTTTCTGATTTCATTGAAGTAGAAATAAAGAAATTGCATAACATTAATGAAGCAGCAAATGCAGATGAACTGTTCTTTTGAATAAAGTAGGGAAATATTTCAGATCTGAAAACACTAATTGGTGACTTTTTGTGGGTTGCATGTTATGTGTTGTAGTTTTTGTCAGTAAGGATATGATACAGAAAAAGTTAATTGTCTATTTGGCTGAAAACTGCTTTAAAAGCTTTTAAAGGGTAGAATATTAGCTCCAGCAATCTGGAGTAATACACCAACTTAGGTTTCTCTCCTTTCATGCTGCCATTCTGCAATACATTTTCAGTTAGGTAGGGGTAAAATTATTAAAAATGCTTTTAATTCAGGACATCTTGTCTTAGGCATTTAATAAATTGTTCTCTTTTGTTTTGTAAATTTTTCATCCTTTCCTGGTTTTTGTCAGATGGAAAAAGATTGGCATGAGAGATTATTTTTCCCCTTGTGACCCATAGTAATGGGGTCAACACCTGCCTCAAGATATGCTGATTTATTTTTTTCTAACAAACTGGTAGTTTCTGGAAGCTGGCAGTGTGATGGTGAAGCTGCCAGCTCTTTGGACTGACTGATGTGTGCCATGCAAAAAGCAGCATTTTGTATTTATCTAAACTGAACTGTTGGGGTCTTTGGTGTGGTGGTTCATCCTCCTGTGGGGCAGAGCAGACCCTGAAGAGGTTCACTGTGAGTGGCACCACAGTACTTATCCTCAGAGAAACTCTCTTCACCTTCTCCCCCTTCTGCAAATGAAGTTATCAGTAAAGTCCTCCTGTTTCCAGTTTAGATGCCCAAGATCCAGCTCCAAATAGATGAATCTTCTATTTTTAAGGGTGTGCTGTGCAGTCTATCAGTGTGATTTGTCTGTAAACCTGATGCATCTTTTTCTCTTGAATGTCTCTGCAGGTTTTCATGTTTTATTTAATGTTTCTTGATGACAGTGTTTATCTCCCTGCTGACTGAATTCCCAAATGGCACCTTTTTTATGCCACCTACGAGGCAGCAGAGTAACATCCCCTGAGCGTTACCCACCCTTTAACCTGCACTAGGTTTCTTCTTCATTAATAAATCTTCCAAGAAGAAATACAAAGAAGCTAAACATGGAGGTTGGGAATTGCTGGAGTTGACTTCAAAGGAATAAGAATTTCTGAGCAAATAGAGGGTCTAAAAGTCAGTATGAAATATGAGATAAACAATGGAAGCAGCAGGTTTGGGAACACCCAAGTCCAAGGTAAACACTTCAAGTCACAAAGTGAAAGTCAATACAGCATGGTGTCATTGTTTATATATAATCCTGTTTGCATGATTTATTCATCTGTTGCTACACAAAAGATTTTAGGAGAAACATGTTTGACACAGACTTTGCATCTTGCGTTGGAGACCAAACTTTGTTTGGCACAGACTTTCCTGAGGGTTGCTGTGCTGCCAGGCGAGTTCTCTTGAGTGTTTGGTAACAGCAAAATGCATCCTTTTAACATAGTTACCCACTTTAACTGTTGCAATTGCATTTCTTCTGAATTCCCCGAGCACCAGGTATTGATTTCATTAATGAAAGCAAACTGTATAAAAATAAGAAGTGGATTTCTTTCTGGCACATAAGTATTGGGAAAAGAGAATGAGGAAAAGCTGTGACAGAACAATTTGTGGGAAAGGTTGTGGTGTGTTGGGCCAGCAGCAGCTGCTGTGGTTTAGGGAGCAGTGTGAATTCCAGAACAACAAAACCAAAAAAGGGATATCATCCTGGTGGTAGCCATGGACTAGCACAGCTGGCCCCCAGGTCAGATCTTGAGGCAAAGGTTTTAATGGGAAAAAAAACACCTTGTTGTAATGGAATAAGCACAGATTTCCCAGGTAAGGAACATTGCACTGCTTTAAGTCTGTGTGTCACCCAGTGCTTTCCTCTTCCTCTGAACACTTTTGTCTCAAACTGAGAAGGCAGATTTCACTCATTGTTAGCCCTGGATAACATCAGCAGGTTTGGTGGATTTACTCCACAGATATGGGAATTTCTGGAGGTGTACCATTCTTCATTTTTAAACTGCAATCGAGTTTAATGTGAAATGTTATGAAAAATGTTACAATATATATTTTATTTATAGACAGCTATATTAATCATTTTCCCATATGGAGGGAATTAAAAGCCACGTGGATGTGACACTTGGAGACAGAGGTTGGTGGTGGCCTTGGCAGTGCTGGGGGAATGGTTGGACTTGATGGTCTGGGAGGGCTTTTTCAGTCCAAATGCTTCTTTGATCCTACAGTTCTCTGTATTGCTGCTGTTTATGAAGTGTGTACATTTTTAGCTATAGCAAATTGCAGTCCTTACAGCAAGGGTCATGTTACAGTGTGAGTACATCTCATTAAAATCAACAAGCCTGCAGACCAGGCCCTTCCTGACAATAATAATCCAAGGCTGATGATTCAATCCATGTATGTATTTTATCTGTATTGCATTTACAAATCCAGGTAACCTTTGTATTCCACAGTCTGCTATTAATGTAGATGACAGCAATATTCTCATGCAGCCAGCTGGGATAAGTGTGTCCCAAGGAAACAGAGAACTTGTGCAAGGCCACCCAGTAAAACTTGACAGCAAGGTCAGTAATTTGGGGGTATCCAGTACCAGGTTCTTAAAACAAGACCATCCCAGCATCCTGATTTTCCTGCAGTCTGCATGATGAAGGATGCAGTCATGAGAGTGCCAGGCACACAGGGGCTCTGCAGGTGGGAATCATCTGCTGGAACCTGGAGTTTGATTTTGGTTCATCCTCACAGTTCCCCAGATGGGTGCAATGTCCATACATCCTCTGGATCATTGCCTGGCTCCATCTATCCTGAAATGCAATCCGAGCTGGTACAATCTCAAACAAACTCAAGATGAGCTTGTAATGATTTTTTTTTTCATGTCATCTTTCTTTATTTAATTAGTTTTGCTGTGTAATACAATAATGGGGCTCATAATGAACATGATTGCAGTGATTTCCCTGAATGCCTTGAGCAGGCACTGTGATCAGCCGAGGTTCAGCCCTGCTGTCTGTGTTACACTGGAACCTGAGGAGGGTTATTTCAGTGACCTTTGGAGCAGGAAACTGAAATCTGAGAAACGGGGCACTTAACAAAGAGCACAAAGCGAGGCAGCTGAAATAAAAAGGAGCAGCTGAGAGGAATCTGTGCCAGCAGGATCTGGGGAGCTGAGGAGAGGAGGTAAGCTCCAAGGATCAGCTGGATCTGCCCAGCAATGTTCGTGCCTTGTCAGGGTGTTTCTGCTCCAGCTCAGAGCTTCCAGCCTCTTCTCATTCCCAAACCTCTGATGCAAGAGCTTCATTTTTTGCTCTCTGCACCAGAGCCCCCATGCAAAGGCCTCTCTAATGCTGTGAGAGCAAAAATAACAGCTCAGTGCTGCTGCTGCTGCTGATCTGTGCCACGGGGGAGCCACTGCAAACACCTGCTCCCTTACCAGGGCCACAGAGTTCCTCTGCTTGCTTCTTGAAAACACCTATTTCCTTTTAGCCCTCTTTTAATTTCCTGGGACATGCCTGAATGTCAGCAGAATGGCAGTGAAGTTTATGGGAGCAACTTAGAGCTTCTTCAAGCAAATGATTGATGTGGATATATATTAATTGTGGATATGTTCTGATCAATTTGAAACAGAGATAATTTCAAAAGACTTACTCCTGTAAACTCTCCCTGGGAAGGACATGTGAAACCTCAGCTCTCCCAGCTGTTTGGTGACTGGATGTGGGAATCAGCTGCCAGGCTGGTGCCTTTCTGCAAATCATTGGTGGAAAATCCCAGGATACATTGTCACAGCAGCCCAAACTCTTCTGAATTAGATCCTTGGATTCGTGTGTAAATCTGTGCATGGAAAGGGACAGGCTGGTGGTGCCAGGAGCTGTCAAGGCAGCGAGGTTGTTACGCTGGGATGCAGCATGGGGAGCTTTTAGAGATGTGTGTTCTGTTAACGTCTGCTTGCCTGGAATCCTTCACTGAGACGAGAGCTCACACTCGGAACAGCTGCCAGGGTCAATCACCACACTTTAAATACATAAATATATAAACACAGAAATGTAAATATTTATATGTGTATATTTGCATTTCACTTTCTGAATCACATATTGCCCTTCCTGAGTGCCACACCCAGGTGCTCCCAGTGCCACCCCAGTGCCAGGGGGTTGGGAGCTGCAGTCACCCCCAGCCTCTCTGAGCTGGGGACCCCCTGTGGGATCCTCCCTGGGGATCCTCAGAGAACACCTGGGATCCAGCTGCTGAAATTCCCTTTTCTCTATAAAATCGGTAGCAAGATGCCAAATTACCACTTCCCACAAGCTGTAAATGTTCAGCAGATGAAGGGAAGTGTTTGTATGGGAATGAACAGGAGATTTTGGAGCCAGCTGGGTGGGTGTTCCTGTGACTTTAGCCCGGTGGACAGCACAGGCTCTTTCGCCCCGTGCTATTGTTGCATGGCATTCCTCTTGGCACAGGGTTTATTTTTAGCCAGAGACTATCACAAGTATTTTTCAGCAGGACTGTCACTGCCCCTGAACAGGGAATCGTATTACTGCAAGAACTTTGCTGAAACAAAGAAGATATATTGGACAAATGGGAAATTATAAATCTAGACCAACCCAGACTTGCACGGGTAACTAATGTCACTTTTTTACAGGCACTGTGCCATCCATCCATCGGCAAGGAGCAAATGGTATTTCAGGAGATAACTCATTCCTGCTTTACTCTTGAGTTCAAGGCTCAGGTATTGTTCCTGACTTAACCCAGACACAGCTGTGAAAGAAGACAAGCTACTAAACTAAATTTATTTGGGCAATTATGTAAGATCGTAATAGCTTGTACATTATGTTGACTTAACTCATACTTCATGAGAAAAACCTTAAAATCTCCAACCTTTTTCTGCTGTGTGTCTGTTGAGGAAAAAAGAGCTAACAAATGTAACCTGAGTTTTAGGTTTTCTCCTGAATACTATTTAATATTAAAATATTCTGGTAAGGATTCATACATACTGTCTCTGAAATCCTTGTATATATTTCTGTGTTGGCTGCAGCAGGAACAATTTAACAGCTGTAATATTTTAAACTTTAATAGAAATATATATATGAAATTGGACAATTGGATGTTTAAAAATCAAATGCTTGGTTACTGGGACATTATGATTTTTGTGCATTGCAGTGTTTTATCAATTAAGAGTTTTTGTTGTAGATGAATGGAAGAAGAAAGTCAGTGAATCCTATGCCACAGTCACGGAGCGCTTG
This sequence comes from Pycnonotus jocosus, assembly GCA_013400435.1. Lineage (NCBI taxonomy): Eukaryota > Metazoa > Chordata > Aves > Passeriformes > Pycnonotidae > Pycnonotus > Pycnonotus jocosus. The sequence continues at coordinate 59,275 of VWYP01029816.1, forward strand.
GAGGACGACCTGCAAATCAAGGAAAAGGAGCTGGCAGAGTTAAAGCATGTTTTCAGGTAGAATATTCTGGGAATCTGTTCATTGATTCCTTTCAAATGATTATTTGCTATAAAACAGTATTTTTGGTTTCAGGTGTTTTATATGGACAGAGTTTCTCATGTATGGAATGCATGTTCCTTATGTCTATTTTTGGGAATACGTCATCAGCCAAAATTAGTGGCTGCTGATTATTAATGCCAATATTTTACAACACACACCTATAGGTACTTTCATAAAATAATTAGCTGCAGTACAATGTCTGACTGTGCTGTGAGCTTTCCAGTTTTGCTGATGTGTTTCTGCAGCCAGGAATATTGCTGAAGTGTCCCAGTGTAAACAAACACAAAAGCAGCGGATTCAAAGTGGTTGCTCCTCCCTCAGGGTGGGTTTATAGTGACAGAAATCCAAGTGCTCTGCAGAATCAGGGTCATGGGTGGGCTGATACTGAATGGAAAATCCCAAATTTCTGTGGGCAGGCCAAAATCGAGATTCTCCAAAGAAATAATAACTGTAGGAGTACTTAGTTTTCAATAAATGTAATTACTTAGGGTGTTTGATATATCAGTAAGAGATCAGTCTGTGCTGAAGGAAAGTCACAAGGATCAATGACAAATGTCCAAGTATTGTCTCATTTAACAACCTGTAAGCAAGCACAGTGATCACTGTCCCTGTGATCTCATGTGGGGAGTATAAACTCACCTTTTGATAGGCTTTTCCTGGTTATTCTTTTCATTTAGCGAGATGGCCTCTGATTTCTGCATGTCCTACTGACCATTTTAAAATCAATACACACATTTTAAAAATACTTCTTAGTTATTATTGCATTAATACAGAAGCTGAGTTTGTATGGACTGTTTATATTTTTGAAGAGTCTTTCCTCTTATTTCTCCTAGTTTAGATAAATTTAGAATGTATATATTGTGATTGCATTGCAGGATTTCTCAGAAAAGAATAAATCTGGACCTCTCAACCTGATAGCAGTAAAGCATTTCTAGATTTACAGACCATAAACTGGGTATAAACTCAGCCTTGTGTCTCAGAAAAATTACACTGGGATTTCTCTTTTAAATGTTCCCCACGTGCAAGAAGCTCTGCTGAAAGATGAAGGAAGTAATCACCTGTAAAATGCCTTTTTCAGCTCGGATGAAGCCTTCTGCAAAGTGAACCTGAATTACCGCACGGAGAGCGGGCTGTCCCTGCTGCACCTGTGCTGCGTGTGTGGGGGTAGGTGTGACACGAACCCCTGGGACAGTCCCTGTCCCTGCTGCACCTGTGTGTGTGACACAAACCCCTGGGACAGTCACTGTCCCTGCTGCACCTGTGCTGCGTGTGTGGGGGTAGGTGTGACACAAACCCCTGGGATACTCACCTGTGCTGTATGTGTGACACAAACCCCTGGGACAGTCACCTGTGCTGTGTGTGTGACACAAACCCCTGGGACAGTCACCTGTGTGGGTGTGTGACACAAACCCCTGGGACAGTCCCTGTCCCTGCTGCACCTCTGTGTGTGACACAAACCCCTGGGACACTCACCTGTGCTCTGTGTGTGTGTGTGGGTGTGTGACACAAACCCTTGGGACAGTCACCTGTGCTCTGTGTGTGACACAAACTCCTGGGACACTCACCTGTGTGGGTGTGTGACACAGACCCCTGGGACAGTCACTGTCCCTGCTGCACCTGTGTGTGACACAAACCCCTGGGGCAGCCCCTGCCTTGCTCTGGCTGCCAGCAGCACTGTCCCTGCAGGGAATTTCTCAGCTGGAGGAGCAGCTCTCAGCACCACTCTAAGCTGCACTGCCAGAGGGCTGAAGTGAGCTCTAAAGAGCCCCACAAGAGCTGATCCTTCAGCCTGACCAGAGCTCTGCTTGGGGATGCAGCAGGATTCACTGCAGGTGTTCAACTCATCCAAAATTGCTTCATTAATCCAGACTCACCACAGGGCGTTTCTGACTCCACATCTCTGGATTCTGTCCATGGCTCAGGCGCCAGGACAGGGACCTTGTTGTAGCAGCACTTTGCTGTACTCACACCACCAACTTTTCTACTGTAATGAAAATATCTGTATTTCATTTCACATTGATTAAAAGAAGAATAACTGAAATGCCTTAGTGACAAACATCAGCTGATAGGGCTTTTCCAGACAGCAGATCAGAATACACAAGGGAAGAGGGCAAGATGTGTTCTGGGATGCTCATACAAACATACTGATGGAGGGATTTTCCACTTGGATCCACACAGCTGCTCTCTTATCCACACCAAGTCATTAGTTCATGCACTTGCTTTACTCTGGTTTTACAATTTTTAGCAGAAATTGGCTGACAGAGGCAAAGAGGCTTTTACTCTGAGGTTTTAGCTCTGCAAATTACTGACTAATGACATGCATAAATGATTTTATCAACCTTAGTTAGATGTTCACCATGAGGAACAACCTGATGCTGCACTACTGAAAAATGAGTGGATCTTTACTCATCATTTTCGAGTGCAAGATCCTGTCCAAAGATCAATACATGGGAACATCAGAGCAGTTGGGGTAGCTGAGAGGAAGTTTAAGAAAACACACACTAATTATTAGTTCTGTGAGCACTTGGAGGAGGGCAAAGAGCTGCTAGATCTGACATTGCCCTTGGTTACTGTCCAAGTGTTCAGAAGGCAGCTGAATTAACTGAATTTATGTATTTATTCACATAATTTATTTTGCATCAAAAAGGTCAGGGCAAAGCTACTTGCCTGGACCACATTAATGGGCCCACATCAGCACTCCCCAAAAGGAATGTCCTTGTCAGGATGTTCTGTGTGGAGAGAGCACTGCTCCACTTCTCGGGTGGCAAAGGAGCTCAGTGACTGAGGACCCAGAGGTTCCAGAAGCACCTTCTGCTTCATGGAGCTCTCTGCAGCGTGGTCTGGATGTTAAAGGAGGAGATTGCTTCTCTAGAAGCTCAGCTACCCTCACCAAATCCTCATTAAAGTGTGAACAAACTCTGAGCTGGTATGTGGCCAGACCCACAACTGTCCCAGCCAACGAGATATTCCCATCAACCTCATCATTTCCAAGTTTCAAAAAGATCTATTTTATCACTTGCCTCAGGTCAGCAGTTGAGATATCTATTTCTCTGCTTTCAAACTCACACGGGAGCTTCTTACCTCATCTGCATGTTCTTTCCTGTAACTGACTTTTTTTCCACCTTTCCCTCTAAAGGCAACAAATCTCACATCAGAACTCTCATGCTGAAAGGGCTGCGCCCATCCAGACTAACGAGAAATGGATTTACAGCTCTGCACCTGGCAGCCTACAAGGTAAATTATTTCAAATAGAATTGAGGACAGGAAATCAGAACCGAGCAGTTGATTTGTCTGAACGGTCTAGGTGAGCTCTCTAGTCATTATTTCAGGTGAAAATACAAATTCCACATTTGTGGTGCATAGGGAGAGAGCCCACACACAGGAAGCAGAGCATGTGCATCCATGTGTCATCCATGGGGTGGGATATTGCTTTGGAATTACTGATGGAAACACCCAATGCAACTCAAGGAGGAGGAGTTGTCCAGTGCCACCATAACATCGGGGTGGAGCCTTTTGAAACATCCAGGCTTCAGTACAGCAAAGGAGAGAGATCTGGTGCTGGGGCAGAGCTTCCCCAGCCTCTGGCAGCACTCTGAGCCCGGGACTGCAGCTGGTCCCTCTGTCCCAGCCAGGGCTGTCAGGGTGTCCCAGGGGTGTCAGGGTGTCCCAGGGAGGGCTGTCAAGGTGTCCCAGCCAGGGCTGTCAGGGTGTCCCAGCCAGGGCTGTCAGGGTGTCCCACCCAGGGCTGTCAGGGTGTCCCACCCAGGGCTGTCAGGGTGTCCCAGGGCTGTCAGGGTGTCCCAGCCAGGGCTGTCAAGGTGTCCCAGCCAGGGCTGTCAGGGTGTCCCAGGGCTGTCAGGGTGTCCCGGGGCTGTCAGGGTGTCCCGGGGCTGGAGCTGCTCCCTGCAGTGTCCCAGCCAGGGCTGTCAGGGTGTCCCAGCCAGGGGTGTCAGGGTGTCGCAGGGCTGTCAGGGTGTCCCAGGGCTGTCAGGGTGTCCCAGCCAGGGCTGTCAAGGTGTCCCAGCCAGGGCTGTCAGGGTGTCCCAGGGCTGTCAGGGTGTCCCGGGGCTGTCAGGGTGTCCCGGGGCTGGAGCTGCTCCCTGCAGTGTCCCAGCCAGGGCTGTCAGGGTGTCCCGGGGCTGTCAGGGTGTCCCGGGGCTGGAGCTCTCCCTGCAGTGTCCCAGCCGTGTCCCAGGGTGAGGGGTTCAATCCGTGCCTGCAGGACAATGCGGAGCTGCTGATGGCGCTGCTGCACGGCGGGGCTGACATCCAGCAGGTGGGCTACGGGGCACTGACAGCCCTGCACGTCGCCTCCATCGCCGGCCACCACCAGGTCTGTCCTCCTGTCCATCTGTCCGTCCATCTGTCTGTCTGTCCATCCATCTGTCCAGCTGTCTCTGGCTGGGCAGGACTCAAACAGGGGAGGGCTCATTTTGGCGGCTCATTCAGGTTTACATTTTATATTGTGTGTCTTTCAAAACAAAATTGAGGACTGGTTTGAGTACAGCTGGATTTCGTTTAATTTTTTCCTGCATTTTTGGAAAATCACATCTGTGCATGTATTTTTTCACTGAACAAACATGCTCAAAGGACACAGATCAAGGGTTGGGTTTGGTAGGTCTTGGAGGTCTTTTCCAACCTGAAGTACTCTTTGGTTCTAATAGTTCTAATGGTGGAGCTGTTAACCTGAGCCCTGACTCTGGGCTGGTCTCATTAACAGGTATTTAATGTCTCCTCTGTGGACAGTACAGTGGTCTTCTCTGAGCACTCTGGAGGTAATTTCTGAAACATCTGGGCCTTTTGCTGTAAATGCCAAAGGCAGAGCTGCTCTTGCTCCCATGTCCTGAGCTCCTGCTGAGGTTATGGGCAGGTTATGGTGCTCACAACCCAACAAGGATGAGTCTATTAACAAGAAATAAACTGAATAAGTTCCTTATTTCTTCCTTGGGAACAATCAGCTCTGTATTAGAGGTATCTCCCTGAATGGTGTGGGACTCCATATGATTCATTTGGTTCATCTGCTGCTCTGGGATCCAAGCATTTACAGTCCAAGCTCTTGCTTTCCTTCTTTACATGGCTGTGGAATTTTCAGTCAGCTTAGCAGTTCCTCTGCCAGATAAAGTAGCTTGTTTTGTCCACAGTTTCATTAATATTTATGGAAACATGGGATAATTTTTTCAAACCCCCTTATAAGGATGGGCTGGGTGTGTACAAGGGGAAGGGCAGCATTATTCCCCCGTGTTCTGCAGGCTGTGCTGGTGTGAACCCCACTGGGAGGCTGCTGGCTGCCTTTGGCCAGCCCACCCAGCTGCTTTCCTGCAGCCTGGCAATGTCCCCTGGGTTACAAGCTTCACCTGCACTCACTGTCTGTCTCCTGAGGATAAAAATATCTCAGTTTTTTCTCCTTAGTTCTGAAGTATTTCTATCCTTGCACATCCCTCCAGCACAGCCTCCTACTTGTGATGCCTCTGACAGCTTTCAGTGCTTTCTAAGACTCCTTTCTTCTTTCCTAGAAAGACATCTTGTCTGAGAGAATATCAAGCCTGTCTCTGTACCCCTCTCATCATTTACACTTGAGTGGAGTTTGCTTAGTACAGCACACAAAATTCTATTTATCAGGAGATCACAAAGCAGCAAGCACGGCTGCCATTGCTACAGCCTGGGAAATGTGTCAAAACCCATCCAGCTTTATGTTCATCATCAGGGACGCATCCACATCACTCAACACAGTTTTTTCATCATGAAGATCTCCCTCAAAAGCCTCTAGAAGAATCTAAATTTTGAGTTCCAGCTCCCAAAGGGTTTAAGGAGAATTGGTGTTATGGTCACGTCCCTGAATGTGTTACAGCCTCACAGTTCATGGCTAAATTAAAATCAGGCTGATCCAAAGACATTTCAGTCATATTTGTATAAAAGCTACAGGCCCAAACATCTCTTTTCAGAGACAACAGCTACAACTTCAGTTTTATCATAGGAGTTTGCTGAAAAATGTCTTAGACAAATCATTTGAAAGCCATCAGACCATTAAATCCCTGGCTGGCTGGCTCTGTGTTCCCACTTCTGGCTCACCAAGATATTGAAAATTGGCCAGACGTGGGAAACACAGTGGAGGGACTGAGTTGTGTTAACTAAATAATTGGTGTGTTCTTTATTTACTGCCTGAGCCTGTTCCCACCCGTGCTGTGAGTGCCTGATGCTGAGCTGTCTTACAGCTGACAGAGGAGCCAGCAGCTTCTCCAAAGATCCCAGGGGATCCTTCTGAAGATTTTTATTATGTGGTGAAATGCTTTTTTGAGATTGGCAGTAAAAGGATCCACAGCAAAAGGATGCCAACACACGTGGCATGTGGCAAGGGAAATTCTGACTGTACATAAAGGGGGCAAGGGGATCACAGTGAGAGGGACACAGCACTGAGAGCATTCCAGGGAGGCTGCAGGACCTCCACCATGGCAATAATCAGACTTGGCCCTGCAGTGCTGCCTCCAGAGGAAATCATAACTGGTGCCGTAGAAAAATGGTTAAAACTGATGGGAAATGGTCATAGTTACGTATGTCAGGGCACAGACTGGATGCAGAAAATGTCTTCAGGCCATCTTATGAAAAAAGTCAATCCAAAGTGGTTTCATTTATTTGGGCAGCTGGGCAGCAAGGCATTTCTTGAGAGTTCATAGCTTTGCAGAAACACAGGGCCCTCCTGAAGGACCAAAAAAAGCAGAAATTTGAAAGAAAACACTTAGGGTTATTTATTGAAGCCAAAGAGCTCTTATCTTCTAAAATACAAAGAAATCTTTCCATGTTTGAGGATTTACCTGCACACATTTGAATTTAAAAGGATATTTCATTTTGTGCAACTTTTTCACTCCTAAAAACTGTGATATGTTTACAGCTCTTTGTTCATAATGGCTAAAAGAAAATTAAAGGTTGTTCTGAGAATATGCAGACAGCCATTTCTGTGCCTCTTCCTTCACAAATCAGTTTTTTTAGCGGCACACCGATTTTCAGGCTCATTTATAAAGCATCAGTGACCTTCAGTGTTCAGCTCAGGTACTGTAAGTTAATCACTCTTACATGCAGTGCACCTTTATAACTCGTTTGTCTGGGGCTGTTTGACTTTTTTTAAAGTGGAAGGAGGAGGTTTCAGAGTGCTGTGTTAGCAGCTGAGCACGTTTCACACACCCACAGTGCTGTAACCAGCGTGTCCCGGTGCTTTCCCGGCAGGCTGTGGATATCCTGCTGCAGCACGGAGCCTTTGTGAACGTGCAGGACGCCGTGTTCTTCACCCCGCTGCACATCGCTGCCTACTACGGCCACCAGCAGGTAACCGGGGCCACCAGCAGGTGACAAGGGCCACCAGCAGGTGACGGGGTCCACCAGCAGATGACCAGGGCCACCAGCAGGTAACAAAGGCCACCAGCAGGTAAAGGGGGCCACCAGCAGGTGACCAGGGCCACCAGCAGGTAACAAAGGCCACCAGCAGGTAACCAGGGCCACCAGCAGGTAACCAGGGCCACCAGCAAGTCACCAGGGCCACCAGCAGATAACCAGGGCCACCAGCAGGTGACAAAGGCCACCAGCAGGTGACCAGGGCCACCAGCAGATAACCAGGGCCACCAGCAGGTAACAAAGGCCACCAGCAGGTGACCAGGGCCACCAGCAGGTGACCAGGGCCACCCTCACACCCCTGCCCTGCGGCACAGCATCCTTTGTGATGCTGATGGATCATTCACACAAACGGCTCTGGTCTCCATTCACCACAGAGAATGTTGATCAGAATAAACCTGTGTTTGCTTTTGAGGATTTTAGTATTTTTATAGGCGTGTAACTTATAAAAATGAGTTTTCTGTTGAATCTTTTCTCCCTGTTTTAACTTTACAGAGATGCTCACATACAGTATTACCCAATATTGAATCTGGTTTTGTCAATGTTTTATTTTCATGTGATTTTTTAATTAACCTTAGTTAAATATTTAGGTAACCCACCTCTTACTGAAGTTTGGAGCCGACGTGAACGCGAGTGGTGAAGTTGGGGACAGACCTCTCCACCTGGCTGCTGCCAAAGGCTTTCTCAATATCACAAAGCTTTTGATGGAAGAGGGAAGCAAAGCTGATGGTAAGAAAAGATGTTTAAAAACCATCTTTAACATTGTGTTTTCTACACACAGTCTTCCTAACACATACTCTTTGTGTGTCTGTGTGTCACCTTTGGACAACTGAAACAAGAAAACAGCAGCTGGAGAGTTTTCCTTGCTTAACTATGCTGGTTTGTCATCTCACATTTACTCTATTTTCACTAATAAGGTAGAGTTGAAAAATGGGCAGAAAACAAAATTAAGATTAATATACAGAGGTGGGCTCATTATTTATACATTGCTCCAGGCAGGGAACATGTGGTGGAGATCTGTAGTCAAAGTGACTCAAATGCACAGAGAATTACTGAATGAGGTAAAAGAGAAGGGCTTTAAGTCAAAATTATGCAGCAAGTAATTTAAAATAATTCATATGGCAGTCAAAATTCCACTGAAAAGGGGATTTTTGAGCACATGATTTATTATGCTCCACGAGCTTCCCACTCTTCACTCTGGGCCATTTTCTGTCTGAGAAATTTCCAGTGTGAAGACTTGATGGGCTGGACAGACACAAACATCTCTGAGCAGACTTTGGGCATTGTGTGAGTTGTGTGAGAAATGGTTTTTTTTGGAAAGTAACAGCACATTGCTTGGAAATGCACTGCTCTTTAATACATGAATTTATCATGTTCTCTGTGAGCCCTGCCTGCAGTCACACATCCTCCTCATGCAGTAAAAAAGGCGTGGAGGGAAGCAGCACGGTCGGGTCTGTGCCTGCTGTTCTCAGGAGCGAGCTCAGGGTGTTTCAGCCTCCGGGTGTGCACTGAGCTGATATAACCATAATAAAGGGGGGAAAAGAGACATTCTCTCATCGTGACAAGGCAGTGGGAGGTTTGCTCTCTGTCAGAGAGTTTATTCCAAAAGGAAAGAATCTGGGGCACCATTTCAGGTCCTTTCCTTTAAACTCAGAATCTTCAGCACAGAAAAACAGAAAAGGGAGCCTGGAAGCGGGAAGCCTTTTGCTCTTAAAGTAGCACACTTTGAAACTTGCTGTAAATGCAGCAGCAGAGGAAAAGTATTTAGTGGCCAGGAATGAAAGGAACTGAGGAAAGAACCTGAATAAATTTGGCACTGTTCAGTGCAGACCAGTAATTGGGGTCACAAACTTGAACTGTTTTTTTTACTGTAATGTGAGTTGTCATCCCAAAGCTGCAGAGCTTGCCTGTCCAGAGAGCAGGCAGCAGGCTCCTGGCATGGCTGTGCTCCACCACAGCTGCCAGGCTCCAACATTCCCCTCTGCAGATCCCCCAGGGACGCTCTGGGCAACTGCCCTTGAAATATTTTGCTGCTGCTGGAGGATGCCAGCAGTTCTGTGCTGCCTGGACATTCCCAGCTGAAGTTGTTATTATCTTGCTTTTGCTTCAAAGTTGCTCTTTCAAAAGGGCATTTATAACTCACAATTCCTTCATGGAAAGCTTAGACAAAAGACTCAATACGTTTGTGGCTGGAAGAAACCAGTCATGCCCCAAGTTCAGAAAATCATCTCAACAATGCACTGCAGATGGCACAGAGCAAAGTGGGTTTGATATGCAAAAGATCACAGAAATTTCAATTCAACCCAAATACATCCACAAATATTTCTCCAAGAGGTTTCAAAATGTATAGACACAACTCTTAAAATTCTGCGAAACATCCAAAACAATCCCAGACACCCTGTGTTGAGGATGAAACCCTTTCTGTGGTCTCTCTCTGGGTGAACTGGCAGTGAACGCTCAGGACAACGAGGATCACGTCCCTCTGCACTTCTGCTCTCGATTTGGGCACCATGACATTGTGAAGTTCTTGCTGCAGAGCAGCTTCGAGGTGCAGCCCCACGTGGTGAATATCTATGGAGACACCCCCCTGCACCTGTGAGTGCCCCGGGGCAGCTGCTGGGCAGCTTTGGGGCTCGGGGAAGGCTTTGAGGCTTTGTTTTGCTAACAGCTCTGTGCTGGCTTCCTCCTCAGCGCCTGCTACAATGGGAAGTTTGAAGTTGTCAAGGAAATAATCCAGCTCTCAGGAACGGAAAGTCTCACTAAAGAAAATATATTCAGTGAAACAGCTTTCCACAGGTGAGGTGTTCAAATGCCATTATCAGCAGGGCTCCACTTACACGTGCGTGCAGCACAACACCCAAAATTCCCAATGTCTCGCCAGCAGCCAGGTGAGGGGCAGAAGGAGCAGGGAGCTGCACAGGGAGGGTGAGTCTGTGTCATGGGATACATGACAGGACATGAGGCAAGGGGCAGAAAACCAGGCAGTGAAAATCAGATTCACCAGCACTGGGTTCCTCTCCTTGTCCAGTTTGGGAGCTGAGGGCAGAGCTTGTTCCACCTGGAGCCAGGTACTCTGGATGAGAAACCAGCTGGCAGAACATGGTTTGGTTGGCATGCTGGAATTTTGTAAAGGGCTGTTTGAGAGGCACTTTGCAGCACAGGCTGTTTGCACAAGGGTGCAAAATTAGGTGATTCAGCAACAATTAAAATGTTATTGAAACAAAATTAATATTCTCTGGTGGATTAAACATGCATTTGCACATTTCTAATGATCATTTCTTACTGCATTTTTATCTCTGTGTAATTCTTTGTAAATTTTTGGCTACCCAAAGCATTTCTTTTATGGACTGTAGCTCTCACCACTCCCTTTACATCTGCAGTGCTTGCACCTATGGAAAGAACATAGAACTTGTCAAGTTTCTTCTTGACCAGAACGTTGTAAGCATCAACCATCAGGGGAGAGATGGACACACAGGTAACACCATCATACTCACTGTGTGTGAGGGTATGTACCAGCACCAAAATACTGGGAAGCCACACATTCCCCAAAATACTGGGAAACCATCAGGGTTTCCAGGGTAATTCCAGCACCTGAGCACCTTTCAGACAGAGCACAGCTTTCTTGAGATATTTTTACAGGAGGCATAGAAGTGATAAGATTTCAGTGAGCATATATCAGGCTCATTAGGGTGTATATGAGTAACAAAACCTGGTGCAAACTGTTCCTCTCATATTGAGGCTCTGAGCAGTGTTAGAAATTATTGTGCACAGAGATGGGCTTCTGGAATGTAGTGTCTGAAGGGCTGCACACCTTTCTGTCCCCACCACACGCAGCTGCCTTTGTTTCCATTTGTTTTTCTCATATACAGAGTTGTTAAGTGTGGTTTGCAGGTGGCAGAGTAAATGGTGGCACATCGTGCAGAGGCAATAGATTGCTTCCTGCAGCCTTAATGTTTAATTTTCACTTCTTGCCTCAGGTATTTTTTTTGACAATGTATTTATTTATCGAGGAGATCAATTTGCACTTTGCAGTTGTTGCTGCAGTCCTGTTGTCATGTTCTGACAGCTGTGCTCCCCACCCTTCTCTGATGTTGCAGGATTGCACTGTGCCTGCTACCATGGCCACATTCGCCTGGTGCAGTTCCTGCTGGATAACGGAGCTGATATGAATCTTGTAGCTTGTGATCCCAGCAGGTCCAGCGGAGAAAAGGATGAGCAGACCTGCTTGATGTGGGCTTATGAGAAAGGTATTTCAATTTTCTCGTTTCTGCTACAAAACCCACAGAAGCTCTGCAGGAAGGAGAGGGCAGCACGGGAAGGAGATAACGCTGCAGAATCACCTGCCAGTGCCTGCAGGCAGAGCTCCCCCATCTGCTCCCTGCAGTGCTTTTCAAGGGTTACAAACTCCTGCCCTTCAATTTGTCATCTCAGATCTCTGTTAAACACCAGTTTAATCCAGCACAAACTCAAGAAGAGGAGCATTTCTGTGCTGCTAAGACAGGAGACACGCAGCCTGTGCAGCAAGGGCTGTTCTCCTCTGGCATGCACATGAGTTCTCATTTTATTGCTGAACATTGTGAGGAATGATGAATCAGTCAGGAATCTTGAATTCCTGCAAATATGGATCAGAGTGAGGCATCTCCCATGGTTCCTGTTGTACTGTCCTGCATGTACAGGCAGGGAGCAGCTCCCATCTTGTTTCTGAGTCTGCAGCTTCTGGGACATTCCCCTGCAGTGCTTTTTATTGTGACAGTGAGTGTAATATATTAAAACTATGAGTTTGCAAGGATTTTCAAAACCTGATTATTGGCAAAATAATACATATGAAATTACTGAAGGAAAACTCATCTTGGAAAGGTTTAGGAAAGAATTTTAAATGCTGCCAGGCAGAGTTTTGTGCATCAAACACCTGAGCAGGTGGCCCCACTGCCAGCTGGTGCCTTGCAAGGGGCAGGGGCAAGAGCAGATTCCATCTGCAGCAATAGGTGTACAGCCTTCTCTGGGTTAGGGCTACAAAAAGAATGTTTACAGGCACTGGTTTTCCTTGTCAGGCCCACTGAGGACTATTGTGAACTTCCATTGCAGGATTTCTGCAGCAGGGTTTTCCTTTGCCATATCTTGCATTTTAGGGGTGGGCGGACTCATGAAAGTAACATGCTTGTTTTTACTGGCTGAAATTTCCCATATTTCTACAATTAAGAATCATAGTAGATTTAGATTAGCATCACCATGTCTTTGCATATTTTATAGCCACATTTTACAATTTTTTTAAGATCACCTGATTTTGTATAAATACTTTTTTTTTAAATAAAAAAAGGTCTTTTGAGTTACCTGCAAATCCTTGTATTTCCTCTTTCTTTCCCAGGTCATGATGCAATTGTGACCCTCCTGAAGCACTACAAGAGACCTCAGGACGAATCCCCCTGCAATGAATACTCCCAGCCTGGAGGAGGTATGGGCTGAGCAATCATTTTTTTCAGACTGCTGAAATCTCTGGAAGTGCTCCACCCGTGTCAGAGAGCTCTGGGTCAGTCCTGTCTGGCACAAATAAAATCATTGCTGTGGGACTCACCATTTTCAGGTTCCTTTTGAGGCTGCAGCCCTACAGAGCCCAGTGTGCTGTGCCTGGTACAGAGAGGAAAATGAGCTGAGCTGAATCCCAGCCCAAGCCAGCTCCCATCAGATGTGTTGGTGTGTTTGTCTGAACTCTCACCCTTCATTATTAATTCTTTCTGGCATCATTGACTCATTAATTTATCAGCACCATCACTTTTGTTGTCGTTGAACTCCATCATTTCACTCTGTTCTTTATTCCAGACGGTTCCTACGTGTCAGTGCCATCCCCTCTAGGGAAGATTAAAAGCATGACAAAAGGTATTTGCAGTGGCGAGGGAAAATGTGAACTTTCATGGTCCTTTTATCCAATGTGTTTGTCAGCCTGAACATCCTACACAGGAGTCATTATTCCTGGATTTTTATGGTATTTTGTTCCATTTCCCTGGGCTAATTTTAGCAAAGAATATTCTTAGTTTTGTTGCTCAATATAATGACAATTCCTGTATTTGCCTTGTTTTCATTCACTTTAAAAAATACATTTTTCTTTTTATTTCTTTGAGAAAAGGCTGTGATGTGAAATAGCACTAATGAAATACCCACTTCCCCATGAATGCAAATAAATATCCTTTAAATCACACTGTGAAGTGCCCAAATTATCCTTATAAGAAAAATTCTGTCCAAAAATAATTTTTGTGTTACTCTGAAGCAAATACAGCTGAAACATTCACATAAATATTCTAAGGTATTTTAAAATGTTTCCTCTTTTTTTTTTGGTGGTGGTACTTTCAATTTTCCCACTTTAAATGCTTACTCTGGATATAATCACACCCTTACATCCTTTACATAGCAGCATCAAAATACTCTGTTTAGAAATATTCTGATAAACTTTATAGTCATAAACTAAAAAGATCATCAAGATGGAGACATTTGACAACTTAATTTAGTTGCAAAGTTTTGATTCCACATGTCACCAAGAGGCTCTGGAATAGCCTCCCCAGCAGCAGCAATGAGCACTGGCTGCACTGAAGGAAGGAATTAATTCTCCCTGTAAGGAATTCTGTGCTGCCATCCCCTGGCACAGGCAGGGTTGGGGAATGTGGGACAGTGCTCGTGGCTGACAGGTGCCAACAGCAAGGCAACCTTGGCATTGCAAGGATGTGTCTGTCCCTGGGCTTTGCTGGATTACATTATCCAATGTACAGGGAAAAATCAGCTTTTTCAGTGCCAGAGTTCTGAAGTCCAGTGCTTTTTGCTTGGTGCTCTCCTTGCCCACGTCTCACAGGTGGGATGGGTGTTTCTCCTGCAGAAAAGGCCGATGTGCTGCTCCTCCGTGCTGGGTTGCCATCACACTTCCACCTCCAGCTCTCTGAGATTGAGTTCCACGAGATTATTGGCTCAGGTACCAGCAGTGGAAGGGAATTCACTTCAAATGTTTGATGTTCATAACAAACATATTTGAGCTTATTTGTTTTAAACCATTTCAGGGTCTTTTGGAAAAGTCTACAAGGGACGATGCAGAAATAAAATTGTTGCCATCAAGCGGTGAGTTTGTCAGGCTTTTCCATCCTCCTTGACCCAGTTTGAGGTATTTCAGAAGCCTGTGTTTTATGGCACCTTTTCCCTCTGCTTGCTCCCCTGTGCACTGTAAGTTACCGAGCCAACACCTACTGCTCCAAGTCTGACGTGGACATGTTCTGCCGTGAGGTTTCCATCCTCTGCCGCCTGAACCACCCCTGTGTCATCCAGTTCGTGGGAGCCTGCCTGGATGACCCCAGCCAGTTTGCCATTGTCACCCAGTACATCTCCGGGGGATCGCTCTTCTCCCTGCTCCACGAGCAGAAGAGGTATTGCCCTCATCCCCCTGCTCACAGAATTTGGAATCTGTGCTGGTGTAAATACTCATTTCAGCACGGGACAGCAGAGAGAGGAACACACTAGAAAATACTGAGCTTTGGTTCAGTTTATTGGATGTACAAGGGAAATTAATAAATTATTGTTATTACTGGCATTATTTTACAGTACAAAAATTAACTACGTAGATCATGTAACATTTTGTATGTAAAACAATTTTAAATGTTCCATGATTTACAGATAAGAATTCTTTTCAACTGTCTATTAACTTCAAGTAATCTTTTAATTTTTTTTACAAAATACAGAATTCTTGATCTGCAGTCTAAATTAATCATTGCTGTGGATGTGGCCAAAGGCATGGAGTACCTCCACAACCTCACACAGCCCATCATACATCGGGATTTGAACAGGTCAGTTTCTGTCTTTAACATAAAAATTTAGGCAACATGAAAGCTCGAAGCCACAAGGACACCCTGCAGTCTCCTGCAACCCCAGTGTCTCATTAGCACCCAATTGAAAATAATCTCAGAGGTTTTATAGAAACCCCTACAAGTCACAATTGCTGAACTGTGATTGTCCTTGAAGGCTGCAGCCGCTGACAGTGTTTACCTGCATCTGTTTGTTTCTCTGAATTTGTGTTTTCCAGTGCTCAGTTCCAGCCTAACACCTGCTGTCAAAGAGCACATGGTCACATTCCCTCCTCACTTCATCTCAGTCCCTTTGCTTTGTCTCTCTCACTGTAAATATTTCCCTGTAGTCATTGAGTTCGGTGTTTCTTGGTTTGTTTGTTACAGCTCCTTTGTTACAGCTAACAGCAGCTCTAATTGCCCCCCTCGGGGAGCTGAGATCTTGCACGGAACTGGGGCTCCTCCATCTCTTTGGTGGTATCCCAGTGGGAGCACTGTGTGCTTGGGATCTGCAGGGAAAAGCCTGTTCTTTCTGTTCTAGCTGTGGAGGGAAAAACCTGTTCTTTCTGTTCTACCTATGGAGGGAAAAGCCTGTTCTTTCTGTTCTAGTTATGGAAAAGGCTGTTCTTTCTGTTCTAGCTATGGAGGGAAAAGCCTGTTCTTTCTGTTCTAGCTATGGAGGGAAAAGCCTGTTCTTTCTGTTCTAGCTATGGAGGGAAAAAACTGTTCTTTCTGTTCTAGTTGTGGAAAAGCCTGTTCTTTCTGTTCTAGCTGTGGAAGAGCCTGATCTTTCTGTTCCAGCTGTGGAGGGAAAAACCTGTTCTTTCTGTTCTACCTATGGAGGGAAAAGCCTGTTCTTTCTGTTCTAGCTGTGGAAAAGCCTGTTCTTTCTGTTCTAGCTATGGAGAGAAAAGCCTGTTCTTTCTGTTCTAGTTATGGAGGGAAAAGCCTGTTCTTTCTGTTCTAGCTGTGGAAGAGCCTGTTCTTTCTGTTCTAGCTATGGAGGGAAAAGCCTGTTCTTTCTGTTCTAGTTATGGAGGCATGAGCCAGGAGCCCCGTGCCTGACTCTGCAGCCTGTGGAACTGCTCCAGGGCAGCCAAGATCAGACCTCACACTGCAGCTCTGTGCCTTGGTGGCCATTAGAGGAACAGTTCTGCTCTGAAGGGTTTTAAATCATGATTTCCACAAAAGAAAACCCAAAGCAGTGCCTTCCTAGAGATCCAGGAAGCCCCACAGAACTGGTACAGATGGCATTTGTGAGGGTCAGAAGATAATGTGCTCTAGGGTTGTTGGTGCCATTGATGTGTGCTGCTGAGAGAGCTCAGCTTCTCAAAGTTTAGAGCAAGAGCAGGAGTCGTGTTTGCAGCGTGAGTCCCAGCCAACCCACAGGCACAATTACCAGATAAAAATCTTTGCAACAGCTTAAGAGAAAGACCAAGAGTAAAATTCCATGTAAAGTTTTGCCAGTGGCTTCACAGGAGCCTCATGTATTTTACCTTAAATTTTCACATAATTCATAACCACCTTTGTGAGTTCTGAAATCTAATGCACTGCACATAATGCATTAAATAAACCTGCAATATAGCTTGACAGAATAGAGAAGAAAATTAATCTTTCATGTCTCTACCCTGGAAAAGGGGTTATCCTTCCATTTGAAGAATAATTGGGAGTTTTATTTTGCTTTTCACTTCTGACAGCCATCAGAAACGGTGACATGCATCAAGTTATTACTACTTACACCGTGGTGAGGGACAGCAGCCACGATGATTATAGCACTTTAATAAAAGAGAGACCATTTTAGTATCCATTTAATGTGAGCCACAGCAGCTGAACGTGGCTGGGGAAAGCCTTTGAGCGGGTGACCTGCTTTTGATGACTCTTAAGTACCCGTGAACACTTCTGAGAGCGGCTTGGTGAGGGAGATGAAAGCCTGGTGCTAATGGGGATGGAGCCTGCGACTCCTCTTTGTTGAAATATCCCTTGTGAAATCTTAAAATATCCACTGCTTTTCATTACAGCCACAGCGTGTGAAAGGCAGAGGGATCTTTTAATGGCCCAAATCTCTGGGAAAGGGACACGCTGAGCCTGTCACTTGCCATGGCAGAGAGAAGCCCCCGTGGCTGGCAGAGCCCAGAACCGTGTCCTTTCACAAAGCCAGGATGATTGCACTCTCCTCGTTCTTATCTCCTTTTCTTCCTTCATGAAAAGAACAGTGCCTGCTCTCGCTACTGCCATCCCTGGGTGACCTTAACAGAAGACAATTAATTTCTGATTCTGCTGGGCTCAGTCTTCTGCCAGCTCAGTTCAGCTTGGATTTTTCTTGCTCTGTTTCTCGAAACAAGCTTAAGAGTACCTGTTTCACCTGAGGTTTTCAAGTTTTCAAGTGCCACTGAGGCAATTACAGCATTTTTAAGCTATGTACCTTCCAGGCCTTATTTCTGTGAGGTGTATTTTTCACTTGAAAAATCAGTGGTGTTCCCTGGAGGTACCAGACTGACTAAACCCCCCCAGAACCTGCCTCCTGCTCTCAGATTTGCCCATCAATGCACCAAGATGAGCATTTCAGCACTGTTTGTCAGATCCTGGGCCAGGGGAGGTTCAAGTTGGGCATCAGGGAGAATTTCTTCCCTGAAAGGGTGGTCAGGCATTGGAAGAGGCTGCCCAGGGCAGTGGTGGAGGTGTCCAAGGAATGGCTGGAGGTGGCACTCACTGCTCTGCACTGGGGACAAGGTGGGGATTGGTCACAGGTTGGACTCTTGGAGGTCTTGGAGACTCATTTTCCCATCTCAGAGATTCTGTGATTCTGTGAAAGGCTGATGCATGCCATCAGGAGAAAGGGAATTTCAATTGATTTCTCTGCTTCTCCACAAAAACTGCCAGCCTAGGTCTTGATTATGTCTTGACTTGTCAAGTTGGATTTATTCAAGTCTACACAATCCTGGAATAGATTGAAGTTGAAGCCAGGGCTCAGTGCAGTTTATTCACATTGAGACATGGTGATAATTTTTGTCCCTACTGACAGAAGCCAAATTTGAGCAGAGGCCACAGCAAAGTTTGTAGCTTTGTGTGGTTTGTGTCCCTGCACCCAGCCTGGGGCTCAGCCTCAGGGATCTCTCTGGTTCAGCCTTGGGTTTGATTCATATTTTCATTTGGCATACGGTGTGGGTCTCAAAACAATTCCACATGCCATACTAAAATTACATCAATATTTTGATGGAAAGTACAAATGAGAGCTAAAATCAGATTGAACATAAATCAAGAGTCATGGTTACATTTTTATGATTATATTTATCATCCCAAGGGTTGGGTTTAGGTGAAGGTGGAAATCTTGAAGAGAGTGATTTGTAGGAGTCCTGCTTGGGAGAGCTTAAATTTTTTCTGTCCTAGGACTGTTATCTGGTAAAATTTGTGTTCCTCACTTGACTGTTCTTGTTTGTATCTGCAGCTCTGATACGAGCAAGTTGTGCTTTGTGTTGAGGCCATCAATATTGCTTCCATTTTCCCTCCTCGTGTAAACTCTTGCCAACTTCTTCATTTCAGTTTTTGGTACACTTTTCACTCTTCTGAATTTTCTCAGCTCAGTCAGCATTTCATAAATATCCTGAGAGCTTTGTTGTGTCCACATTGCTGCATTTTCACGCTGTGATTTGCTCAGCCCTTCCACAGCCCTGTGCCATGAGGGTGTGGTGACTGGGGCAGGGAAACCTTTATCTCCAGAGGGACTGGAACCTTGTGACCCAGCTAAAGCAGCTTGTGGGGCTTTCCCCTGTGTTTTTGTTGCTGATTTCTAAAGCCTCTCCCTGGATTTGTTGCACACAAATCAGTCAAAGGTTGCTTTGCCCTCTCAGGGGTGATGTGTACCTTCTAACAATAAATAGGAGATAATAGACATTTAGCTACCCAAGGGGGTGATTTGAACTCAAATGTTTAGCTATGAACCAAAAACTACAACATTTTCACCATCTTTAAGACACTTTCAAACAATTACCTCTAGTTTTCTTTTTCCCCAGTCACAATATTCTCCTGTATGAGGATGGTCATGCAGTAGTTGCTGATTTTGGAGGTAAGGAGTTTTTATGACACACTTATAAATTAACCCCAAATTCTCTAAAACTAAACATGTGCTTACTGAAAGGGTCCTGTGGAACTGTACTTAAGGCAGGACTTTTGTATAATAAGGTGTGGGTCTGTATTGGCCTGAGAGTAATTATTTTTCTTGCTCTGTCTCAGAATCTCGATTTCTGCAATCCCTGGATGAAGACAACATGACAAAGCAACCTGGGGTTTGTTTCTTTTTTTGTTCCACATAATTAATATCAAACACACAGACAAACACACTTTAGGAGAAGAAGACATTGGAAATAACGTTTGTTGGAAAAGAGGGACTGGTATAGTATTTAATCTCTCTCAATGTTTCTCTGTCTTGGTTTAATTTTTTTCCTGTCTTTAATAGCAGAGGTGAGGGAATATATAACATCTGCAGCAGAAAACAATGCTTTATAAGGCTGTCCTTGGAGCCCTATTGCTCCAATTCCTTACTAAAGAGTTCTTTTTAATCCCCTCTTCCCCACTCACGTGCTGTTGGCAGGTGGTTCCTTTTTCTGACAGGGAATTGGTTACTCGGCACTGGCTCCCTTATTTCCCAGCTCTTTTCTTCACAACAGCCCCTTGCTCACAGTCAGATTTACAAGACAGTTGTTGTTTCCATGGGTTTGAGCCGAGGTGTGTCCTGTGGCCACTCCATGGCCAGGAATGTTCACACCATCCCAGCTGTTGATGTGGGGTGGGATGGGTGATGGATGGAGTGGGCTGGGCAGTGCCAGAGGATGGCTGGTGCTGCCCCAGGCCTTGGCAAACAGCTCCTTGACACTTTTAGTGGCACTCACTCTGTGGGTGGAGAGTAAGGAGCACAAGGACTCCAAGAACCCACCCTGAACCCGTCACCCCAGGATCACCCCAGGGAGAGATGGGGCAGCCTCAGGGCTGGGGGTCTGCAGGGAGCAGCAAGACCCCAAGAGAGCAGGGCCCAGTCCAGTGCAGTCATTGTCAGCTTTACTTCTGCCAGCTGGAGCAGTAGTTAATTCCCATTCCACAGCAGATATGCACATATCTGTCACACCATGTAACGTGGTCTCCAGACCTTGAGCCGGGGGTTTTATCTTCATTCTTACCTTGCTATGATGGTTAAGGGCAGCTCAGCCTGGCTCTGTGGAGCTGAGGCCAGGCTCATGCAGTTGCACACCGTGCACAGTAACACACTGACCACAGCTCACAAGCCAGGGGAAAGTTCTTTGTGCAGATTGCCAATGATTCCATGGCGTGATGGAGGCAGGAAATAAGGAAACAGAGGAAAACAAAGGTACAAGTAGAGGAATGGGTGCTTGTGTGAGGAAGCCAGCAGTGCTGATGTGTGGCTGCTGTGTCCTGGGGGCAGAACCTGCGCTGGATGGCCCCGGAGGTGTTCACTCAGTGCACCAGGTACACCATCAAAGCCGACGTCTTCAGCTACGCTCTGTGCCTCTGGGAGCTCCTCACGGGGGAAATCCCATTTGCTCACCTGAAACCAGGTAACATGCTCAATGAATTCATACTTTCCATTTCTCTGAACTCGAGAAGCAGCTGCACTGTGTCATTTTAACCAATATCTTACTGAAGTGTGTTATTAAGTGCTAAGATACTGTGTTTGGTGGGAAGCACAGAACTATCCTGTCCAGGCCTGGGACCAGGAACAAGACACTGACTATGGGATGTCTGGCTCTCACATGATTGTTGGGATTGCAAAGCCATTCCTTGGTACATCTCCTTGGTGTGCCTCAGGGCAGCATCCACAAACTGGGGCAGGAAGGGGGGTGTACAACAGCAGAGCAGCATTTCCAGGGCTGCACTTTGCATTCCTGGGATTGTGACCCCTGGATGTCTGACAAGGGTTGTTAGAGGTCATGAGTGCTGCAGGACATGGTCAGAGGCAGCACAGGTAAGGAGGGAGGATTGAGCCCCCTCTGCCAGTGAGACCCTTCCCAATGTCTGACCTGTGAGCAGGGGTGGGCCTGTGGCCGTGGGCACCTCACTCTGCCCTTGGTCTGATGGAAAAAGCCTCCCTTAGCCTCCAGCCTCCAGCAACCTCCTTTATTCATTGTCTGGATGGCTCAGCAGTTGGTTTCCATAGCTGCTGGGTGTCTCAGCAGTGGGCAGGGTGTTCCCGTGGGTGTTCCTGGTTCCTGTGGGTGCTGACAGGTGTCTCAGCAGTGTCTAGGGGTGTTTCCTGGTGTCCCTGGGTGCTGACAGCAGTCTCTGCCCCTCCTGTGCAGCAGCAGCAGCAGCTGACATGGCATACCACCACATCCGCCCTCCCATCGGCTACTCCATCCCCAAGCCCATCTCTGCCCTGCTCATGAGGGGCTGGAACGCCTGTCCTGAGGTGAGTGGCCCTGGCACAGGGAAAATGGGCACCTTGCTCTGCCTGACACCCCCAAAATCACACTTTCTGGGGGAAGGGTCGCTGCAGAACACCCCCAAGGCAGATAATGGGATGTGTCAGGAAATACAGGAGAGTTGGTGAATTGAGAAGGAAAGTAAATTAACATTTAGCCTTTCAACAAAGCTTAATTAATCACATAATGCTGATTATGACCTGAGCTATTACAGGATGAGTAGAAAATTCCTTGCTGCTCTCAGATTTTTGTAAGGAATGGCTAATGACAGAATGTGACATGCATTCATTTTAAATTTATTAATCAGGTGTCATATTAAAGTGCTGTCTTAAGCAGCAAGCATCGAGATGGGTGCAGTCCCAGTGCCTTGTCAGCATTCCCACAGCCACTCAGCCCCTGTAAGGAGAATTTTTTCAGATGCCTGTGCAGTTTGTTACCCATCAGTGAGACTCCAGTGTCACTTCATCTTGCCAGTGCTTTAGAGCTCCAGGACAGAACTATAAAAAAATTGATGGCTCAGCCAGCCCATGGATGGCCAGAAGTTTGCACAAGACGTGTGCAAAAACTTGTCAAAACTATTTTTATTACAAGTTTTTTGCTACTGTTCTTTATTAGGCTCTATTTTGCTTTACTATAAGTGTTTTGCTACCATTTGTTATGGAAAAATGGTGAGTTCTGGGACTCAGTGAGTGTTCACAGGTCAAAACTTTCCACAAGGTCTGCTCAGTTTAAAGAAAAAAAGAGGCAGAAAATGGAGTATACCTGTAGGGGTTTTGCTGGATGGCCATGAAATGCCTCCAAATTAGAAAATATATCCTTTTATTTGTCTTTAATTTCATTCAAGGCTCATCTCAGCTGAAAACTAGTTCCCATGTGCCATGGCCCTGTTTCTATTTATCAAGTACTTGAACATCTGTTTCCCAGAAACTTTTGACAGCAGCTGTTTCTAAAGGCAAACTGGTGATTAGAAGATTAGCAGCATCTCCTGAGAAGCCTTTTTCATTGGCTAATTGGATTTGTGAGCTTTAATTAGAGCCAGAGAATTTGCCATAAGGCCTAGGGCTGAGTTCTGTAAAGAAGTAAACATTTAGTTTTATTCAGTGCAACTCTCCTGGACAAGGGAGGGAGGAGGATGGCCAGGAGCTTGTGCACTGCTGCTGCTGTGTCTGAGGTCCTGTTCCTGGGCAAAGAGAAAGTCAGCCTAAAGAGCAGAGCACCTAGAAATGCTTTCAATAATTTACTGATAGTGTTTTTGTGATCTAGTCATCGTTAGCTCAAATCTAGTTGCTACAGAGAAAGAGGAATTGCAGTTCAAGCTCATGTGCACACCCAGGTCATGTTGTAGCTCAGCACTGAACTTGCAGATTCCATCAGATCCCCAGACAGACTGACACTGGCAGCTATGCCGTGAAATTCGGAGAGGAAAAGATGGGACTGTGGCTCATCCCTTCCCTGTGTGTCAATCTCATCACATCAGATCTGCCCCCGGCCGTTTCTAACCCAGCTCTGTTTCTCCTGCTGTGTTCACAGGGCAGGCCGGAGTTCTCAGAAGTTGTCACAAAGTTGGAGGAGTGTCTGTGCAATATTGAGGTGAGGACCCGGCTCCCAGCGGGGGAGATCTGAGTGTGTGCGAGCAGCTGGGAGCGCAGCTGGGGACAGGGACAGCGGCAGGAGCTGGGGACAGCGGTGGCTTTGGAGCTGCTGGAAAAGTGGGATACAACTTACGGGAGAGAGATGTGAAAGGGCTTGTAAACATGCCATAACGATACCTTTCTGGTTTTGAACTCCAGCTGATGTCTCCAGCCTCCAGCAACAGCAGCGGGTCGCTGTCCCCGTCCTCGTCCTCGGACTGCCTGGTGGCCCGCGGTGGCCCCGGCCGCAGCCACGTGGCCGCGCTGCGCTCTCGCTTCGAGCTGGAGTACGCGCTGAACGCCCGCGCCCTGGCTGCCTGCTCCCAGGGGTGCGTACGGCTCTGCGGGGCTCCCCGGGGTGCTGGGGGACAGGAGGGGACCGTGCTGCTGGAGGGTGGCGTGGCAGGACCCCCAGAGAGCCCTGCAGCTGTGCCATCCCTGTGGGAGGACACTGGGGAAAGGCGAAAGTGTCCCTGCCCAGAAGGGAAGGGACAGATGGACAGACAGAAGGACAGAATCCAGAGCCTTCCAGCAGGTGCAGAGGCAGGAGTCGACTGCATAAGGAAAGGCCTCACAGAGGTTTGTGGGAGTCAGCATTGCTGGGATTGTTCCTGCCAGGGTACATCCTAAAAGCTGGGTGTCACTCATTTCACAGCTGCAGAACAGAAAGAACTCCTGATGGTTTTTAAGGCAGGGACACACATGAGCTTTAAATTATTGTATCATTAAGTAAATACCTGAGGTATTATACCCGACCTCTGGGAGGACTGGTTTCGAGGGCAAACATAGCAACTCTCATCTCTGGGATCAGGGATGAACCACATCTTGGCAGGACAGTGGGTTTGGTCCATGACTGGATGATAATTCCACAATCTTTCCTTGCCTGAGAAATGCATTTGCAAGAACCTTTTAGCAGTGACACATAAAATCATGTCAATGACCCTGGATTGATGCCTGGAGTTGTTTCCAGGATGCCAATCCAGAGACAACTGGGAAGCCTCAAACTTGGGGGTATTTGAGGGCAGTTTCTGAGAAGAGTCACTGAGTGCAGCATGCCTGGTGGTCATGGTCTCACTTCATGACTTATTCTTGCTTTTTGTTTACTCACCTGCTGTGGTCGGGCCCCAGGCTGACGTCTCATGGTGCTGTTCCTTCCTTCCACTCTGGAAAAAACGTTCCCATGGTCTGGAGATGTGCCATCATCAGCCTCTCCTAACCTGACACCTCCTGTTCCAATTGCAGCTCTGGGCAGCCCCATTCTCAGGGCCTGTCTCTGGATGACATGAGAAGGAGCTTCCAGTGCCCGCCCGTGGACCAGAACGGTGAGTGCTGCAGGGGCTGCCCGAGCTCAGGGAGCCCTGGGCAGGCTGTGGGGCTGGCACTGCAGGGCACAGCACTCTGTGCCAGCTGCTCTGCCCCTCTCTCTGCTCCTCAGGGTACGTGTCAGACCCCCTGAGCACCATGAGGTTCCACTCCTGCAGCTTTGAGGAGAGCAGCTGAGGGAGGGAGCACCCACCTGCCCCAGCATCGGCCTCAGCACGGGCCCTGGGTGTCCCACTGACAGCCCTGAAGGGGACAGCTTTAGTGTTGGTGACAAATGTCCCTGCCCTGCATTCTGCTTTTGCATCTCCCTCAGCTGACCACCCCGTGCTCTGCAGCAGCAACTCTGACCCTGGGGCATTAAAACAGAGAAGAGAGGCAGGGCAGCAGAAGCTGAGCTCTTCCTCTAGAAGCAATTACAGAGTTAATCACACTGCTATTTTCTGGGGTCTTTTTTCAAATTAACAAAATCTATCTGTAATACTGTATGTGTGGCCAAGGCAGAGCTGCCTTCCTGGCTGAGCAGGAATCAGTGTTTCCATCGATGGCAGGGCTCTGTGGTGTTGGTGAGGATATTGTTTTTGTACAGCCACGATCCTGAAGCAGGTCTGCAGTGAGCAGTGTGACAGACATGAACTGTGACTGCATGGTGGGCTCTGACAGTGCTTCTGACACACCTGCCATTACTGCAGTAGTTCTGGAGCAATAAAAACGGGGAAGATTTCACTAAGCAAAGCTGAGAGGTCATTTTCCATTTGTCCTGTTTCACTTGCTGAAAAGTTGAATGGGGAGGAGCTGTGACAGCTCTGTTACAGCTCTCCCACCACTGCCCCTGGTACCAGTCAGTGGCTACCACTGCTCCACTGGGCCCATGCCTCAGGTGCAGTTCCATTTACACCAGCAGCTGCTGGGACAGTGGAAATGCCAGAATAAACACACAGGGAAGCCTGGGATGGGGCTCACAGGGAGACCTGCTGGACCCTGTCTGCAACCTCCTGGCCCAGGGAGTCACAAGATTTCCATGGAAGGGGCTGAACAAGAGAATCTATAAAGCTCCAGCAAACCAGAACAAAACAACATCCAGAGCTGGGCAGAACAGGGCAGAACAAGGCAGAACAGGACAGAACAGCTGGGACAGCACAGAAGGGCTGCCCCAGAGGCTCAGCCCCAACAGGCAGGCAGAGGGGTTGGTCATGTCTGGTTTTTACAGCTGAGCCCCAAAACGAGGGGTCCAATTCCCACCCAGAAAATCCACCTTGCAGCCCTGGTTTCAGACAGATGGGTGAGCTGGCCATGCTCCCCCAGCATCCTTGGTGGTGTCTGTGAGTCACCATTCCACTCCTCTGCCAGCAGTGCCAGGAGCTGGACTTTAAACTCTTCCCATCCTGTGTCTGCAGTGCACAGCTGGCAGGGTTTTGAACTGATGAAATGCATCTCTTCAGCTGTGGAATGTCACCAGGCTCCAGCTGTGTGAGACACATCTGAGACACAACCATCAGGAGCCAGTGACAGGCAGCTGAAAATACCTGACACTTCAGGGAGTTAAAAATGAGCCAAGAATGAGTTTTGCCAGTGGCAACACTGCTGGATAGTTTGCTTTGCTCACATATGCTCACTTTAATAATTAGTCTTTTTTTCTTTTAGCTGCACATCTTGTTTTTCCCTAAGTGCAACCTACTTTTCACTTTGAAGTTAATTACTAATTAGCAGCATGTTGGAGAGCACAAAGGACCATGGGAAGCTTTTCCAAACCTATACAATTATCCATTTCCATGATTTTGCTTATTACCAAACTTCTGCCTGCTCAAATGACAGGGACACTAATGTTTTGGAAGTCCACATATGTGTTCCTAACCACAGGATTCTTTCCCCCAACTGTTACAACCATGCACATAAGTGTCACTTATTTCACTTATGTGAAAGATAAATATTTCAGGAATGTTAAATGATGGGCTGTCAGCAGTCCATTCCTTGCAGTCACACTGCTCTGTTCATCAAGGCCTTCTCTGACGCCCTGGGTCTCCTGCAGCCCTGGAGGGGCTCTCAGGGAATCTCTGCAAAGGCAAATCCCTGCATCCCTCTCTGTGTTTACTCACCTGTAATCCTGGAATTGCTGCCCAGGTGTGGCCGCCCCCACAGCCCTGGGTGTGAGAGGTACCTGCACAAGGTACAAACACTTTAGTGGCACAGACACTCAGCCTAACATCAGCCAGCCCACTGGCAAGCAGGGACAGACACTGGAGCTCAGGCCCTGCTGCACTGGCAGGAGCTATTCCCACAGTTAAAGCACTGGCACAGATTGAAGGAGTTGCACAGACTGGTACAGGTATTTAATAGACCTGAGTGTAGGTGTGGGTATGGACACAGAAAACACAAACCTCTGAGACAGTGCTCAGCACAAATGTGTGCAGACTGAAGGTACAAATGCAAGAATCTCTAGTACAGGAACGTCTCTAGGAGCAAACACTCAGCAACCACTTGATCACATTTGCATTTCCAGTTCCATGTGTATTGATCTGAAGTAACTCACAGCACCAATCCCTTCAAACTCCTGCACATTCTAGCATCTTTTCCCTACTGGAAAATGCAGTTCCAGTCCCCCACTGTGTGGGGCTGAGTCTGCTGCACCCACCAAGCTTAGAGAGCCTGGAGGCTGCTGCACACCCAGCCCCAGGTGCCTGCCCAGAGGGGTCCTAGGGCCCCCAGGGCTGCCTCCTGTGCAGCAGAGATGGGCAGCCAGCACCAGGCTGAGACAACTCTAAACTGAGCACCCTCCTGGCAGCCTCACCACGTTCCATGGACCCTCCTGGGTGACTCCAGCAAAAGCAGCGAGCCAGGCTTTATGCATTTACAGATACTTGGTAGAATTGTTCTGGCTTGCCAGCTTTCAGCATTTCCAGCAAGCCTAAATCCCCAAGGAGAGGGAAGCCCCCCAGGACTCCTGGCACAGGGGTCACTGTGCGTGCAGGAGGGCTCCTTTCCCCTCACATGGGGTGGGGAAGATCCCAGGATAAAAGCCCTGCCCACCTGCAAACGGTGCCTGGGAGAGCAGAGGAAGGTCAGTCCAGTATTTCTCCGGTTTTCAAGAAAAACAAGCCAGACAGCTGTGGATCAATCCTTGTGATTACAGTCTCCATCCTTTCAAAGAAGTGCTGCTTCCTGGGCTGGCAACACCAGCTGGTTTCAGTTGTCTGCTGCACACGGAGGAGCTGCTCCATGAAATGTGACAGGTGGCTGTGGTACTCAGAGTGGACAGAAGGGTGACATCCCAGCCGGCACAAACTCACGGCCAGCTGAGTGCATGCTCAGGACACAACACTGAGGAGCTGCAGAAAAAGCTCAGAGCAGAGTTTCTCCCCCATCCTGAGGCTGTTCTGAGGACGTGATGAGTGGGTCTGGGTTTGCACCGTCCTGCAAAACAGTGACCAAACATCACAGAAAACCTGCTGAACTCGGAGCTACTGAGGTACTGCTGTGACATCTCCTGCAAGGAGAGGCCAGAGGAACAGGGGAGCCGAGTGCTCCCGGGGCTCACCCAGTGCCACCAGAGCTGCGACACGGCCGCGGGGAGGGAGGGTGGAGGGGCTGTGAGGATTACTGCCACAGCAGGGAGATTTATTTGCACGGGATTTTGGGAGCAGGAAACAAGGCAGAAGCCGCCACCCAAAAAGATTTATCACCCCTTGACCCATCAGCAGACATGTAAGGAATGGATGAGGAATGGGACGAGGTGGTGGATGCACAGTCTGTGACAGGAATCAGCCTGGGCACTGCTGGGGACAGTGGCTGACCTGTGCAGGACTCACCTGCCGGGGGCTGCGCTTCCTCTGGCTCCCATCAGCGGCTGCCAGCACACCTGGGCTCGCTCCGACGGCACCGTCCTTCCTCTGCTCCCCGGCTCCGGCAGCGCTCCCTGCACTCCCCAACACATCCATCTCCTCGCTCTCTCTCGTGTTTTCACCAGGGCTCGGCCGTTCCCCCCCGGCTGTCACTCCTGCCTGCTCCATCCCGTCCCTGCCCCTCGCTGTCGCTGTCGCTGTCTCTGGAGCTGCCAGCTGTGGCTCTGTGCCCTGGCACAGCCCCTCGCCTCCTGTGGACCCTCTCCCCCTCGGTGCCACTCTCCCGTGCCCACAGGCAGGGGTGCCCAGGGAGGTTTCTGCAGCTGGCTCTTCCCCCAGTGACACTGCTCCAAGCTCCTCTCCGTGCCCTGGCGGCCCGAGCACTGCTCCCGACTCCCGCTGTGCCTCTTCCCGGCCCCCCCCCCCCCCCCCGCCCCCCCCCCCCCCCCCCCCCCCC
>VWYP01029816.1:88287-116186 GCA_013400435.1 Pycnonotus jocosus
GCCCCCTCCTGCTGCCTCCTGGTTCTCCTGTCGCCCATCAGTCACAGGTCCCTCGGCCACCCCGTCCCCGTCCCCGTCCCTGCCAGGCTCCCCGACCGCTGCCCTTCCCTGGGCTGGCACCTCCTGTGCGGCTGCCGCCCCTGTCCCGCTCTGTGCCCCCAGCACTGCTCCTATCGGCCCCTCCTCATGTGCCACGGCCCCTGTGCCCGCCCCGGGCAGGGCTCCTGTCGCGGCCTGGCCGCCCAGCACAGCGATGGCCACCAGCCCTGGCTCACCTGCCCTGTGCCCGCACAGCCCCGGGGGCGGCAGCTCCGCCTCGCCCACCACCCCCTCTCCGAGTGACCTCCCCGTGTCCCTCACCTGTCCAGAGCCCAGCCACCCCTCTGTGCCAGCTGCCGGCTCCTTGGAGTCTGCTGCTCTCTCTGGGGCCTCCTTTTCCCCCCCCGAGCCCGCTCCGGCCGCCCCTGCACACCCTCCCACCCTCTCTCCCTCGGCTTTTCCTCTCACTGCTCTTTCTGTCTCTGCCTCGCTGTCCTCAGACGGGTTTGGGTTTCCACTCCAAGGTGCTGCACCCTCCTCCTCCACCTGCACTGACCCTTCAGCGATCGGATCCCCCCGAGCAGCCCCCAGTGCCCCTAACCCAGGTGTCCCTTCCAGTACCGGAGCCCTGCCAGGCTCCACAGACTCTTCCTCCGTGTCCTCCACCCTCCCGACAGCGCTCCCTCCCACCTCCCATGCCTGAGCACTCTCAAGCGCTGCTGCTCCTGTGACAGCTTTCCCCATCTCCATCCACTCTTCCCCTGACCCTTTCAGCTGGGAAAACTCACTCGGCTTTACAAACCCTTCCCCTCCATGCATTGCTTCTCCTGTTTCCATATCCTCTAGTGCTTCCCAGAGAGCCCCAGGCTTTCCCATAGCCCCATGCCCTTCCGAAATGTCTTCATCAACAGCCTCTTCTCCTCCGGGGCCGACAGCTCTGGCAATCCCATCTGCTGCGACCTCAGCATCCTCCGCAGCCTCCTCTCGCTCTGACACCGCACCCTCCACAGCCTCCTTCCCTGCAGACCCTCCCTGCCTCGGGGACTGCCCTGCTCCGGACACTGCCTCACCCACCTCCTCCTCCTCTGCTGGCAGCCCTACTGCTCCTTCCAGGCCTTCCTCTGCAGCCTCCTCCTCGTCCTCAGTGATCCCATCCTGCCCCCGGGCCATGGCTCTGTCTGCCTCCCATCCTGGCAGTCCCCCCGCTGGCTTTCCCAGTGCCACCTCTCTGTCCATCCCCTCCACCAGCACCTCGTGCCCCCCAGCTGTGCCCAGCTCCACTGCCTGCCCTGTCCCCTTTCCCTTGGGATGTTCCCCAGGTGCGGGTTCCTGCAGCGCAGCCGCCGAGCCTGCCTGGGGCAGTGAATGCCCGGCCCCTGCAGCTCCTCCTCCGGTCTCTCTGCTGCCAGCACCGCCCTCAGCAGCACCGTCCTGCTCCAGGGCTTGTCCCTGCCCTGTCCCCTGCCCTTCTCGCACTGCTGGTCCTGTCTCTGTCTCTGCCTCCTGCACATCAAGGCTTCTCTTCCCTTCTGCCAGGAAACTTCTTCCATCTGGAGCTGTTGGGAGATAATCAAACATTGGTTTGCTCAGCACCCTGTCAGTGTGACACACTCCACAGGGTCAGTGCTAAAGGTGCCATTTCTGCCCGACATCAGCCTGGGCACCCAGAGAGAGCCTGCTGTGCTGCTGTGTCTTCAGTGCTGCTGTTCTGGCATCTGGCATAACGAATGTAAGTTAAAATGTTGATGCAAGGCCAGTCATGCCTGCTCTGCCTCCCTCTCTACCTGCAGGGAGCTCGTGTGTGTGTGTGTGCAGCACCTGTAAGCTCGACAGTGACACTCAGAAAGTCAGAAACAGCTGGCAACATGCTCATGTGAAATATGCACACAAAGGAGGAAGAACATTCAGAATGCTGTGGATTCTGGAGTTACACCAGGGAATAATACAGGGTTGATTCCTGCCCCTGGGAACCAAGGCATTTCCCGAGGAGGCTGCACACTGCCTGGAAGCACATGGAACTCCACTACATTCCTGATTTCCACAGATATTTTCCTGACTCAGTTTTTTTCATGGCCTGGATTCTTCTCCTAGAACCCTTTAACTGCCAAAAAAGTATTCACTGTACATGACTACAGATGCCAGCTAGTCATCACCTGATTTTTTACAAGATAGGAAGCAAAAAAGCACAAGGAGACTTTGATAGCCACAGGAAAGGGAAAGGGCAAACACTTCCATTAAAATACTTCAGGTGACCAGTTTGATCATTGTCCCTGACTGACAGCTAATCTTACCTTCACTGGCATCATGCTCTGTATTTGCTGCATTCTTTTCTTCCTCACTGGCACACGAATCCCCAGGTTCAGGGTCAGAATTCACAGGATGATCATTTCCAGTTGCTTTTGCTATTTCCTCCTGGACTGGTTTGCAATCTTCAAA
Source organism: Pycnonotus jocosus (assembly GCA_013400435.1). NCBI lineage: Eukaryota > Metazoa > Chordata > Aves > Passeriformes > Pycnonotidae > Pycnonotus > Pycnonotus jocosus. Next base: position 90,763 of record VWYP01029816.1, read on the forward strand.
AACTATCACAAAGAAAACAGGAAGCAAGAAAGAGAAACCATTAAAGAGCAAAAGGGGAGTAGAAGCCACCCAGCCATCTCAGCTTTAAAATGGTTTAAAATTCATTTTTTGACAACCCCTCACACCTGAAACACTGAGCCCTTGTTGGTTCTGAATGGATATTGAGCTCACAGCAGCTCCAGCAGCCACTGAGCTGCACCAGGAATGAGCACAAAGGCAAATGCAGCAGCACAGGCATGCAGAGCCGTGCAGAGCCGTGCAGAGCCGTGCAGAGCCGTGCAGAGCCGTGCAGAGCCGTGCAGAGCCGTGCAGAGGGGCTGTACTCACCAGCCCCTTCCTCACACCAAGGAGGCTCTTCGTTGCCATGCTCCATGTTCAATACTCTGCTTTCCCCAGGCTCTGGAGGACATTTCTCCTCCTCATTCATGTTTCTTTCTCCTGACTCAGTCTGTTTGAATTCCGCATTAACCTCAGGGTTGTGATGCTGCATTGCCATTATGTTTTCATGAAACATTCTGGTATCCTCTCTTGCTGTTGGAGCTTCTGGTTTTGCCTTTTCTGCTTCATCTATTCCTTCCTTTTCCAGTGCAGAAGTCTCCTGATTTTCCTCCATTCTGAGCAGTTTCTTCTCCTCATTCTCATTTTCATAGTGTGCACGTGCTGCACTATCAGCTGCAGTTTTGATATTGCAATCCTCTTTGCCATTCCCATTGTCTGTCATGTCAGTCTCAGGGCTGCACGGAGCACTCAGGGATGGGAGAGAGTCTGCAGGCCTCCTCTCTGAAAAGAGCAAACTTCAATTCAGTATTTGTCACTAAACTTCTGCATTCACCAGGCACTCACAAAGGGACACAATCCCATCCAATAGCTTCTCTGAACTACATCATCTGGGGATATTTGACAAAATTCCAGAAGGTGCAAATAGAAGAACACTGCCCAGAAGTATTAAAAGTAAAGCCATTTAATGTGGAGGGGTTTTTTTTTTCTGATAATGGAAATAAACCAGAGTAGTTCTATCAATCACACAGAAATACACCTCCAAATGCACCTCTAAATATAGCTCAGACAAGGTTTAGCACAGACCAACAGCTCCATTTTTGATATATCATTTTGATAAAAGACTCCAACTACAGCAACAATCCCTCAGTGCCCTTCTGTCAACTCATTGAATATTAGAAAGATCTCTAAAACCATGTGTAAACCCTTCAGGCTGAACTGGAGATGGAGTTCACCATCTCCTCTAAGAAAACATACAGACATCATCACACTAAATTCATAAATGGAAAATTTGAGGGGAGGGGAAAGGCAGTAATCCTTCATTTAACAGTGAGCTGAACAGCAGAGCTGACTGCTGCACAGCCTTGCTGCTGTCCACAATCTACATGGGTTCAGGAAGAGATTGGTCTAACTCAAGGCAGAAAAATCCAGTCAGGCTGAGTAAATAAAAATGTCAGAACTATAATCCATGCAGAAGTGCATGTTCTGAAAAACATGTTGCACCAAGAAACCTTACAGCTCCAGCTTAAAGATTCTCACTCAGAGTACTACTCCTCCATCCCAGGAAAATCCAAGCAGGTTCCTCTACAGACAGAACCATGGAATCACAGAACCATGGAATCACAGAATCATGGAATCACAGAATCATGGAATCACAGAATCAGCTGAGTTGGAAGGGCCCCACAAGGATCAAGTCCAACTCCCAGCCTTGCACCATTGCCTTTCCCTTCAGACAATCCAACTGTTCTAGATCCGTTGCACTGCCAAATAAACCAAGGCCATTTTCAGGGCCATTAAAGACAGCACTTTTAAACCCCAGGGTGGCCTGTCAGGTTTCCTGGGACCCCTCAGAAGGTGCAAGGGGTCCCAGGTTCCCATTTGTGAGTGCCTGCACACAAGGAGGGTTGTCCTGCCAGGGTTCTCAGAGCCAGCCTGCTGCCAGGCTCCATCTCCATCTTGGCACCTGAACTGCTCAAAAGGCCCATGCTCTCACTGCCAGGGGCTGCTTGCCTAATTCAGTGACAGAATTAATAGCAGACAAAATAGCTACCCTTTATCATTTCAGTAAGAAGGGCACAGGTTACTCTATGCATGCATACACACTGGACACACATAAAATGTAAAACATGCATCAGGTCAGCTTCTCCAAGCCTTGCTATGAACAGAACTAACCTTGCTGATCATCTTCAGAGCCCCTGTCGTCAGAATATCCATCACTTCCATCTTTCTCACTGTCAGAAGCCTGCAGTGCCTTCTGGGATGAGGTTTCACTCTCCTTTCCATAGTCTAAATTATGGGATTTATTGTCCGAGGATGGCTCTGACATTCCATTCATTTGATCACCAGTCTGTCCCTCTTCCTTAACTTCTTCATCTGGTTCAAAATCTTCATCATATTCTAAAATAGAATAATTGTAGTGTGAGACAGGAAACAGAATTTGCAATTAATAAAGTTCTTTTTAAGCAGCTAGAAGTTAATGTCATTAATCTCCTTTTGCCCTTGAATTTGCTCAGTCTTTTTAAAACCATGAGAGAATCTAAGACCACAGATAGGAATTGTAAGAGCATATTATCATAAAAAGGATTGTGTTCTTCATAGAGGAGCAAAAATGCAGCAAAACTACAAGTATGATTAGTACATTAAAACAAAAATAAACAAAATTACCAGCCATGGAAAATACTAGAAAAGTTTAGAGCTGGGTAAACTCAGAAATTAAATGTAAGAATCTCTCATTGCAGGAGAAATACTGCTTATGATGAAAAACAATTCCAAGCAATTGAGAAAGCTGGAGAAAGGTAATATATTGTAGTGCAAAGTAGGATAAATGTGTATTGACATGGCTAAATAGCAAAGAAGTGTCTCATACGCTCAATGAATTCAATGAACTCCAGCCAAGGGGCACTGCAGAGGCACTCTGTTATCACACTGCTCTAACGTGCTCCTCCAGGGCCCGGGGGAAAGCCCAGCACAAACAGATTCTGCACAGAATTACCACTCCCACATCCACATCCTGGGCTCCAGGCAGGGGCCAGCCCGACAGGCTGTGACACCTGATGGATCCCAGAGGAGCCTGGGCTGGAAGGGATCCACCAGGAGCCACAGCACTCGGCTTGGCTCTCTGGGTGAAGACCCTCTTCATGCAGATGCATCAGAGAGGAGTCCCCCTCCCCACCAGAGCTGTGCTGAGCCCATCCCAGCAGCAGCACAGGGATGTTGGGGATTCCCTCACAAAATCCAGACGGCGCGCTGCTGCCGCGGGCTCCCTGCTCACAGGGAACACACCTGCACCGTGCAGGCCAGCTGTCCCTGCTGCCACACCAGCTGTCCCTTGTGCCCATCATTCCTCTTGGCAGGTTTTATTGCTGCCCTCCTTTCCTTCCATCAGGGCTTTTAACATGCTGAAGTGACAGAACACCAAGGACAGAAATGAAGAGTTCCTGATGCAGAACCAGTTAGGCAAACAAACAATTACCAAGACAATGAGAACTAAAGGAACAAGGAGATTTATTTTCCTGTATTAAAAATCAATTGCAGTGTTAGCAGTGAGGTCTCTTTAGGTAACGGTCAGAAGGGCAGTTCCTCCTGAAGGAAAAACGCTTCATTAATCCCAAACACACATCTGGAGGGACTAATAAGCGCCAGATGAGCAGCAACACCGCAGAACTGTGAAAGCAAAAATAGGAATAGGAAGCAGGAATTAAAATCTCTCTGCAAATGTGATGTGATACACACATCACCTCATCCTCTCGCATTTCTCATCCCCTGCTCATGTTTGGGAATACTGTACCACTGTGACTGGTGTCTGTCTGACTCTCTTCAGTCTCCTGGCTAGATGAGCTTTCTGTTTCCTCTTCGCTGGACTCCTCCAGAGTCTCCAGCGCTTCCTCCACAGTTTCCACACTTGCTTCATGACACGGTCCCATGATGGACAGTGAATCTTCCATTGATTTCTGCTCAATGCTGCTGCAACATGGGTGACAGTGCACAGGATGTCCCCAGCAGCACAGATGCCTGTGAGGGCACCTGGGCTTCCTCTTCTTGGGAGGGGACAGCTTTTTGTCCAGACCCATTGCAGCAATGCACCTATAAAACAACACAAATTGGGCAGTGTCACATTTTTCTGCCTTGGAACAGTGGAGGGCAGCAGACACAGTGAGTTCAGCTTGTTATTGGCAGTGAAACCAAGCACGCCTCTGCCTCTGCACTGCCACCATGACTCACAAAGAAAAGCACCCTGAAATCCCAGAGAGCTCTCCTAGCACAGCTGCAGCTCTTCCCTGAAGGACAGTAATGCTGCCTACACTTACAGGCAACAACTGACACGCAAACAGAACCAAAATTATTATACAAGTGCCCATGAATTTGAAGCTGCACCAAGCATTGGCTGGGAAGACAGAACCACTGAGAAAGGCAGACATGCTGTGAGTCAGGTGAGTTCTGGATCCAGAATCTGCTGTAACTCCCAGCAGTGTGAGAACTGCCCAAGCCCAAGACCTTTCTGCACAAAATTAGTCCCTGAATCATGGCAAATATTCAGTGCTGCCTTGTTCTGAAGCCGAGGGTATCACAACAGAACCTCACTTCAGAGGCAGAGCTGTTTAAAAATCAATTATCACAAAAAAAAAAAAAAAAGCCCTGGGAAACCACAGCTAACTGAGCAGCCTGCTTAGGATTTATTCCACTGCCACTGCAGCCACAGCCACACAGGTGGCACATGTCCCCCAGCCCAGAGCCACTGTCCCCTGCTCCAACACAAGCACTGTCCCCACTCTGTGCACACACAGGGGAGGCTGAGGAGCCACGGGGATGTGAAACCTGGCAGGTAACCTCCATCTTGCACCTTCCATGGGGCATTGAGAAACAGCTCACAATTCTTTGAGCTGTGTGGAGCCACAGAGATGAGAAGCAAGTCAGGAGCTCTCTCAGAAGGAAGTCCCAGTGAGCCAAGGGCACTTTCCCCGTACCTGTAGCAAGGAGGTGCTCCTGTCACATGCAGAACCCTGAAGTAGCTGTTGGTGCCTCGCAGGCGGGAGCACCTCTGGTATCTGTACTCACAGCAGGAGCTCAGCCTCTCAACTTGCAGCCCGTTGAGATAAAAGGTGAGGCTGAACGGGAAACCCAGGTGCCTCTTGGAGGTGAACTGGAAGGTATCTGCAATGACAGAGAGAAAGGGCTCAAAGAAAAATATTACACTTCACTGTCAGCTGCTGTATCTCAGCTGCATCCCCACAGCACCCAGCCCTCTGTGGACAGGCACTGGGGTGCTCAGGTCTGTTCAACAGCTGGTTAAACTCTACCCCTCCCCACACACAGCCAGAATCCAGAGGTGGGAATCCTAGAGGTGAGACAGCCAGGACAAGTGTCACACTGTCAGTTTGGCCACTCACTGCTACAGCAGGACAAAGGCCAGAGCCTCCCAGCCATTTCCTGTCTCCAGTTTCCCAGAACAAAATTCATCTTTTACTGGTGTGATGGAATTGCACTCACATAAAAAGAGATGGAGACTGGGCTCCCACTACATACTTTTTCTTCTGGAATAACATTCACTGATGTATTTTAGCAACGCAGATGACCCTTTTTTAAGGACAGTTTATTGCTACAACTGCTCTATTAACTATATATCTCTACAGGAAATTAACCTGGGCCAAAAGTATTTTGTTAAATCAACTCTCTAAATTCTTCTACCATCATTGTAGAAGTGATTGTAACCTCACTTTCAATCATGGGACAGTAGGTCCAGATTTAATGTGGAGGCAGATGGCATGAACAACCCTGGATGCATGTATCTTGACCCAGCTGAGCTGAAATCGTCAGGGCAAAGTTTTAGCAAAAAGCACTGCTGCAATGTGAACTCTCTGAGTCCATCCTTACCTCCTTCCAACAGCTCGCCTCTATAGACACAAATGTTCTCTGTTCCACAGTGCTGCTGATCGACTCTGATTTCATCCTTGTACTCTCGGTGTGACACATGCTTGCTCTTCCCTCGGTAGACCATGGTAATAAAGGCGTTGCTGCACAACGGGGACTTGGGGTACCCTCTGGTATTCTGCAGCAGAAAATGCACAGAAAAGCCTTCAGCTTCCAGCTCCAAGAAGGGGTGAAAACAAAGCAGCACACACTTGAGACTTCCAGGCTTCTATAACAAGTGCTGAGCTGATAAAATTGGGAAATGTTTGTAACATGCAGAGGGTCTGGGATGTATTTCCAGCTGAAAACCCAATGCACTGAGTGGCCCTAAATTGCAGGGACCAGGTTTAATGACCCATATCATCCTTCCTAGTCCTGGGTTCCTACAACTTTATTTACGGGAGCTAAAATTGGCTGGGGACAGTGTAACTGTGCAGCATTCATACTCTAAAGGCATCTCACAAACCCCTGAGATTCTCCTGCCAGAGACAGGACCAGACTGACTGAAGTGGAAGGCTTTGAATAGCAGCTGCATTAGGTTGTTGTTCAGCACCTTCTTTCTCCCCAACTGATGAAAAAACACCAAATGTTTTCATTTACAGAGACACGCCTAGCAATTACATATTTTGATAGTTACACATTTTCTTTATGAGAACTAGGCACGCACATCTCCCAGCATGAGGCAAACACACCAGAGAGGAACGGGACACACCCGCACACGGACAGAGACCACTCACCCTGATCAGCACCTGCTCGTTGAAGGCAGTGGTGGGGTAGAAGCGCCGGGCCATGCAGGGCTCGGTGCGGAGCGCCAGGACGCGGCGGCGCCTCCTGCGCAGGCGGGGCGGCGGCACCGGCACCAGGCAGCGATTGAGCACCGGGAGCCGGTACGGTGACACCCCGCCCATGCCCTCCACCGAGTTCAGGAGCCGCAGCTCATTGCTCTCCCCCTGGAAAAAAACATTTTAGCCGAGTGGCACAGCTTTTGCAAAAACAACTCCCGAGCGTGTGGAACTGGCCGTGGTCTGACTTCTCGGTACATTGAGCAACACGCATCAGCTTCTGAAACAGCTCCTTAACTCAGGGCCTGAAATTTTGCTCACTAAAATATTTCTGGGCTAAACCCTTTTCTTTTAATTTGCCAGGTAACGTTCATATTGCTTGACAATGTCACTCTCGGAGGTACAGACAGCCCTGCACAGCAAGCCCTGGCTCCAGCCCTACCGAGATCTCACCTAAGACAAAACCCTGCACAGCCCTGCAGCTGCTCCTCCCTTGCAGCTGGAAAGCACATCCCCAGAGCCCTGCACAGCCCTGCAGCTGCTGCTCCCTTGCAGCTGAAAGCACATCCCCAGAACCCTGCACAGCCCTGCAGCTGCTCCTCCCTTGCAGCTGAAAGCACATCCCCAGAACCCTGCACAGCCCTGCAGCTGCTGCTCCCTTGCAGCTGAAAGCACATCCCCAGAGCCCTGCACAGCCCCGCAGCTGCTGCTCCCTTGCAGCTGAAAGCACATCCCCAGAGCCCTGCACAGCCCTGCAGCTGCTGCTCCCTTGCAGCTTAAATCACATCCCCAGAACCCTGCACAGCCCTGCAGCTGCTCCTCCCTTGCAGCTGGAAAGCACATCCCCAGAACCCTGCAGCTGCTGCTCCCTTGCAGCTGGAAAGCACAACCCCAATCACTTGGCATCACTTATACAAGATGTGCTCCAAAATGCAGCTTCCTCCTCTGAACAGAGATTCAGTCCTCTTGCAGAACGAAATGGACCCTGGCCCTCAGGAGCAAGACATCACTAGAGAACAAGTTCTGTACACGCTGCATGCTGTGGCTCTGAGCTCTGCATCACGTCCTCAGAACTGACATCTGATGTAGCTGTTTTGTCAGTTGTGAGCACTAAAGAAACCATTAAATCACTCATAATCTGAGCAGACATAACAGGACCAAACAGCAAATTCTTGGAGAAAGAATCATGATCATCCTGATACACAAATACAGATCAGAAGGGAGCTATCTACACAGTGTCTGCCAGACATTGGTAGCAGATCACAGTCCCACTCCAAAAACCCTCTCACCCCATGGAACACATAGCACAAAACCAATTATATTTATGTTTTTCTAGAATAGAAGACAACCCCAAACATCACTTAAAAGTAACTGTGAATATATCAAGACCATGTTTGGCTCTCATTCTCCCAGCCCACTAGTGTGAGTTTATACTATAAAAGGTAAGTCACCACAGTTTTACTCACTGTGATCAGGAATTAGGCATTAGACCAGTAAGACAGTGTCTTGAAAATTGAGAAGTGAAAAAGGACAATTTAAATAAAAGTTGATGCCATTTGAAAGGCATGTTCCCTGTTGTATACAGTTCTGGGAACACAGTACTTAAATAATATTATCAAACTGTCCCCAAAATGACATTATTTTCAGAAGGAAGTACAGCCTCACCCCACGGGCAAACTGCTGATCATGTTCCAGTACATGGCATTTCTGTCTGGAAGCCTTTGGTACAGACCTTGCTGCAGTCCAGCCGTGAAGAGGCTGGAGGTGAAGGGGCTGCTGAACATTTCCTGGAGCTGTATTTGGTCTCAAGGAACTCTACAAAAGGAGAAAGAAAACAATGACAGAATCTCAGTGTATAGATTCCAGTGCAGAGCAGCACCACAAAGAAAATAATAGCACTGATGAAGATATCTGGAAGTGATGAATGATTTCAGGTACCTACAGGACATGACAGTTTCTAGTCAGCCTCCAAAGAGCCAGACCCCTTTAGGCACCTCTAACTGACCATCCAAAATTACTCTTGGCCATAAATACAAGGTCTGCTACTGTCTCTTCACCACACAGCCTTGGAGCAAACACAGTGAACTCACAGAAACTGCAGCAGTTTGCCATGGACTTCAGCACACGGACCCAAAGAGAGTGCACAATAAAAATGTACCTATTTTTGTTCCATATTCAGCTTTTTTTGGACTATTTTCTTTTATGTTTTTTTGTATACCCTTGAGAATACAAAGTTAAAATGTCACCACCTGTTTCACTGAGGTTAACTCACCACCTTAGAGAGGGCAGGCTCCCTGGTTCGGTGCTGGTGATGACAATGTCCACAACAACAAACTCCAAGTCCAGCTGCCCTCTATACGAAGAGAAGGTCATTCAGGACTCGAAAGTTTCTCTTTGATCTGCACCAGTTATCATTGTTGATACAGAGAACCAGTTGAAACTGAGCTAGATATTTGACTTTTGACTTTAGGCTTTAGTACCATTATATTTCAAGAGTATATTAACATTCTTTCTTTGCTGTTAACAAAGAGCAATAGCTAGAGCTCCTAGACCACAGCCCTCTGAAATGAGCTCCAGTCTGACTTCAGCCCTTCAACTCTGTTTTCTAAAAGACTTCCACCATTTTCAGGGCTTTACAACATGTGCAACCTTGTCTATAGCCTCTGTGTCCACTGACAATGGACAACATTGGCCCACCTGAGGTCATGAGGCAGCTAAAAGGGAAAGACTGAAGCAGATTTATCAGAGAGCAAAGTTTGGGGTTTTTTTGCCCAGGTTCTGATGTGCCATTCCTGCAAGACTCGCTTCTGGAGATTCCTCTTTAACAGAACTCACCCAACAGTAAATCAGCATCAAGTGATGAAGGGTGAGGCCCCAACCCAGAGTGATGCAGGCAGGGGATGCTCTGTACTGAGGTCCCTGTGCACACTTTCAGCTGCCTGTGCTTCCACAATAGCCCACAGAGAAGCTGATGGCACTCACCCACTGTGAGCACCCAGCTTGCTCTCCAGCTGCCAAAGGACACAGCTCGTGGTGGCACCGGGGAGCCAGTGGTGGATGTGGGCAGTGCACGTGGATGATTTCTTCCAGTGATCTTCTTACTCGCTCCACCTGAAAGAAAAGGAATTTACGTCTCTGAGGCACTGAATCTAAACACAATGATTGTCTCATTACATCTGTCTTTCCCTGGACAGCTGTGACAATCAGCTGGCCTGGACCCAGTGGAACAGCTGGTTAAAGAAGAAAAGGAAATCACGGGAGAACGTGAGGGACAAGCAAAAAGACTTGCCCCCACCTCTGATTCATTTTCCTGCAGCTCTCTCCAGCTGCTGACCCATTAGATTCAATTCATGTCTGTTTCTGTGTATCTCACAATTCTTTGTTTGAAGGTCTCTCTTTTTTGAATTTGAGTGCACCTGCCACTTTCCTGCTGTGACTGCAGCCTCTCCCCACCTTCTCTTCTCAGCAGCCCAGTGCTGGGATGGCTGCCCCACTGGAAACAGACAGCTCCATCTCTCACCCTCCCTTGCTCAGCCATCTGCCTTTCTCCTTTCCTTTCAGACCCAGATGCATTCACTGAATGGGTGAGGTGAGAATTAAATTACAGGGCTGGCTCCAGCCAGGCCCCTGCACCCCAGCACAGCACACACAGATCAGGTATCTGCAGGTGTCTTACTGAAGGAAGCACTTCTGCTTTACCTTCCAAAATTACCCAAGCCCAGGACCCCTTGACAGGGTGCCAAAATCGCTGCTTCCATGGGCTGACTTTCTACCACAGGAGTTCCACCAGCAAGCACCACCTTTGCAATTTCCATAGTGACCAGCGTCTTTCAGGAAAATCTCCTCCCCTCTTTACCCCATGACTTGCTAATAGATGTATTATTTACAATTTAACAGATCTGACATTGTTTACCAGCTGCTCAATGAAGCAGACACCTTCTCAAGGCACTCTTCTCAAAGCTTTCAGGTTCCTAACACAGAAATAAAATGCTAAGCATGTTTCTGACAAAATGAGGATGCCTTTTCCCATATGAATTCAGGTGATTGCATGGGGAGAACAACTATGTACTTCTACAGGATTTCCATGACTGTAGCTACAGAATCAAGTTCAACCTACATGACACCTAAATGAAGACTCCTAAAACCTCTTTCATTACTCACATGCCATTTCTGCCCAAATCCTGTGGAGAGGCAAACAACAAAACACATGAGCTCAGTGCTCATCAGCAGTCAAAAGCAGAGAGGTCTAGAATTACTAGGAGGAGAACATATCTTGAATTATTCATTCTGTTATGGTTCTCCATTTCAAAACAGAAATAGTAGAACAAGAAGAGGTAAAAAAATAGCAACAGTAACGAGAAGCCTGGAATGGCTCAGGTAAGAAAAATTCAGACTGGGGACCTCCAGCTTGGAAAACTGAGAAGGAACGTGAAGAATGTATGTAAAACCACAGACGCCTTAGAAAAAGAGAACATTTAATAACTTTTGTCATACTGAGAACAAAGGAGCATGGAACAGACATATCAGACAGCACATACATTTATTACCACCCAGAAATGCAAGGAGGTACCATTTCATGCAATTCATTATTAAATCACCCAACCAAGAACACTGTGGAAGTAGAAGGATAAATAGATTCAGAAGGAGTTAAATACACAAATGGAAGCTCCTGAACTTCTGGACAAAGGAGATGTAACTGGGGCAGGATCATCCTCTACTTGCCTGTTTCTTGTGCTTTTCTGAGTCAGAGACAGAGCGTTTGTCTCAATGAATCACTGGTCAGGCTTATGGTTATCACTCAACACAGGCAAAACTGTCAGGTGCTCTCAGCACCCAGCAGTGCTCGAGCCTTACCTCGACTGGCTGCATCCTGTCGTTCCTCATGGAATATTCAAGCCTCCTTTTTATCTCCCGCTGATGGTGGCGCTATCAACACAAGAGGAAGAGAAATCCCATTACTGAGCACTGTGAGATATCAGCGTGTGCAAGAACACAGCCTTGCTTCTGTCCTGCTGGTCCCATGCCTTCCCCCGGCCACTCCCCTCACTGAGCCTCGTAATAAAACTCTGTGCTTTGAATCCATTTGCAGTTCACCTGCAGATATTCACACAGCCAAGGGAACAACTGAGCACTGGTAAAGTTGGTAAATTTGTAGGAACCAACTCCATTCCTGATACCCCCCAGGAATGTGCCCAAATTTTGTACTCAGACAATATATATAAACATGTTCAAACTGGTTTGTTTTTATCAGGACTTTTTTTAAGCAAACCAACCCTGTGAATATCATCCCATAATCTGAGAGCTGTCAAAATGCAATAGGGAAGCCAGAACAGTGCCTGCTCCCACAATAGCATGGTTTGACAATGAGAGGCCCCACGGAGGTTTCATGTGGGGAACATCAAGCAGAAAGATCATCCTTTATTCCAGCAGGAAAGAACCTCCCAGGGGAGCAGGAGGGCACGGATGGAAAACAGCCCAGTACAAGTTAGCAGCCCCTGGCTGTCAGCCAGGAGACACCTGAGAGGGCTCCCCCACCCTCAGTAAGGGCACACCTCCATGTCAAGGATCTTGTGAGAGATGGCATCAGCCAGGCACTCCAGGACGTGTCCCTGGTGGTCCCTCCTCATGGCATTGAGACGGTATTCTTTCTCAGGTATTATTCTTCCACTCCTGGAGATCTGCCACACACAAATACAATGTTACTGAGAAGGGGATGAAATAAAGGATGTTTTGAAACAGTGCAATTTCCCAGGAGACCACTTCCTCGTCCTGGTTAGTCTCCACCTCTGCCCCTGTCCTGGTGCTGGAATTCACCTTCCAGCACTGTATTATCCCTGAGCCCATGAGCTCCACCAGCCAAATGGAAGGAGCAGCAGCCACATTTCCAACAGCCATGGGCTCAGCCTTACCCTTCACAGGCCACTGCCCAAAGGGATGGAAGGGATTAAACACTTGCCTCCCTACTGCACCTGCCTGTGCAGAACAGAATCACACCTAGGAGTGCACCAGTGGTTTTAACAAAATGTTCAGCATGTTCACCTTTACCAAATCCTTTCATTTTCCATTAACCACTTCTGAAAAATAACACTGAAGCTATTTGAGCAAGTCAAAGATGCTTACATTTCACAGTGTAAAAACCCTGAGTGAATCAATGTGACGCTGTATATATGCAAACTGAAACACTTCACAGAGGGAAATTCCAATAAGCAAAAGGAAATATGAGAATAAAAGCATAAAAACATTCTGAATTTAATGTAGAATTGAGGGAAACTTTTCAGTCTCACCAGTCCTGATTTCTGAAGGTGTCGTCTTATCCTGGCATTGCTGAAATATCCAACCAGGTGTTTGTCTGTAAGACTGTTATAGGTTTCAAGAAGTCTGCAATTTAAAAATGGAGATGTTTATAATCCCTTTGACTGACACACTATTACAGTTTAAGTGAAACAGAGCTACCCAATAATTTGCTACACAAAATGCTGCCATAGTAAATCATCCTGGATGTGGTCAGACAAATGCCCATTAGATTATGTAAAAGCAACTCTTGTGGCCTCCTGGAAATTCATATCAGAAGCAGCTGACTTGTTCCTAAGGCCAAGAACTGAGTGTGGAGCGGAGCTGCCACCACCATGGGATGGACAGGCCAGCCCTGACAGCCTCCCCCACCAGCAGCTCCCACAGCAGCTCCTGGGGGATCAGCCCTGACCACGGGCAAGACAGCGGAGCTGGATTCCAGACACAGCTTCCACCATCCCAGGCTGCTCCAAGCCCCATCCAACCTGCCCTTGAGCACTTCCAGGGATCCAGGGGCAGCCACAGCTGCTCTGGGCACCCTGTGCCAGGGCCCCACTAAAATCATCACAGTTACCAAAGATCAGAGCTTCAAAAAACTGAACCTCAGATGTGAAAGCTGGACACAAAAACCGAAGCATCCATAATTAGCAGTTGTATTTTTCAACTATTCTTTAGCACAACCATATCTTACTTTACCCTCTGGAAAACAGGACAAATAGAGAAGTCAGTGACACTAGGATGCAGTTGGCAATACTCTAAACCCTTTCACATTTGTACAGTTTGCACACTCAGGTACGTGTTGTACAGTATGTTCAGCCTGGCTCTGGGCTCCCTGGGCAGGATGTGCTTTAGTTACACAAGAGACTGATCTCTTTTGTTTTCTCTGGCTGTAGATTTAAATCCACTGTCCCTCTATTATTTCAGCTGGATAATTCAGTTATATGTCTATTGCTATGCTGATCTGCCGCACACAAAAGCATATTCAAGCAAGAAAGGACAAATTTTTTAAAGTAAAGAGATCCTGGATTTGCAGGAATTTTATATAGGGTTTCACAATAACCTCAAAGGTAGGTGCCAACAATAAATTAAACTTTAAACAAACAATGTAGGTTATTCTTTTTATGCCTGCTGGTTAAACATTGGTATGATAGCAACTGTTCTATGTTAGTTTTTTATCCAGAGTTTGCATTTGAAACTATCAGATTCCACCAATTTTGCTAAGTACTCATTTATGGTATCACTTGGCAACTGCATGGTGAGGCAGAGAAGAAACTCAATCCAACTCCTTTTCATTCACTTCCTTCCATCTAAGATATCCTGGACTAGTCAAAACTAGTTAGATAAAGATATCTTATAACTACTTGGCTCCCACCTGAACACAGTGATGCAGCAATTTTTGTTTCACCAAAGCCTCAAAACATGTGTTTTCTCATTTAAATTATTAACAGGCTGGCCTTCAAAAATGCTGAATCAAATTCAAAGTTCAAAAGGGTATTAGAGGAAATAAGGAAATGTGTTGGGCCGGAATCAAAACCCACTAAATCATTGGAAAGAATGGAAGCCCACTGGGCCCACTGGGGTCTGGCTGCACCATGCTGCCCACACAAACATCAACTTTAAAACTCTGCAACAGGCAGAAGTGCAGAATTGACAAAATCCACGTTAGGAAAAAACACAGCAAACTGTGAAAAACACATTATGGTGTCACAATAATCACATCCCTTTTCTGGGTATTCCTGGGAATCCTTTTCCTCTTGCCATTTATCCTGTTCATTCTTCTCTCTAAAATGCTGGGGTTTTATTAGAATAGCAGACAGTTTTGCTGGCACAGAACCCAAACTGACTGATTTGTAGATTCCTGGAGTATGTCTGCAGCTCTTCTCAAGATGAGTGTCATGTTTGTTTCTCTGGCATTGCAGCCAGTGACAACATGTCACTCTTAGGTCAGTAATTTTATATTTGAGGTTATTTTGGTTTCTGTGATCATTGACACCATTATTTATTAACATTATATTTGCTCTCAGTTGGCAGCTCACCCAAAGCACTACACTCAGAGCCAGACCTGTGTACCATGGTAAATTTTAAGACCACTCTGACTTATTTGGAAGGATATCAATACAAAGCCATAGCAGGCATCCTACATGTTTTGTAAAGCAAATCTTCACAGTTAATATTTCACAGTGCAATTAAATCAGTGATCACCAAATAAATTATGTGAGAGAACACCAAGGCTTCAGTTATTAATTGGCAGAATCACAGGGGTCACGGTGCCTGTGCTCTACCTGGCACCTGTCTGCCATTCCCCCCCAGAGGAAAGATTAAAGCCTCACAACCAGACTGGGAACTGGGAGCCAAAGGAGTGTTCTGCTGCTGATTTCTTGTGTGGCCCAGGAGCAAGTTCCACCACGGCTTCCTTACTCAGATCATTGCCCACTCTACCAGGATGTGCCCAATTTTGTCATAGAGAGCTGCAGAGATTCTCTGCTCCTCAGTGTTTGTCTGTGACATCAGCTCGGGGAGGTTCGGATTCTGTGAGCTCAAACGCTGCCGGTCGGGAGGCAGGGAACCAGGGAACCCACGCAGGCAGCAGCCGCATTCCCGTGCCTCCATCACCCCTGCAAGGGGAGGCCTTACCCGAACGGAGACCTCGGGGTTCCCCGGGGTGTCTGGAGGCAGCTCGGGCACCCAGAGCCCCCCTGTGCCCCCAGCCCCGGCGGGGAATGCAGGGAGCGCCGCTGCCGGCCCCGACCCTGTCACCGCTCCCGGAGCGCAAAGGCCGGCACGGAGCGGAGCCCCGGAACCCCCCGGCCCCCGCCACACTCACCGGGGCTGCGGGGCGCTCATGGCACCGGCGGAGGCGGCCCCGGCCCTGGATGTGGTGCCCTGCCCCGGCACCGGAGCTGCCGCCGCGTCCCGGGCGTCGCCAGGAGACGGCGAGAGAGAGGGAGGGAGGGAAGAGATGGAGGGAAGGACGGGAGGCAGAGAGAGACACATAAGAGGGAGGGAAAGACGGGAAGGGGCCGATGCTCCGCCCGCCGCCCCCCGCAGAATCACAAAACCCCAGAACTGTCGGGGTCGGAAGGGGCCTCTGGAGAGTCCGAGCCCCTGCCAAGGCAGGGTCACCTAGAACAGGTGACACGGGAAGGCAGACAGGTGGGTTTGGAGTGTCCCCAGGGAGGGAAACTCCACACCCTCCCCAGGCAGCTCTTTCAGAGGTCTGCCACCCTCCACGGAAGGAAGTTCTCCCTCACGTCGTGGTAGAACTTCTTGTGCTTTAGTTCATGGCCATCGCTCCTCATCCTATCGCTGGGCACCACTGAACAGAGCCTGGCACCATTCTCTGGCACCCCTTGGGAATACCTGTTTGGATTGGCGAGATCCCCTCTCAGGTGTGTCTTTCCCAGCTCGGGCAGTCTCTCGGCATTAGAGAGGTGCTCCAGGTGCAGAGCACCTCATCATCCTCGCCCTCCAGCAGCTCCTTGTCTGTATTGTACTGAGGAGCCCAGACCTGGCCACAGGACCCCAGCTGGGTGGGGCTGGCGTGGGGCTGCGGGACTCTGATGCTGCAGCACCACCGGACTGGGAGGGGAGGGGAAGGAAAAAAAGAAAGGAAAGATGGGAAAAGGAAGAGATCAAGGAAAAAGGAAAAGAATAAAGAAAAAGGGAAAAGGGGGAGTGGCGGGGGGGGGAATATAAGAAGGCAAAAAAAATTTTTAAAAAAGTTAAAAGTAGAAGTGAGGAGAAGGCATTTGCATACAGCACAGACCCAGGAACTTAAAAATACATCACGAGATGACAGGATGCTCTTCCAATATCAATCCCGATTTCCATCTCTCAGCCCAGATGACAGGAAGCACCAAAGTGTGCATGGGCAATGGACACCTGATTTACTGAAATAAAGGAGTTACAACCACCCTTCCATGCTCGTTCTTCCCTTCTTCCTGCAGTTCTTGTGAGTCCCAGCTGAAGTACAAACTCACAGGGTGATGCTTTCAGGGGCCACAGAGTGACTGATCTGAGCAGAGATCCCTGCAGCAAGGCAGAGCAAGGACAACCTTCCCTCCTGATGCATCTGCTCCAAAATGTTAGACTTCACCATGCTCAAGTTTACACTGGCATTATCCACCCACACTCAATATTGATCTGCCTTCTGTAAAAGGAGCAATTATTAAGGACATCAATATTCTCTTGATATTTTATCTTCCCAACTCTGTAATTAAAGTCTCAAACTAATTTATCGTATCATCCACAGCACAGGAAGAAGTCAGGAACAGACAGAACAATTACAATAGAGAGGCAATTACACTTCTAATGACTAGAAAATGTAGGCAACATTTATTTGGGGCACAAATGAGATTAACCAAGAGCAGCTGCTTTTCAGAACAATCCACTCTTTTCTGTTTTAGAAACACACAGAACAACAGTTTCCAGAACTTTGCATTGTACATAACTCCTCACTTTGAACCCCCAAACCTCTCCTGCAGACGCCAAAGTCAGCACAAATACAAGAACCTGTTCAACCCTTCCAACCACCCGTGGCTGCACCAAGCAGGCTGCCACTGGGAATCACTGCCTCCAAAATCCCATCCAGTCAAATCAGGAGAAGATTCTTAACAAAATGAGAGAATTAATGTGCCAAATTCAGTGGTCTGTGGCACCCATCTCTTCTTCCACCCTTTTCTGCACTGTCAAGGGGCAGCATGTCCCAAACAGAGAGCTGGATAAAGGACACATTCTCCAGATGGGTGGCTTGCACAAATCAGACACATCTCATTAGTTCTATTCACACTACTTCTTCCAAAATTAAAAAAAAAAATCCTTCCATTTATACAATGCATTGGAAATTGGCAGAAGAATAAACGTCACATGATATTCCCAACAAGTCAGTCCCAGTCCTGCTGTGGTTCTGCCAGGTCAGCTGGCAGACAGCAGCGACAATGTGGTACCACAGAACTGCTCTGACACCTTCTGGCGACAAACTCCATCACAACCACGGCCCTCGAGACAGCAACGACGAGGACAGAGCAGAGACTTGCCCAGGATTTCTCCTCTAAACATCATCCACAATGCAGTGGCGGCACTAAGCAAGAAAGAAGACACTGCAAACCATCAGCCTCTCATTCATGTCATAGACCCCTACTAAATTAAGACTGAATTTAAAATAATGTAATATTTGGACACAGAATATAGAGAAAGGGTATACACTTTGATATGTACATCATCTCCACAATCATATCTGTTGTTAACCATTACTTTTAACCTCTGTTTAGTACTTTGATACTAAGAGATGTTTGACTTTCTCTACACCAGCGCTGTCAAGAGGAATAGCAGGTCCCCAGCACGGCACCACTGCTCGGGCCACATTCTGCTTGAGACAACAGGAACAGTCAGCATCTTTCACCTACAGACACCACCTACACACATCACTTACACCAGGTCAATCACTTAAACCTTCACATAAAAAAACACTAAATTGAAATCATTAACTCTAGAAACATTCCATCATCTTTCCTGGCAACAGCATCTGTTGTGCAATGGATTGAAGGTTTGTGACACCAAGACACAATGATATGACCCTGGCAAAGTGACCCCACATAGACACCTGCACACAAGCCCCAGTGCTGAGGCTGTGCCCTGCCCACTCCAGCAGATGGAGCTCAGGAATTTCACGGGAACTCTCCGTGCCACAAAGGCCATGCAGCCTGCACTCCCCATGCAGCCAGTGGGGAGTGGACCCTTAACAAAGGTCACAGGAAGAACTGAAGGCTTCACAAGGAGCCATTTCCCATCTAGGAATCAGCTGCTTCAGTCACGATGATCGGTTCCCAAGAGGCAAATCCCGGCACGCAGCTCCAGAGTGACAGTCCCTATATGGATGAGCCAGGACACAGACAAGCACAACTGCCTCTGCTCCAAACAGTTCATGTTTGAGAGATTCTGCCCATCTTTTGAGCTGGAAAGTGAACCATTTTGTCAGTAAAAGCTTTTATTTTAAGTAAATTATGTGACAAAATTTGAGTATAAATTTCGTAGCTAAAAGAATTTACAGTTCTAATTAACATACATAGTGAGCTATTTAATTTTGTGTATCTGTAAAAAGCAGCTTCATTCTGTTACATACAGTGGCCTCATTCTACCTTCACATGGACCATACCAAACCCTATCATCCCCTGCACACCAGCAGAGAAAATTTATTATTTCCACATCAATCAAAAAAGCTACCAAAATTACTTTACAGAAAATGCAACTCTGCTCATTACAAAAAGAAAATGTTAAGTAATTCATCTAAGTGAGCATTTTCTGTTACTGTCAAACATGATCAAAGGTATGTTTACAACATACAGTCAGTGAGCCATGTAAGCAAAGGTGCAGTTAGAACAGCTACAAAATGAATGGGAAAAGGGGCTCCTTTATGGAAGTAGCACCATCTTCCCTCGGGCACCACTGCTATAAATAAGGTCTTCATGAGCCTGGGCTACTTTCTCCAGGGGATATTCCAAGCCCACAACAGGTTTCAGCCAGCCAGCTTCAATGCCATCAAGGACTGCTGTGGCACATTCACGCATTTCCTCCTGCATGTAACAAATATAGTGTTTATGACAAGGTCTTTGCACTTTAGAATAGTATTGACAATTTATGGAAGAATTAAAGCAAATTCCACAATGTAAAAACATTTTATGTTGTTCTGAGATTGAATCAAAACATAGAGGAATGAACTAACAAGTTTGTTACAGTGAAATTATTCTTTCATTCCTACAAATAATTTTAACTGTAAAGAGAGGAGTGCTGGAACAAGCCAAAAGAAGCATACTTTAAAATACAAACATTTCTTACCTCAGTTGCAAGAAACAGATTCACTCCAATTATGCTGGACTCTCTGTACATTGCATCTCTTGGGTTTATCTCGATGCGTCCTCTGGAGCCCACAGCCTGCCCAAAGGAGCCCAAAGCATTGAGTCAGAGCTGTTCAGAGTGATCCTGAACACACAAAAACAGTGACACAGGCACCCACCATCACCCTCCCTGCTCAGGAACACAAACACTCAATGTCACCCTCCTGGCCCAGGACACAAACCCTCACCATCCCCTCCCTCCCTGCTCAGGGGCACAAACCCTCACCATCCCCTCCCTGCTCAGGGTCACAAACACTCACCATCCCCTCCCTGCTCAGGAACACAAACCCTCACCATCCCCTCCCTGCTCAGGAACACAAACCCTCCCTGTCACCCTCCTGGCCCAGGACACAAACAAACACTCACCACCACCCTCCCTGAGCGGGACAGCAGCTGCAAGTCAGCATCCAGGTTGACATTAGAGAGCATTTCCATGATGATATTAACTCCCTCTGGCCCTGTGCATGCCTGGATAGGACACAGGATGTTCTCTTAGTGCTTGGGTACCACCATTTATTCTAAATACTACAGAAAGTATCCATTCTACAGCATATTGTTTAAATTTTCAATGCAGCCTTTGTACTGCAGCTGGCAGCTAACGAGCTGAATTGCAGCACATTTTGCTGTGCTAACTTATGATGTGATCCCACACTGGAATTTGTTGAATGTAAGAAGTTCTAAATGCCACTGCCAATGAGAAGAGCTTCGCTCTTCCAGCCTCAGAAAGTTTTTCCTTGTGTAGAAATGAAAAAGGCAGTAGACTATTGCTCCTACATAAATCTACTTTAAAATCTTCTGCAAGCAACTGTTCATGTTTTGTTAAGAACAACACAGCCTGAATTCTTGAGTCCAGACACATGCCTACCGTAATTTTCTCAGTGTAATTCGGGTCTCTGTGGTTAAAGGCTTGGTGAGCACCGTTTCTCAGGATCAAATTCATGCCCTCCTCAGTTCCTGCTGTACCCAAAACCTTCAAACCACAAGCTCTGGCAATCTGACATGTTGCTATTCCCACCTGAGGGAAGTCAAAAAAAAAAAAAAAGAAAAAAAAAAAGAAAATTATTTTACCTCTTCCTTAGAATTTTAAATATTCTACCAGCGACTTGGAACTTCCTCATTCAAAAAGTTAGTCTGGTAATGTATTTTTAGGCAATAATTTGGATCTTAAGGAAAGCCAAAAAAAGAAAATACATTTAAAGGGGCATGGTAATTTTTGATTTTTTTAATAGCTATCAGCATTTGACATACATTGATGTAGAATGCTGAGTATCTGTCAAAGCTGGGTATATTTTTTGATACAAATCCAAGGAAATTCTCTTCACGGAATCACCTGCTATTAATACCAGCATTGTACAGTGCTAAGGAAATCTGCAGGTACAAATTTTATTAACACTACTTCTTTAGAAAGTAAATTCTCAGTGTCTCCTACCAGCTTTGCACTCCAGTAAGAATACAAGCACTACATTTAGCTTATGAAAATTTAAAAATTAGTTATGATGCTAAATGCCATTCTAGTATTTCAGAATAAGATATTAATTCATCTTCTTGTTGTCTAACAAATAATTAAGGAAACTTGTCCTGTTCATAGCAGTTGTTTGGTGCATCACCAGAAACTGAGCAAGTGCAGAATGTGAGAGATAAACTAGAATGCTGTGTCATAGAGATCTAAAATAAGTTTGTCATGAAAACCCAAAGAAAACTAGAAGTGCAATTTCATGTAGTATTCAGTCATGGGTTTATATATTCCAGTACTTTTCCTTGTGCAGCCAGCTGTTGGCTCACGGGTTAAAACATCCCAGAAATTCACAGTCACCCTGAACCAGTGACTTACTCTCAGAGGACTGAGAACAACTTGTACATATTGGAAAATCAGAGCTTTCTGCTCTCAGTGATAGAACTTCCAGAGCAGCTACCATCTGCAGCAAACACCTGTTCTGTGTGTGATCCTCTGACTGGGGATCTCATACCTGCACTTGTGCAGTCTCACAGTTATTGGGAATAACAGGGTTTGTTCTAAGAAAGTGTATCCTAGAGTATCTGAAATAAAAACTTAATCTGCCAATCTATTGATACAACTGTGACCACAACTCCCATCCCAGGGAGAAGCAGGTGCAAGGACAGAGAGCAGTGTTCTCTGCCACTTGCCTCTTGGAACACTTACCCCGCCACTGGCACCATGAACCAGCACGCTTTCCCCAGCCTTGGCACAGCCTCTGAGTGAAGAACACAGGAGAAATTGGCACTGTGACTGCAGCACACAGTGACTGAGTGTGGGGCTGCACACACTGACATCAAGTCTCATGGTTCACACAGCATTGCTTCCAATTTGTGTTCCAATTACATTCCAATTTATGGCTAAACAGATATCACAAGCCTTTTTGGGAGAACAAGGAGGCAAAATAAATCTTGTGATTGATGACTTGAAGCAATATGCAGCCAGCAGCCAGTGAGAGCCTGAATTAGAGCCTCAGTTCAGGACTTTGGCCTGTCACAGGAAAGCAGGGGGTCTGCTGCACAGCACCCATCTGCTTTCTGAGGAAATTGTAACTATTGCTCTTTTCATTCCCCAGCCAATAATACCAGTGAGTGCTGAAAGTGAGCCACACGTTTTATTCCATGAAGCCTTTTCAGGTAGGTTCTCTCAAGAAAAAAGACTTAGCGGGAAAACACAGTCACAAGCTTCTAGGTAACAATTATCTGATAATTCCATCAGTGTAACATTTTCAAACACTTTCCACTCATCAACCTCCCCATTCTATAGGACAGTGAAAAGGTGAACTTTGGTACTGTAAACATCAAAGATTAAAGTGCACAAACATGGATTTGGTGCCTTACTTCTGGAAAAGGGCCCGGTAGGCAGTGAAGTAGGGCACTCCAATTGCTGCCCCCTGCTTGAAGTCCAGTTTGTCTGGCAAAGGAAAGACCTTGTTGGCTGCAGCAACTGCATACTCTGCATATCCTCCAGAAAGTGTTTCAAGGGTGAAAACTCTGTCACCTTTCTGGAATCAAGGGAGAGAACACAGAGAAATCAATAATTTCCCTTACTGTTTCCTTAATAAACCCCAAGAAAAAAATTTACAGAAGTTTAGGCTATTGTTAACAGCTATCCTATTAAAAACAACCAGTTATATTTGTCAAAGAAGTTTTTATAAATACTGATACATACCATCCATGGAACACAAACCCTATAGGTTTAATTTCTTATACCTAAATCTAAGTATCATAATTATAACCCCACCCTGCAGTGTAACACACAAACCTACTGCTTCATTAATATGAACCTTAATGAACTTGGACTGAAGTCAGGAATTCTATGCACAGATTCCAAATGCAAAACCTCAAAAGCTTTTACAAACACAAATGAAACATTTCTAACTTATTTAAATGTGGAAATATGTATGCTCTTAATATACCCTAAGACATGTCTCTCTCATTCAAGCCAAGAGCACCACAATTGTCAGAGGAAGCAAAAAGTCACACATAGCAGACACAGCAAACTGCTAAGAAAATACGAAGATGATTCTTCTCTCTTGATAACCCAATCTCTCAGGTCTCCCAGATTTGTTACAAAAATTCCAAATCAGGAAATTCCAGCCTAATCTTACCTACAATTTTTCTGTTTGTTTGGGACTAAATGTCTAATGACTTAAATGGGAGAACCAATTTAAAAACTAAATTGATGTCATAGATATCTTCTAGCAAACTGATATTTGCCTTCTCCTTTCCCACTGAGAAATCCAAGTAAAATTACTAGACAGGAGTAATACAGTATTTGAACAGTTTTAGCAACAAATAACAGAATTTATGGAGCTTTAAAATTAAGCAATTTCCATTTCTCAAACACTTTACAGAAAAATTTTCAGTTCAATTACAACCCCCAGCAAGAAACATCCAATCTCAACCTTTTTTGCCATGCCAGAAAAATAGCTCCAAACCTCAAAGTTTTGTACACCAGATACCAGTGCTTTAAGCAGAGAGACTGCAGTGCCTCTTCTGAGGCCTCTGAACTTGAGGAGAGCACAGCATTCCTCACAGCTCCACCAGCAGATTGGTTTGCCAATGGGATCCCACTGTGTGCTTTTATGAGCCCGTTAAGGGGATTCCCCCCTTGAACAGATTACATGATAATAAGCAACAAAACCAGGTACAGTAGCACTGCAATCAGCCAAAGGACCCATTAAACAATAGTGAATTATACCCCAGTGTGCAAATACCTTAAATGTAGTCACGTGTTCCCCAACACTTTCAATCACCCCAGCCACATCCGAGCCAGGGGTGTAGGGTAAAGTTGGTTTCCTGGCATGGGTCCCAGAACGCATGTATGTCTCAACAGGATTTACCCCACAGGCGTGGACTTTAATTAACACCTAAAAGAAAAGACACTTCTTAAGCAACAACTGAAAAGATTTAGCCCTTGAATTCTCAGCAGCGTATTTTTTACTGAATTCTCAAACAGCCTCGGTTACAATCCAGTGCCAAACCAAAGCTAATTTCAGGAAAATCTTGATGTGGATTATAGAGCCCACCGCAGAGGAAAGAGCCCACATTTGTTAAGCATGACATCTCAAGCAGTACGAACACACTGATGGAAACTCACACACTCTAGGGGTAGGGCTCTGTCTAGGCACTTGTTAACATTCATTATCACTATTTCCCTTCCCAGAGCTCACATATACCTGGTTTTCTTTCGGAGCAGGAACTAACACATCTGACAGGATCTTAAGAACTTCAGGGCCACCAAATTCAAACACTCGGACGGCTCTCATCACATTCCTGGCAGCTGCCATGACGACCAGAGTATCTGGTAAAAGAAACAACGAGATCTCTGCTACCTGTTCAGGTCACGGGGAGCCTGAGCCGCCAGGAGATCCCTGCGGACAGCGCCTGGAACACGGCACACACCGCGGGACCGGAGTGCCGATCGATCCTCTGGTAATGAACCGAACCAGAGGGAGAGGAGGGGAGGGAGCGGGGGCAAGGGATGGCCCCGAGTCGCTCTGGGGCTCACCGCTCGGAGCACCTTCCGGGATCCTGGCACGACGAGGACGGGAAACAAAACCCCGCGGCCAGCGGGGCAAGCGCCGGGTGAGAGGGCTCGGGGCCGTGTCCGGCACGATGCGGCCCCAACAGGACGAACTTCAATCGGACACGCCCCGTGGCTCGCTTTCACCGCCATGCCCAGCCCACTAGCGCACCTGCGCCTCCAGACCCCGCCCACCAACACACCTGAGCCGCCAGGCCCCGCCCACCAACTCACACGCGCCTCCAGGCCCCGCCCACTAACACACTCGCGCCGCCAAGCCCCGCCCTCTGAGCCGCCTGAGGCCGTGCCCCGGAAGCGCTCCATGCGATCAGGCTCCGCCCCTTTGGGCCACCCCCCGTAGCTGTCGCCGCCTGAGGTCTGGCCGCGCCCGCCGTGGCTGTGGAGCCCGGTACGGACAGCGCAGAGCCGCCTCCTTCCCGTCTCGTCTTCCCGGACGAGCACCAGGGAGCCCCGCGCCCACCGCCTACCTGCGGAGCGGAGCGCGGAGCTGCGGGGCGGAGCGCGGAGGAG
>VWYP01029816.1:125497-167034 GCA_013400435.1 Pycnonotus jocosus
GTTGGTGGGAGGTGGGGAGGGATAGATGTCTATGAAAATATTGTGTGAACTTTACTTCCAAGAATGAAGTTGAAAGAAGGCAGCTGAAGCTGGCTGGTTGTCATCTGGCTTCATGTACATATCAGATCTGCAGTTACATGAAAAATAGGGCTGAAGGAATTTGCTCAAGGACTGAAGCAAGCCAGAAGCACTGATGGGTGTTTGGGTGATGGAGTTGAGTTTAGTTTGCCTGAAGCTCAGAGTTCAGCCAAGAATTTGTATTTATACCATTTATTTCCAGAAATTATCTGTTTTGCTAGCATATTGTATTTTAAAGCTCCTCTCCAGCTCTCTCTAGGGGTGTGAAGCACCAGCCACACCAGGGCCACCCTGCTCCAGTCCAGCCACAGAACCTGCCAGCACTTTGGGCTCAGGAGCACATCAGCACATCTCAGGAAGCCACAGGCATGGACCTCATCCCTTTCATTGCTGCTGCTGCTCTGAAATAGCTGAGGTTTGCCTCAGAGTCCATTTGCAGGCAGGAACTCTGTGTCAGCTAACTCAGTAAAACACGATACCATGGGCCACTGGCACATCCCTACAACCCTGAGGAGTGGAAATGCACCAAATCCCCAACTCCAGTGGTGTGACAGGCCCTGGGAACCTCTAAGAACCCCTACAGGGACCAGGCTGTGCCAGGTAATGCCATGTAAACTGGTGTAACATACACCATGTAGTGGGATGTGATGCTGCATTAGAAGGCTAGTGCTGTTGACTGTGTGCAAAAACAGGCAGTGAAAAAATAACCAAACTAATCTTTCCTGGTGCTGGGAACTGCAAAAGCAGCAGAACAGGTATTTAGTGCATGTCTGTAACACATCTGATTCTCAGACATGTTTTTCAAAGTGTCAGTTTGGAGGGTCTGGTGCCTCACTAACATCAGCCACGCCACCAGTTCATCTGGGTGGGACACAGAAGAAATTGCCCCGAGAGGTTGTGTGTCTTTCTAAGCATGGCCCATTTGGAGGCAGAGAGGGGATGGGTGCCAAAACCATCCCTGAGGGGAAACTGTGAGCAGAGAGCAGCAATGGTCACAGGGCCAACTTGCCCCTGTCTTTGCAATATTCCCCCAGGATGCATCTGCTCATCTGACAAGAACTTTCCATTAACTGAAAAAAAAAAGTTATAATTTGAACAATCCTTAGTTAAAGCTTCAGCCCAATTGAAATCTTGTGGTAGATGCTGTGGTTATTTGTGTGGAACAATTATGTAGTATTTTCCCAAGGATTTAATTTTTTTTCTAAATTTATATTTCAGGAGAGGTCCTGTTAAAAAGAAACACTGGAAAAGTTTGGCCATTTGCTGCTACCCATCAGCCCACTCAGAGACCTGTCCAGCTGTATTTTGCCAGCTCTGAGGGTTTTGCCAGTTTGACTGGTCAGATCCACACATCTTGTGTTTTGGCCAGTTTTATGAATTGAATTTGCTCTGCAAAGACTTTGGGAGCAAAAGGAAATGGTCCATTTTTCACATGTACCCCTTTTCCAGGATTATACCCCTCCTTTTCCTTATCCAAAATTGCTGTGGTTCAGTCACTGGCACAGGACAGGCAAAACTCTCCAGGCCAGCCACGAGGCCCAGCAGCAGGGAGGAATGTGCGTCCCCCTTCCTCCCTGCAGGCTGGAGCTGGGCACGTTTGGAGTGCGGTGCTTCAGAGCTGTCACTTGCATTTATCAGCTGCATCTCCTGCGCTCCCCCAGAGCTGCAGGGTGGTAGCCTGTCACCGGGCCTTCCAGGGAGAGGGATAACCATCTTGGTCCAAACTTGACATCTATAAATTGATTACATAAGTGGGCACTGGTGGTCCTTTCAAGTATGTTCCTTTTGTTTCAGCTTTACAGTAAAATTACCAGCAGCAGTTTACAATTAAGGGAAATAATAATAACTGCATATGCTTTCATCTGCACATACAATTACAATAAACTGCTTGCTTTAATAGGATTGTGAAAAATCTATGTTTGACCCCTACAAAAAAGTAAACATTCTTGTTCTGGATACTATATCATTATCACAACAAAGGAAAACTCCTGAAATCTGATGATTTAAACATCTGGAGAATGTTAATCACTTCAAAATGACGGATGTTTTTTATTTCAGCTTTTGACAGACACGCTCCTTTCATAGATAGATGATTATTTACATAAATTACATCACCAATGTGAAAAAAAAAAATCCAAAATAACTTCAAAGGATAAAGAGCTTAATTAAAAGGAGGCTTTTGCATTTCTTGTGTTGTAGAACACAGAAGAAATAGAAGAATTTGCAAAGGGAAAATGTAATGCCACCATTTTAAATGTTTTGCAGTTTGGCTGTTGGCTTTTCCCCTGTGTGCATGGGTTATGGGGGTGCACTTTGGAGCAGGCTGAGGTGCAGTAACAGCACTGCAGGAGTGGCCCCAGGGAACGGGGCATGTTGTGGGATGGGCAGGCAGCCGAGGGGCAGCTCAGCTTCTCAAGCATCTCTGCAAAGGCTCTGCAAAGGCTTTGGTGCCACTCTGACCAATGCCTGCAGCTTCCACTGCTCTCTTACCATCAATTCCATAAAAGAGAAAGCCACCGACTTCAGCAGAACTGTTCCTCACCAACACAGATTTGTTTGGCTTCACATGTATAACTAAAATAAATAATGTTAAATATATAACAAATACATAGTATGTTCTGTATAACATAACACGTTCTATTATAACACACAGATCTACAAAGAGCAGCACCACGGTACTCATCAGGAGTGGGATTATGGGATCTGCATCCAATCCCTCGGTCCTGTGCCTCAATGTCACTCATCAGGAAGCAAATTCAGCATCCTCCCCCCTGCCGTTGTGGATGATGAGAACAGGCTCAGCTGCAAGCTTTCAGCTCCCAGCTACTTGTAAGACAACAATTTCCAAGGAGGTTTCAGGAATGAGCGAGAGGAGCGTGCGGGAGGATCTCCCTGTGTGACACCGGCAGAGCGCCCCGAGCCCTTTGGGCACCGCTGGGTTCACGCTGCGTTTGCCACGAGTGCTCTGAAAGGATCCAAAAGGATCCAAAAGGATCCCTGTGCTGGTCTGACTCACAGCCACGGCTCCAGCTGAATTCCTTGGGCTCCAGAAAGGCTGGGATGGGCCACAGAGCAGCAGGACCCTGCTGCAGAGGCTCTGGGCTGCGGGGCTGTGCCCACCGCGCTCGGCCAGACCCGTCGCAATTTAACTGATCCGCTACAATTTCCTCCCGCACGCTGAGCTGATCCGCACACTGACCCCGGCCAATTTGTCTTCTTTCTGGCAGAAATGTCATCCAAAAGGAAGTTATTAAGTCAAGGAGGTAATTCTGCAAGAGCAGCCCACTGTATAAACAGAACTTGACCCAGGGTAATTTGTTTCTAGTCCTGCGCAAAGGTACGATCAATACATTTCAGGATCTAAATATGCCAGGAAAGGCCAAAACATAAGAATTTGGGGAATTTTCTGTAGTACTCGAAACTGAGAAACAAGTGTAAAGCAGCCTTTAGAATCTGAATAGATTTAGTATCTGTATTGAGGAGAATAAACATCTGCAGACAGTAGAGTTTTGAGAGACAGGAGAGGCCTAATGTTTTACTAAACAACTCTTATTTAATTCCCTACTTAATGTGTTACACTACATTGATGTGTCCCCACTTAACACATTACAAAGGGGATCATTTACTGTCTGTTTTCTTTACCAACTTAAAGGACTTCTTAAAAATCTTTTTGAAAAGGAGGCAAAGAGTAAAAAAAATTACAAATTCCTGCTCTCCAATGCAGAAAAAAAAAATTGGAATGCAGTCGGAGGCCTGTCTTCCTTACTAATATTAAATTAATGTTCTGCTTAGCCTAAAGTATTTCCTTACCCAAGTCCCGTTCTCAACACATCCGTGAACACAAACCATCAGCCTTTCTTACACTGGGTGCACACACAGACACCCAACAGCTGGCAGGAATCCCAGCCCACGTAGCAGCCATCCTGCCCAGGCACAGCCCCTGGGTCCCAGCCAGGACCCTTCATCCTGGGCAGGATGACAGCCACAGCTCCCCTCTGACACACCATGGGCTGGAAACCCTTCTGGGCTGGTTCTGGGAAAGAGCCCAGGGGTGTGAAGGCAGGAAAATCACCAAGCTGAGTCTGCAAAGAGCAGCTGGGAACAGCCCCCCATTTGGGGCAGGAGGTGTGAGGGCTGTTTTGCAGGCAGAAGTCAGCTCATGACTAGTTTTTGGCAAAACTATGGCAATGCTGTCACAGTTCCAAGTACCAACAGAGTATAGAGGGCTAATACCACAATTTCTACATCATCAAACCCTTTCCTGGTGTGCAGAGGCATGAAATGGTTAATTGTGTTTGTATTGAGAATGCACATGTCTTCCCAGCCTATGAAAAGCAGCTCCCTTTCTTGCCTGGTATTTACACTTACATTAAATAACTCACTTTCTAGAAATACCCGCATTTGAAGCTTAAAGACCTTCACAGTGTCAAATATTTCCTTGATGTCTGCACCTGGACCCAGATGAGCTCATTGTATACAACTGCAGCCCAGCTCAAATGCACCGCCTGCTCTGTTTGTTTTCACCAGTGAAACATGGATATACATGGCTCCAACAAACACAGAATCTGCTTTTTGTTCTTGCTCTTGTCACCCAAAAGGGATTTCACAACATATTGTATATTACCAACTTACTTGAAAATTACTTATCCTAACAGGAAAAAAAAAAAAAANAGTTTCTTCATTTCTGATGACCACATTGCTTTTGGGTCCCCCACCACCAGTTAGAAAGGCTTCTTCATATTTTGTGCCAGAGAAGTGAGTCTATTTCTTGGCATTATTTGTACATTCTTCCCTCCTTCCACACATTTCCACTTGAAATTTCAAATTCTTTTCACAAGGGGTTCACTTTGTCTGCTGAAGCCAAAAAAAATCCTGTTTCCTGCCCAAACTTTATTCCTGACACAATGCAATGAGCTGTTGGTCATTTGGGGTCTGCTTCTGCTGGGATGACTCACATCACACGATTGTGTGTCCTCTCTATGGAAGGTATTGTATATACATTATCTGATTTTTATCAGTTTTCCACAATTTAAACCAGTTGAGTGAAGTTGTAGGATTTAAAGTCCTGCCTGCAACACGAACCAGAGCACCACCTCCAGCCCACCAGACTGTCAGGGTAGTGCTCCTCTCTTGGTTCACCCTTGAGCTGTTTTCAACCAGTCTTAAACAAGAATTTAGTCCCACATTTTGTACCATTGAATGTATTGACCATTTCAACAAATAATATCTGAAAACAACCAATAAATAATGTGTGAAACCGAGCACATTTCCCCTTTATGTGAAAGCTTGACTTTGGCACTGCCCAGAGCTGGCAAAGCATGAGGCTGTTGGCAGTCCACTTCAAATACCCCAGCTCTTCTGGCAGCATCCACAGTCTCAGCTGGAAATCTCAGGCCTCCAAACAGCCAGCAAAGTGTTGAGACAGAGAATAGGTGAAAGCAATTAGCTCTTTGATGATCAATCTGTCCCAACATATTTCTGTGGGGAGTTAAACAAACTTCTAACATGACAAGCAGTGGCATGCAATGCCAAACTGGAGCTAACTTGAGCTTAATGAAAGAACTAGCAACTCAAAATCAGAGAGGAAAAGTGACTCAACAAGACAGTTCAGGATATCAGATGAACAGCAGTTACTGACCCCAACAAACTGACTGGTCCACAGGAAGTTAAAACATAAGCAGACACCAATCTTTTCCCACTTTTGTCAGTTTTCAAGGGTCTGCAAGGGTTATCACTGTGGAGTTCTCCAACCTCTGCAAAATCAAACAGAGAACAGTATTCATTCAGAGTTGTTTGAGAGCAGGATGTGTTACTACCCCATATCAAGAGTGTTCAGAGGGTTAGAGAAATGGCTTGCACTGTTTTAGAACTGAAACCAATAAAAAACTCAGGGCAGAGATTTCAAACAGCCTCAAGTGCCAGACATGTTTGTGTATATCTCCATAAATCTCTCAGCTGAGGTTGTAATTCACTGAAGGCAAACAGCACAGGTCTTTCAAGTCTGTCAGTAGTAGACTTGTGGCAACCTGATTCCCTACACATCTTCCCTCATCCCTCCTGCCATTTTAATCTGATTAGGGGCTTTTGTAGTGCAGGCATTGAGAGATCCTGGGAGTTCACACTCTCCAGTTGTTCACTGCCATTGAATTTAACTATTCTGGGAAAGAAGACGAAGGTTTCATCCCCCTGACTCTGGAGTTATCATCTGCCACTGACTGACGAGGATCCAGGCTGGGTGATCAGACAGCATGGTAAACGCTGCTTCCTCAGCCCTTTTCCAAGAAGAAATCTTTGGACTGAGCTTGACCTTTCAGTCATGCACAATTTCTAACGTGTGTTTTCTGTGGACAGAAGTGATAAGGTGAAAACTTTTCTAAAAATCGAGAGGCAGAGAGAAAAGCTGAATCAATCAAAGAAAGTGGCTCGTGGAGATATGAAACCTATCTCCAAAGCTGAGCTGAAGAGGAGTGAACAGCCTGGCTGTGCCCAGACATGCCAGGCAGCTCCACCACTGCAAAGTAAAGGGGTCTCAGTGCTGAAACACAAATTCTTAGTATTGACAGAAATTAATGGTTGGAAAGAGAGAGAACCACCTTGATGATTGTAACTCTCTGTCTTCACTACCTGCAGTTGACTTATTGGACTTTAATTAATAACTGAAGCAGTTGTGTGAGCATCCCTTGATTTTGCCCACAGTTTTATTCACAGTAGCTTCAGAAACATGGAAAGAACAGGAAAATTGATTTTCAAGGAAGGCAGCACAAGAGAGATCTGAGCAGAAGCAGAGGGAGTAATTTGGGTTCTGGTAATGGCAGCTCACTCCACAGAAGTGAAACAGCCAAGGCTGTTGACATTGTAATCCAGATATTCAAGTCCCTGTGCACTCTGAGAATGCTCTTGGTAGATTTCAACAGAAAAGGTGCAATACTATTAACCTTGGGTAGAAATTATATCAAGGAAATCAGTGGCACAGTGCTGTGACCTGGGAAGAGTAACTATTCCACATTAAATAAAATAAAATAAAATAAAATAAAATAAAATAAAATAAAATAAAATAAAATAAAATAAAATGATGGGGAGGAGAGCCTGAGAGTTCCCTGAGGCTGGAAGCAGCACTCTCAACCTCACACCACTTCTCCTGTGCTTGGAGCAGCAGTGCAAGACACAGGGACGGGCAGGACAACTGCCACAGTGAACAGATGCTCAGTCCTTGTGGGGAGAAAACAATAATTAAAAAAACCCCAAAACTCCACTGCCCTTGAGGGCTTGAGGCCCTGAGCAGTCCCCAGGCTTATTCAGACCCCTCCTGGGACTCTTCCCTCCACTGGCAGCACGGTCTGGGGCCTGGAGGAACACCCAAGCAAAAAACTGATCTCCTGCAGAGTTAAATAGCAAAAACCAAGTAGCAAGGGTGAAAACAAAGTTATGAAATAATTTTTCACATAGCAAATGTAACATGAGAGGTATGAAAATTTAAAATTACAAGAAATTGAACACAGGTTCCTGCATATATGGCTGAAGCCCAAGTCCCCTATTTCATTTGGTTATCACATAAAGTCATGTTATTTTCAGCGAGTTTCATATCAGACATGCCTCAGATTCTTCTTGCAGCTGACAGCACCCGTCAGTTCTTCATACTATTATCATAATAATTGTTTGGAATTATCATTACTATTATGTATGCAGAGAATAGAAAATTAAAGTAGCACACAAATTCAAATGGGAAAATGCATTTTAAAAGACCAGAATTCAAATCTAAAGTGACAGGCACAACAACACTACCTCTCTGTGGAAAAGATGTGGGTCTTCTTCACAGCTTTGGATGAGGCACTCCAGAAGATTGTTCATCAGTTTGCATTTTAATACAAGCTTAAAATACTAAAATTAGAGCTGGGTGAAAAGCGCTCAGCCAAATAATTTCAGTTCTGTCTGTCTCAGAGCACAAAGCCATTCTGTTCCCTTCCTGCTGCCTCAGTGTCAGCCCCAGACAAGGTGACAATGGTGTCACCCAGCCAGGGCCCAGGGTATCCCAGGGAATTTTACACCCTTCTCCAGCTGGAACACAGCCAGAGAACCCACTAGTGCAGCACAGCTGGGGAGGAGGCCTGGGGGCCTGGGATCTCCTGGTACCAGCTGGTACCAACCCTGGACTTAGGTCAGAAAAGGGATTAAGGGCAAACCAAAGGAGGAAATTTCACAAAGAAATATTTCTTTCTTTTCCAAACCTTAGTGATCTTTTGTCTGACAGTAACAAGGATGGTTCTGAATTCTTCTGCCATATTTGCAGCTTAAATACATGTGCCACAAACAATCAACACACAAACATGACACACCTGTCCAAGTTACCAAGTCACAGTCTCAAATCTGGAGTGAGATGCGCTTCCAGTGAGCCAGAGGCTGGCTTGGATGTCAAAACACTTCTGCTTAGGCCAGTCCTCGAGCAAATTGAGGAGAGAGGGTGGTTTCCAGTGGCATACTAAGGTTTAGTAATTTGATGGAGAATGTACAGTAGGAGCAAGCAAAAGTAAACTGCAAGAGGAGTTTCCTGGATATATAAATAAACACACATACTAACAAGAGCAGCTTTATCACGGCAAGTGAGGCAGGCAATGAGCCACTGCACTGCCTCATTCCTGCCATAGGGAGCACTGGGACCTCGAGGGATTTAACAGAACAAGCTGCTGATGAAAGTGCTAGTAAAAGAGAGTAAAATAGGTTTGCAATTGTAGTTGAGGCCCCCGACTTCAGAGAATTCTGTCTTTTGCTTTCCAGCAGATTCTCTGTGTGACTTAAATATTTGTCCCGTTTTGCCCTTCTGTCCACAAGCAAATGACAGCTGCCCTTGCAACACGAGCTTCAGCCCCAGACAGTGACTGCCTATGCCCAAAGCAGCAGGTGAAGCACCTGCTGATAACTCACAGCACCAAACAACTTTGCCTGACACATTTCTCTTGCACTACCCACCGGTGCACCCAGAGCAGAGCCTCAGGCAGCTCTCTGCAAGCATCAGCCACTCAAACTTGTCAAGGGGCTCTCTGAGGCAGGCTGAGCTGGTACAAAGCCTGCCCAAACTGCAGCCTTGTTTGAGGGTGGCTCAGCCTGTGCTCTGGGTCCCTGGTGCCAGCTGTGCCACTGGGCATAGACCTGTGCGTGTGTGTGCAGAGCCAGCCCCTGAGAAACCCCCAGACAGATACACAAATGCTGGGTTTGAGCTGCAAAGGCAGCTGATACTCAAACCAAACACCACAATCCATTATTACTCACTGCAATCCTTTATTACTCACTGCAGATGGAAACTGTAAGCTTACACTTTTCACACCACATTTTGACTCAATACCAGCCAAAGACCAGAGCCAAAATTCTGTCAAGACTCTGCTGTTTTCAGTTTTGATTCCTTGAGAAAGAATCTGAGGGAACAACACGACTAGGACTCCTTTAACCTAATTAAAAACTTATGCCCTATTACAAATGAATAGGAGAGATATAGACAGTGAAAGGAAATGTCATCAAAATCCCAGGGTTCCAACAGCCACAGGGATGTGAGCAATCCTCTGGTAACCCTATAGCTGCATCAAAAGCAGCCAGTGAGCCCCGGGCAGTATTGCCAAGATGATTACTCAGTTCCTCTTGGAAGTTTACATCCAGCCTCATGTCTTGCTAGCCCCGCAGTCCACATTCTGCAACAGGTAAAAGGAAACTAAGCCATGTGTTCCTGTTTTAATTACAAATTCAACCCTTTCAACTCATTCCTGGATGACTTAATCATGCTGGGAGACCGAGCAAAGCTGACAGGTGAATGTGAGTATAAGGAATACACAGTTGTTAATCTAAACCTTTCCTCTGGGCTGCAGGACCGTGGACTCCCACCACGACTGGCAGAAGAGAAACACTCAGGGACCCCAGGGAGGACTGGTGTGGTTGCAAAGCTCAGGTAGAAACCATACAACTCCCCATCTCTAGTACATTTTCCTTTGTAAAACCCCTAAGAAATACAGTTGTGAGCCATTTTGCAGAAAATTACCAGAAGCACACCAAGGGACTGAGCGATTTACCCAAGGGTACACAGGTGTCCTGCCACAGCAGGGCTCTGAATTTTCATGTCCAGAGTCTTTGCCCTCTTTGCTATACACAAAGGCAATCTCCACACCAAATGTGTGCCCAAAGGCATGTGCCTTCAAACAAGAACCAACAGAACAGCAGAGGCACGGGCTGTTTGAAGACCCCTTCCAGCTGTAACCACACCTGGCTCAGCAGGGGCTGCCCTCGTGCCCAGCGTGGCATCACGGTGAGTGAACAGAGCTCCCACTGAAGCAGGGCTATGGCAAGAAAAGCAAAGAGAGGTTTGACTTTATTCAGGGTTTTCCTCCCAGCATCCACTACCACATACACCATAACACTCAGCATCAAATTGAGATCTCCTAGCAGACTGATGATGGAACATTCCAGGCCCTTCTCAACCCTTGGGATGAGAGCAGATGGCTCTGTACTTCACCACTCAGATGAAAGCCCATGGGTTCAGAGGTATTTCATCTCTCTGCAGCATGTCTCAGTTTTTCTTTACCAATGATGATTATTCAATAGAAGTTTGAAACTGCAACTTCATATCCACAATATAAATCAGTTTTAACTGCACAGTCTAAGTATGTGAGTGTTCTGGCAACCAATTGAAAACAGATAGGTTCCTGCTCACAGCTCCATGGCAGTGAAAACCATGACAAGCTGAGGAAGGTATGTTCAGAAAGGAAAATCTCACACCAGTGCTCATATGGAAATGATTTTTTCAAAACTCTGTGGTATTACAAACCCAGCCCAATAAACAGCAAGGTCACAGTAGCATTGTTCATCATGGCATCTCCTGTAAAATTCAACTTATTCAGCATTTTTGACTGTCAGGACCCTATTTGCTCTTCAGTGCTAAAAGTTAACAGCTGAACAAAAGAGTCCTCTTCATCACTAGGAATTATTTCCAAAGGTTCTTGAACTCAGGAATTAGCCATACACTCCTGAGTGCTGGAACGTTACCTGTAATATAGCTGCCTAGGCACCAGCATGGAACTTGCTACTAACAGTAACAAAAAATAACAACGTTATCAGTTAGCCCCAAGCCTGCCAGTGCCTAAGAACTCTTTGGACAAAGCTTTCAGATACGTGGTTTAACTTTCCAGTTGCTCTGTGTGGAGTCAGGAGTTGGACTCAGGGGCTCTCATGGGTCCATTTCAGCTCAGCTGTTGGGCCAAGACCAAAGTACCCATGACAGTGTGTTCAAAAGTCATGCAAACGTGTCAGTTTACAGAGCTCTTCCTGCGAACCTGTGTGGCTGCACTGGATATGTCTGTGGCTGGAGAAAAAGCCATGATCACACACATACATTTAACTTAAGAGGCGAGAACAATTACACAAAAAAATTCCTGAGTGAAGGTTAAATTTGGTCTGCTTGGAGATTTCATTAATTCAATGTAATGATGAGCAAAGTGACCAAAAAACACCATATGTCTACCCAGTCACCCAGCTCTGAGTAAAGGCTGACCACCTTTGGGAGGCTTGGAGGATCCAGATGCTGGCTGGGCTTCCCAGCACTCATCAGATGGACAGGAGAGCATTCCTCTGCTCAGGGTACTCTAGCTTCTTGCACAAGGAAAAATTCTCAGCTGTTGCCATGCCAACCATCCTTTTGGTTTACATACCCTTATACAAGACACTTTATCTGCTTTCAATGGCTCCAATTCCAGGGGAGGCATCAAACATCTGCTTAAACATAC
The DNA here is from genome assembly GCA_013400435.1 of Pycnonotus jocosus. Taxonomy (NCBI): domain Eukaryota; kingdom Metazoa; phylum Chordata; class Aves; order Passeriformes; family Pycnonotidae; genus Pycnonotus; species Pycnonotus jocosus. Next base: position 137,335 of record VWYP01029816.1, read on the forward strand.
AGTGAAGTCCCATGGAAGCAGAGAGAAGCTCAGGAATCAGTGCCAAAGCAAGGAGAATTGTTTCAGTGGTTTGGAAAAGAGTGTTGTGGTTTTGCTCTTCCCTCCTTTGCTCCGGGCTGTCTGCTCTCATGCCAGCGCCTGGCCACCCTCTGGGCTAGCAGGGCTGCGTGCCACTGCCAGAACAACAAAACACCAAAACCCAGCTCAGGGTCCTTCACCAGCAGCACCACAGGTGTCACCTCAGTGCTTCACTGTGCTTTTATCACAAAATACACCAGCCCAGGAAGCCTTGAGTGGAGCTCAAAAGAGCTCAGTGGCAAGGACCACATACTGCTGAAGGATTGGGAACACATTTCCAGTGAACCTGACTTGCAAGAACCATTGACAGGATGAGAGGAGATGACCTTGAGTTGCACCACGGGTGGTTTAGATTAGATATTAGGAAAAAAAAATCTTCATGAAAAGGGTTGTAAAGCCCAGGCACAGCTGCCCAGGACAGTGGTGGAGTCACCATTTCTGGAAGTGTTCAAAAAGCAGGTGGCTGTATTACTTAAGGACATGGTTTGGTGGTGAGCATGAGGTTCATGCTGGGTTGATGAGGGTTGGACTTGATGGTCTTCGAGGTTTTTTCCAGCCTTAACAATTCTATAATTCTGTGATTGGAGTTACTTCTCTGTCATTTGGAAAAACCATGCTTTTACTATATTTTTCATTTGGGCAGCTCATCACAGATTGTCATGATGGTGTCACAGAGGGAGGGGTAAAAGGCATTTCCAGGAGCAAGAGGGCTCCTGTGTCTGGGGAGAAGGAGACGATCAGCTTCATCTCTAACAGAAAGAGGTGAAGTATTGCTGCTACCAAAAAAATCACAGATGTGATTGAGCAGCAGCCATAGAGCTGGCCACAGTAACAGCCAGCCTTTCACAGAGGTGCTTGCACACCACAGACACAACCAGCGAATTTAGCTCGTTACAACCCTGCTGGTTATGGATATGCATTTTTTCCTGAAATGTATCTCTGCCATCCAATTGCCTATTAAATAATTAGCCTGTATTTGGTCTTTGAGTGGTTGTAGCTTTTGGGGGTGAGTGAGTTTCTAACAGCTCATTCCTGTCCTCTCACTGACGTGCACAATGAAACACGGGTGAAGAAAGGGAATAAGCCAGGGACCTACAGCACTGGGGTGGGCCAGGGCTGAGCACCCTCCAGAGACAAACCCCCACACTGCTGTGGACAAGCAGGGATCCATCAGTTCTTCCCCATATGTTGTGGCAAGAACTTACACGTCCCACTAAGGGGCTGTGTTCACTGATAAATACCAGATTGCCTCAACATGGCTGTTCTGGGATTTAAGTTTCTTGGAAAATGCAGCTTTTATTGAAGATAATTAAGCATTGTTTTCTTTGGTGTGAGTCACTGAACTGCATCATGTTCTGCCTTTGCATTTTGGATGATCAGTATGATGATGCTGGGAAAATATAAGAATTTTGATTACTACAGCAAGAGCAAGGGCAACAAGTTCTGATCTTAAATTTCACAATGCACATCTATTACTACTCCCATATTAACAAAGCAGAGCCCTGAACATGTTCATTTTTTACCCATGCTCCTTGGGAATATTGGAATAGCTATTGTTCCACCCCAGTTCTTAGATACTACAGCTCTGCAGTTTACCAGCTCAAGCCAAATTCATACCGGCTTCAGGAAACTATTAGAATATTTCAGCCAATTTTCCTCTAGCAAGAAGTAATCACTTGGGAACAGAAAGGATTAAACTCCATCTTCAATGGGGTCTGAGCGGTTTTTAGGCACTTTTTCAGGAACCCCATGTTGGAGAAGCCAAGATTCATAGTCAGCCTAGTAAAAGATTTTGCATCACCAGTAAAAGCCTTTGGAAGTGAACCAAGACTTTGCTGTCATTTAGTGAATGGAGCCAATCTTTGTCACCTGTGCAGCAGTGGGGACAGGATTTGCCTCTGGCCACTCATGGGGAGCAGACACTCTGAATTTGGGGTTCATCCACTCATACACAAAGGCAGTGCTCCAGGGTTCGAGTTCACATCAGAAATGCTTCTGGCACAGTGATGTAGAGGTGTTATGCCAAAGCTGCTGCATAAATTACTTGGCTTTCTTTTCTGTTACAATTGCAGGCTAATTCCCAGGCAAAAGTGGTCACTGGACTGTAGGCACACCAGAGTCTGCCTCCCTCCCCTCAAGAGCTGGCCAAAAGTCAATTTTTACTTGGTGGAATTTCTATTAATTTCAAGGTCTTGTGCCTATTGCAAAGGCAAAAATCTGCCTATTAAGAATAAAAAAGTGTTAGGCATCAGGCTTTATCAATTGTCAAATTATCAATATTATTATATCATTTCAGAGCCTCAGAGGCTCTGCTGAAACATTTTTTTTTGTGATCTGTTAATAAATGTTTCATTTTCTGAGAAAAAAGACTCTCACTTTGGTTGTTAAATATAGCTTAGGCCTATAAAACCTGTTCAAAATATACTAAAGCCAAAATAACAAAGCAGTAGATTTGATTCCGCTTCCATACAGATTTTTTGAAATTTCCATGGTCTGGTCTCCAGCTGATAAAAGAGGACCATGACCATCTATGAGAGCAGAATCTGCTCCACGATGGGACAATCAGCTGTGTCTAAGGCAAGAGTGAACCTTAGGGCTGTTATTCTGCTTTGCAGCACAGGTTACAGCTCCCAGCAGCACCAGACTTGTGAGCATCTCTGTTCCCAGCTGAGGCAGCTGTCAGGGGATCACTGTGGGAAGCTTCAGTCTCAGTTCCTTTGTCTTGCACATTTAGATTTCAGAAGGCTTCAGGGCTTAACAAGTCCTCGAAACACTTGGCCAATTGTTTCATTTTTTCATCCATGTAGTTAGAAAATGGAGACGGAAATGGGGAAGAATCTTCCAGAAGAAACAATTATAGATTTTCTTAATGATTGCAAAAATATGAAGGTATATAGAAGAGTTAGATTTCATACGGAAAATTATTAATTCTCTCTAAAACTTGATTACCTAAACTAAATCTCTGTGACAAAGCTTTCCAAAGGAGTCCAATTAGTTTCTACAAGATAAAAATCACAAGGATTTCTCAACTGATTGGTTTCTAAACCATTTTTATTCTATACTCATTTTTATTCCTAATATCTGCAATAAATTATTTTTGCCGCTTTCTGAGTTACAGCCTGCCACAAAATGACCAAGCCACACTACTGGAATAAAACACTTTAAAGCTTACCATTCTTGTGAAGTATTTTGATTATGTTATTCAATTGAACTTAAAGATTAAAAAAAAAAAAAAAAAAAAAAAAGAGGGAAATTCCTTTTTTCTTATGTGATTCAAAGCCATATTCACCTGGTTTCAGCTTTTGTTATTGTCTTGAGTTAAAGCTATACTCATTAACCTGAAACAACACACTCAAATTTTTAACATATGTGAGTTGAATTTGACTCAATGTCCTGGCAGCATCCCTAGTAAGGTGTTATTCAGTACCTTATTTTGCTTTCACAGACGTACAACAACTTAGAGCTCCACAGACAACGCTGGTACCTCTGAAATAGGCCAGATATATTTAAATTTACATTAAAACACAGTTATCAGGCTGCCACAGCCTTATGAAGGGTGCCCATATTGCCAGCATTTACATTGAAACCCCAGAGTAAATATTGGGATGTTCTGCTGTGATGAAGGAAGGTGCAAAAAGAAAGGGCAAACGGGTCATCAATTACTAAATAAGATACTGAGTTTTCTTGGAGATGTGTGACTGTGCAAAGGCCAGGAGGGACTTTGCAAAAGCACCATTCCTACCACTGTGTAGTTTGAGTATGAATTTTGAAGGTCTACAGGGTATGGTGCACAGCCTCTGCCAGGGGAGAAAATGAATCCTCACAGTGTAACCTGACCTTCTGGGCACCCCTCTGCCCCCTCAATCCCTAAACCACAAGCTTTCATTCCTGGCTCAGTGCCTTGGTCACACACAGGTCACTGTCAGAGAAGTGCTCACTGACAGCAGTGTCCAAAACAGTCCCACAGTCCCCTGAAATTAAAGCAGGAGATGATTTTTGAAGTGTTGTGGCATCTCACAAAAACAATTAATTGTTGTTAGCATTGGATATTCTATTATATTCTCCAAGCCTTGAGAAAGATCTCCAATAGTTTTGGTGAAAGTTCCCTGAAGTACGAGTCTGATGGCAGAGAAATGTAGTTTAAACATTGTTAACTGATCACACATCATTTGTGAGAACTCCAGGTTAAGTGATAGGGCACTCCTTGCTGAATGAAAGCCAACTTCTGCCAATAACCATAAGTATGATTGTGCAAGTGTTTAGTGCAGATCACAGTAGCTAAATGGAGAATCCCCCCCAGACTCCCTTTGCAGGGCAGCAGCACTTTCCACTCCTCTGGCTCTGCTCTCCAGGCAGCATTCCATGAACACAGGGTGCAATTCCACAGCAGCTGGGAGCACACAGAGCACCTCTGTGCCAGCACTAAGCCAGGGGCACAGCATCCAGCACCTGAACCTCAACACACAGAACTCTCCCTCCAAAATGCTCATTTCAGTTTTCATTGACACGGCAAAAAACCACAACACACTAAGGAAGCCAAAAGAAGTATCCACAGAAAAGATTTGCAAGATAATTTTGACTCATGGCAAAACTGAAGAAAACCCCAACTCCCACAGTACACATACCAGGTCCAGAAATAAATTTCTGTTTCTGTGGACATGCTCTCTGTACTTATATTGCCTGCCAAGTGTTTCTAGAGAAACGTTTATATTAAAAAATGTGCTGATTCATCAACAGTGATTTTGTATGTAGGGAAAAAGGTCAGTTATAAAAAACTGACAGTTTCCATATCCAATCCAAAATCCAATTTCAAAAGTCTAAATTAACAGTTCCAGGTTTTTATTCAAAGTCACTCTTTTAGTATGAAAAACTGATAATTTTTTCACAATTTTCAAAAATACAGAACAAAAAAAAAAAAAGAAATTCAGAGCAAAATATATTAAAATATTCTAACCAAGCAGTTGCAACTGACTCCCTTAATTTTTGTATTTTCAGTTCTTTCTCACATGTTAATGGTACAGGCAGTAATATGGATACCGGTCTTAGGTCTTTTCTCATTATTTTTTTCACTGCAGCATCCCTCTAAGTACTATCCAGAGATGCCAGAGCTTCCCATCAGCGTGATTCAGAGCGACACAGAGGGCTCATTTTGCACGGAGTCGAGTCCAATACACCGAGGCACCCCGTGAGTAACAGGGCTGAGCACCTGCTCTGACCAGCATTTCCCATGACAGCGTCCCTTACCCTCTGCTAATGCTCCATCACAGCGCGGCACCACGGGGCAGCCCTCTGAAAACACCTTGGGTTCTAAAATTCTTTTAGGAGCTTATTTTACTTACCCCCAGCGTTCATTTTTTTTCATTAGTAACAGCCGCGGGCAGCGATCGTTAGTTAATTAATTAATGAACGCTGTCTCCTTCCTCGCTCTCCTGTGTCCATTCTCCCCTTGCCGCGGGGTGCGCGGAGCCCGGCCGGGTTCGCAGCGATCCCCTCTGTCCCCGGGTGCCCCTGCAGGGTCCGTGGGACCCGGGACCCGGCCGAGGGCTGCGGCTGCCTGCTCTGCATCCCGCGGAGCTGCCCGGGATGAAGGCGGGCTGCCAGCCCCTGCGAGCCTCTCGCTGTCCTCCGGGGCTGGCCAGCGGGGAGACTGGCACCTCTGGGACCCTCGTCACAGAGCTGAGCACACAAAGTAACCCATAGCTCCATAAAATTACACCGAGCTATCGAGCACTGTGTGCTGCGTGCTGTCCTGAGCCACCAGCAGCAGCAGCAACCCAAGGACAGAAGCCTAGACTAGACTGCAATCTGCTTCTACATTTTAATCAAGAACTAACTCCGAATCAAACTTTCCTGTAACTCCACACTAAAACAACACCATGGAGGTCTGACAGCATTCTCCAAAGCTTCTTTCTACCGTTTTATTTTAAACAAAATAAAACCTGAAAGTTGTATGGGATACGTGTTGCAGGTCTCGATTTTCAAGGCAATTAAATCCTTCTGCTTTAAAATCCCCAGGTTTTTTTACTCAGCAGAGCAGAGAAAATCTCTCCGTTCACGGGGAAAGTGACGACTGGGATTTACTTACTTGTTCTCATTGTGAGGCATCCCACTGCTAAAGCACTCCTCCCTCCCTGACCACGCACCTGGGAAGGGCTCTCCCACGCTCCACGTACTGAAACATGCCCTTGGCTTCTCACAACCATCAGTACCAAATGTCAGAAAAAAACACGTGAAGGAATTAAATTAAACAAAGGCAGTACTATAGGAAGGGTTCCTAATACATAAGATGAGCTTTCACGCTTTAACAAACATTTTACTTCCAAAGGACAGCAATCTGGGCAGCCCAGAACATTATGTAGGGGAAATTGACAACAGAAGAATCATAAAGTTTAAAAGTCTCTCTTAATCAATGATGAATTTAGTACTTGTTGCTACAATTACAAAGATAATAGTTCCTTTATGTCAGTGCCTTTGGTTTTGCAGCTGTAAAATAGCTTTGAATTCAGCATTTCAAGTAACAGAAATTAATAGGAGGTCATTTCTACCACAGAAATTTTAGGGGCCCATCCTCTCTAATCATCATTAAAAACTAAATCCACAGGAGAAGAGGCACTTTACTGATTGTCAAGTGGAAGCTATTATTCATTTGATGAAGCTCTTGGCACCGTGCCATTTATTCTGCTGTAGAGCCTGCTGGTTGCTCTACTTCATCTCATGTAATCAAGGTTGTTTCTGCCTGCCAAGAGTTATTTATAGAGTAGGGGAAAAAATAGCAATATGTTCTCTTGCTTCAAAAGCAAGTTTCAAACTTTCTAAGTGAACAACTTCTCCATAGTGACATTCTTCTTTTTGACCCACACTTGTACAAAAACAAAAGCACTTTTCTAGATTTCATCTTTCTTGAAACATGAAAACAATTCCCCTGCCATGGACATTTTCATTGAGAAATCACCTGATTTTCTCCAGTTAAGATTCTGCATAGGCACAGAGTTATGGCAGCAGGCAGGCAGCTTCCCCGTGTGCCAGCCCTGTCAGCCCACCAGTGCCAAAGGGCAGAAAGGACCTTTCCTGAGGGTCACCTTCACTGGGGCAACTCACCTGTACCTGCAGAGTACGGAAATTTTGTTGGTGATGGAGACACTTCTCCTGTCTTCACTAAGCTGCCAGATTGAGGAGGTAGCCAAGGAATTTGGGATAAAGGATGATTAACTTCTATCCCAAAGCTTGATTCTCCAGGTCCAGACCACATACAATCCTTTGACCCAGGCAGAGTGGGCTGCAATGCTGTAGAAGGCCTTTATATCCATTCTGATGTGCAAATGACCATAAATTCCTAAACAAAAGCATAAAGTCCGTTTTTGACCTCAAGGCCAGTCTAAATTAGGAATCTTGACATCCTTGAACTGAAATATATAAAATCAGAAATAGTCTTTGAAGTGAATGTAGTAAAACACCACTAGTGTTGAGTTTGTAGATAAAACTAGAACCAACCCTTTATGGGTTTTGTAGTTTTTAAGAGTAGCCCCAAATGAAGTTCAGACTAAACATCTGAAAAGGGAGGAAAGCAAATTTCCTGCATGGTAAGACTAGAAGTCTTTCAAACATTTGGGAAGCAAAACTACCAAAGTGCAATTGAGTAATATTCAATTCTGATTTATTCATCTCTGTGAAACACAAAGCAAACCATGGTCGTCTCCACTCCAGAAAATATTGCTAACCCTCCATTTCCAGAGCTATTAACCAGTTTATTTAAACAAACATGGTTATTTCAAGTTTACTCATTGCAGTTCTGATACCTTCACTCGCACAGAGTAGCACCCTATTTCATGGGTGTTTTCCCTGATATCACAAAATTATTTCCTGAACTATCTAATCCACTTTAGGACTTCAAACATAATGAACAAAGCACAGTCCCTGCACCAGTCTCCTTCACCCCTAGACCAAACTAACTATTCCCTAATTAAGTCCATAATAAAGTGTCTCTGGTGTCTGATTTAGGGATGCCTGGGTAACAGAGCCAAGGTAGGGGCAGGAATGTGCAAACAGCAAGGGATGCAGGCAGTGGCTCTGCCAGCAATCACAGAATGATTTGGGTTGGAAAAGCCCTCCAAGACCTCCAAGTCCAAGCATTCCCCAGCACTGCCAAGGCCACTAACCCATGTCCTCAAAATGCTGCATCCACATGGCTTTTAAATTCCCCTGAGAATGGGGACTCGTCAACTGCCCATGGCTGACAAATTTCTTGTTTGGTTTGCAACCTTTGTCTGGAGACTAGCAAAGATGATTAAACTAGCCCTGTTTCTAAGCTTCTGTAATAATAATAATTATTATTATCATCATCATCATCATCATCATCTTTTCATGAACCTCATAGACAAAAAAGGAGGAATTTGATTTTAGATCATAATTTCCTAAACAGAGTACCAACTAAATGCAAGGAATGCTGTTTGCTGATGGGTTCTGTTCCCTTCCTTCTGACCAATATAAAATTTGCTGTAGTTTAGTGGATCATTAGTCAAACAGAATTCATAATACATACAAGATCTACTTATATACAACTGCTATGGAGAGACTATCAGGAAATCCCTGGAGTAAAGAAAATGTTGAACATTTGTTGGCCAGTTTCCTAGGGATTTTATATATAATAAGCAAAGTACATTAGGAGCTCTTGATTTAACAAAAAAACTCTGAACTATGCATTTGTGTAAGGACAAGTATTGTAGGAAACCTTTCAAAAGTATGCAAATTTTATGTAAAATATAGTTTGCATATGGTGTAATACCCATCGCCCAAATAAAACATGGTATAATTTCAAGGAAGAATTTTCAGCACAGTAAGCTTGATCACAAAAACACAGTTTTCTAAAATAACCAGCAAAGCTATTGTTAAAACTGAGATGTGAAAAAAAAAATGCATAAATCACTGGAAAATCATGTGTGCTTTGAGGATTATGTCTCAGAGCTGCTTTTCCCATTGGATGGCTTGCCAGACCCCAGACACTGAAATGGGTTATGCTGAAGAGCAAATACCAGTCATTAACTTTCCTGTGGTTTAATAATTACACCTCTTCCTGGGGATGTGATTAAACCACACACAGCATTAGAAAACAGAGGGAATTAAGTCAATATGCCTCAGAGCTGATGAGTGAGTGAATGCGTAGAGTCAGGAAAAAGCTGGATCAGATGGCTGGCTGTATGTTTCCAAGGTCCATACAGCAGTGCAACACATGAATGCAATAAGAATAACATCATTACCAGATGTACCAGCATTCCCCCCTCCACAAGGAAAATGCAGCATTGCATTACAGATCAGAATGAGGAGCACCACAGCCAGCAGAGACCTGATCCCCCACCACGAACCCTGGCTCTCCCAACAGAAGGTTGACTCCTTGACAAAATATTTGGGTCCACTATTTATTTCATCACCAATGCTGTGGGTTTATATTCCTCCCTGGAACACAGGGGAAAAGCACCTGAAATGCCTGGCAGGGAATTGAAGCTCCCAAAATTGTAAATACAATCAAACTGAAGCCTGTGGAAAGAAGCATTTGGCTCAAAGACAAACACTCCCATTCCATACATGCCTGGCCAAAGACAAACTGAGAGTCCAGACATTTGGGTTCTCTTCTCCTTCACCATGACTTTAGCTCTGCAGTGTTGGAAAGATTCCCAACCAATGCAGCACTACAGCATTGTGCCATGATCCATGTGGCACTGTGAGATGACATAAGCCACAAGAAACATCATTTCTGAAGAACTGTGTTAAGCAAACACTCCCTCATTTTTCCATTTTTTTTAACTGGAGTAACTCCAGGAAATTCACTGTAGTTATGTCTGGGTGGGAAGCAAGAAAAGGGGGAAAAACAGGTTTTCTGTGTTCCTGCCTCTGTCAGTAAGACAACACTGCACAGTATACTGTCCATGGGAAACTGGCACATACCAAAGCATCTACAAGGAAATAATAAACTCAAAGTGTGACACTGGCAGGGAGAGTTTCCAGCCCTACTCTGACCTGTCTCGCCCTCCCCACATTCTTCTCAGTCCACTCGCTTCCCAATCCATGACCTCACCTTTGTGGCTGAAGACCAGCTGTGGCTGACACTGGGCAGCTCCATCACATCCCCCAGGGAGGAGAGCTGGGAGGTATCAAGCTGCTCTGGACCTGAACTAGTGACCAGGAAAGAAGGGACCTTGTCAAGCTTTTGTCTGCTGACTCAACCCAGTGCTTCTTAGGCTGAGCAGCAGCTTAGCTGCCAAGTGTTTGTGGACTCCAAGGAGTGAGATTGTTAGTTTTTATCTTGCATTATTTTACATTCTCTGGAGAAGACAGCATTTATAACAGCTGACAGAATTTGATGCAAGCAATAAATAAAAATTTCTAAAAACCTTCCAGCTTTTTTAGACCCACTGTTAATTAATCCATCATACACAATCTCTTCAGGTCAAGTGCAAATCTGTAGGCAGGAGACAGCTCTGTTCCTAATAACATGCCTTTGCCCACTGACCATGCTCTCTGACTGTGGGATGGGAAGAGAACTTGTTCTAAAACCATTTGCAAGCAAGAGCAGCAAGCCAAAAAGTTTTGGCTAAGTTCAGAAGGAAGTTGGCTGAGGAGGCCAAAGTAATTGGCTTTGATGGAGCAACATCAGGGAGGAATTTAGGTCTAAAGCATTTCTGTTGTGAGTAATTTCAGCTCCAATGTCACCATCTGGTTCTGGACAATTCTGTAACTGTGCTGCTCAAGGCTGTGCTCCTGGGAAGAGCTGGCAGCCAGAGCAGGGACCCATAGCTACCCAGATGCTGTTTGCAGTCCCCAGGGAGGGGGAAATGACAAAAGTGACAATGTTTCTGAGCATTTTTCTTCAATAGTGTTGTGGTTCTCTTTGAAATATGTGAGGAGAAGACATTGCATCTTCCAATTATTTGAGAAATCAGTTTCCATTCAGTGGAAACATCCCCAGAGCTTAATTGTGACTGTTCCTGTGCAAACTTGCACTTCAACAGAGAAAAAAAAATGGAAGAAAGAAATTTCCCTCCCAAAGAAATTTTGATCCCTCTTCACTTCCAAATCCATCCCTGAGTCACTACAATAGATATTTGGCACTACCCTACTAAAGCCCCTGGTACCATCCTTTCTCAAAATTATTTCAGCTCAGACCAGCCCTGTGCACTTGTGTGCAGCCTGACCTCTTAAGCACACGCACACACACTCCCAGGGGCAGGGAACCTGCTGCACATGGTCCCACGGCCCCTGCATGCTGCTCCCAGGTTCTGCAGTCATTTTCTGCTCTCCCCACCACTGGAAACCACTGACTTCAAGAGCAGACTCCAGGAGTGAATAGGTCCCCTGCCCGAGATGATGCTTCCCAGCAGCTGGCATTACAACACCAGTGCTGGCCAAACCACACCTGTGCAAAACACTCAGGGTCCCTGTTTATGGAACCTGTGAGCACAGTTGGGATCTCTTCAGTGTTTAGCAGAGGTTTTCTGCCTGTCTTATCTCTACTTACAGAGTTCCCCTATTATGGAAATATTCTGGTTAGCTGCAGACAGGAGCCCTGATATCACAATATGGAAATGGAAGAAGATGCTGCCAGTGAAAGCACTGGAGATTTACATTGTTTCATTGGCAGCAAACTGAAATATTTTGGACCAGATGTATCCAGTACATCATTTATTTAAATTGTAGAGGCCGCATCAGGAGCGAAATGTGTCACATCCCCAGAGTCATTGATTTGATATTTTATGTTGCAAGAAGAGTCAAAAGCACACTACTTTATTGGATGGACTGTTCTATTATTAAAAATTTATAAAGATAATAGAAATAAATAAAAATATAAATATAAATTCTAAATAAATATATCTCTTTGAGAGAAAGGTGATAAATAGGTAATTTTTAATGAAGATGCATGCCTCTGAAATTTCTCTGACCATGGAAGCAGAAATACAATTTATCCCATCTGATAGTCTAATCAGGAGCCTTTAAAAAACCACAATTTCACTGAATAAATAGTCATTTCACAGCCCTTATTATCTAAATCATATGGATTTATGACATAAGCAAGGGATCCAGGAAGGGTATGGAGGTCAAACACTGACTATAATGAGTGAGCTGATTCTTTATTTTCTTAATGTGGAAGAGACTGAAGAATTAAATTCAAGGCATGTTTCATATTCTAAGCTTCTTGCAAGAATCAGACTCTTCTAAAATTCGCTTTCCCTTATCAGTGTCTCCTCCACCTGGACTGCCTCACTATTTGCTTTAATTGATTAAATCTGCTCTCTGATCACAGCAAAGGAGACCACTCAGGTAACTGCAGTTTGTTAGAGGATGTCACCTTTAGCCGGCTATGAGGCCACCCTTCCACAGTCACACTTGACCACATATATTGCACATACTCATTTTCTCCTGAGCTTTAAGGAAGTACACAGCATATGTGCATGGACACTCTCATTTTGAGCAAAGCCACGTTATCCATACAGACCCACAAATGCTGAGCTTAAATATTGACATTCACAAAGTTCTACTGTGAACCCTGTTTAAAAAAAACAGACTTACAATGCACCTCTACAAGAAGGGATTTTTCTAGCAAATTCTGAGATTAGCCTAAAGGAAGTGTGAGACAATAAATTTTACCACTTTAATAAACATGTGACTCCTTGGGGAAATAAAAAATTAAAAACAGAGGAGTCACTGTGGTCTGCATGCCAGATTGTTTCTGTGCTTCTGCCCTGTTACTCCATCTCCAGAGTCGTTCCCAGAGTGTTCACTGCAATAAACGGGCAGCTCTCCTGCTGAATGCCGTGTCTCCCGCAGGGGCAGCAGCCACAGGATCACCTGGGGACAGCACCGGGGGCTGCCTGGCAGGGACAGCTGAGCCCAGGGGGCTGCCCGTGGGTGCCGCACACCCAGCCCAGGGCACCCAGAGGAGCCAGCCCTGCCCCTGTGCCAGCGCCAGCCACGGCTGCAGGGTTGCGGGGCAGGGCTGAGAGGCAGGGTGGGCTCTGCCCCAGCAGCCCCTGCACACCGGGTAGGGCTTGGCAAAGAGCAGGAACAGCGGCCACAGGCAGAGCACCCCAGCCCTGCATGCTCCCGGCTCCTCCTCACCCGCACTCGCTGTTTGGCTTCATCGTGCACTTCCCTTTGATACAAGTGCACACGGGCTGGTTCCCTTGGAGTCAGGGAGAAGCTCGAGAGTTCTTTTCCCCCATGTAATTCCCACAGTTACCCGGGGAATCGGGCTGTATAAATATTGACAGAGAAATACACGTAACAATAATATTTATCATTTCTGTTTCCCTCAGCACTGAAATTTTGCTTCAGGACATGAGGTGCCTGTTTCAGTGAATCTGCTCATTAGTAGACAAAACAAACAAGATTAGATCTTTTTTTAAACAGGATCGGTGATGCATGCTCTGGTTTAGAAACTGTCCTGCTGACACCAAGGCCCAGGGAGTCCCTTAGCAGAACACGCGCGACCGAACTGGGGGAACTGATGATTGAATGGTGGGAGCTTACTGGGGCAGGTGCAGGGCAATAAATGCATCCCTAAGTATCTTACTCTGACTACATTTCAGGGAAAAAAAGCCATTTTTCCTGGCATGCCCTTCCCAGGAGATTCCACACAGACTAGAGTATGAGTAAACATTGAAATGCACAGTGGGATTCTCAGCATAGCACCAGAGCAGCATCATTCCCAACCCAGTCAGAGAAATTTCCCTGCTAACAGTACAGCATGTGGAAGAACCACAGTGCCCAAGTCAGAGTAACTGGAGCCCTAAGCAAGGTGCCCATCTCAGCCCTGTAACTGGCTGCAGCCAAAACGAGAGCAACAACAGCAGAGCAGCGGGGATCTCCAGTTCCTGCTGCTCCATTCCTTTCAAAACCATTCCACATTCACCAGGAACCCAGTGAACAGAGCTGGGAGCAGACTGAGGGTGCTGTCCTTGAGAACCTCAAACAGCACTTTGGTTTATCGAGTCAGTTTTGTACCACCTGCTATAAAGAAAATAAGGGGAGCCATGCTGTATTTCTATGAGTGGTTCAATTCCTATGCCATCCAGGCAAAACAGGAGCCCATGTTATTTCTGTCATTAGTTATAATTAGAGAACTTTAATCAACCCCCTGCCTGCCTCAGTACTCAAGTGTTTGAATCTGCAATTTTACTTGTGTTCTTCATTAAGAGTAGAGAAAAAGGAAAAGAAATTCATTCATGAAATTTCCATCCATATCAGAGACTTTTGTTTAAGGATTTACTTCCAACTTATGTATCTTTAGAGCTTTTAAGCAGGAATACAGTCTCTTCCTCTATAATTCTCTTTCATGTAATATCTTTCACGTAATGTCTGTTAAAGAGCAGAGAATTCTATTTCCTCTGTAGCAGTAAATATAAGACTTCAGTGCAGAGATGGAGAAGAAATATTAAGAGAACATAAAGATCTTTAAGAAAACCAGAGGGATTTGTTGCACATACTTTCTGGTGCAGAAGGGCAAAATTACTTTAAAATCTTCAACATCTTAAGTCTCAGCTATTTCCAATAGATGGAGCTGATGACATAATTACTAGTGATTAAATTTTAACATTTATTAGTGAAGGATTTTTAAAGGCACAGGTTAGCAGCATCAAGCCCAGATTGAGATCTTCACCGTGACTGCCCAGATGCCATAACAAATTTCACTTCCATGCAATCCACTGCTTTGACATGGGTGTCATAGATTTCATATGTTGCTGGATTTCAGAGGTTTCTAAATATCAAAAAGAGAGTGATAAATAATCATCCTTTTACTCCATCATATACTTGCCCAAAAAGGTACCATCTATGTGAGCTACATCAACCAAGGCTTCATTTAAGCCATGCATTTCTCTCTTTTTTCACAAGGAGAACCACATGTTACTGAGAGAGAGTCAAGGAGACCAAGCCACCTGAGCCTGACACATCTACATTTGCAGGGCATTGATACAAGAGACTTATGCAGCAGATTTCAGACACCAAGCTGATCAAGGGATGTAAAAGTAGGTGAAAAACTACGCAAAAGATTTTGCTTTAGAAAACACCACTCAATTGCTGACTGCTAGAGTCTCCGATCCGTAGCAAGACCTGCTAGTCAAATGTCTGACGGAAATACCTTTTTATTTTCCAGAAACCCAGGACAGTTTACTCAGAATTTGGCCTCAGACATAGCTAATTGCCTATATATTTTAAAGAACTGGTAAAATTTAATTAAAATTTCATGCTGCCTTGTGGAGAAGAAAAGTCCTCTGAACCTAGAATAGGCAGAGCCTCAGAGTATGGCATGTCCTAATAAACATCCATGTGTAAAACGTGTGGCCAAGCTTTCATCCCTGAAATCCCCCCAGCTCTGAGAATGCCCCCCGTGCCAGGGGAGCTGGTGCTGTTCTAGGGGATGCACAGATGCCAGCAGGAGCTCTGAGAGTGCCCCCCGTGCCAGGGGGTGCTCCGAGCACGGGCTGGATGGAGCTCCAGCTGAAGCTGGGACACGAAGCCTGTTGGTGGCCCTGTCACTGCAGGGCTCGGCTCCTCCCGGGGCACACGGGGACAGAGGGCAGCGGCCTCCCTCCGTGTTCGGGGGGACCCTCCGGGGACAGCAGGAACAGCAATCCACCCCTTGCCCCAGCTGGCACCGCGGCCGCCCCTGCTGCGGAGAGATGCGATGTGGCCACCAGAAAGGGAAGGGCTGAAGCTTTAGGTTTGGATTCGAGGAACCCTTTGCCACCTCCAGGCAGCCCCGGTTGCTGCCCGGGTGATCGTGTCATGCGAGCAGCAGGCTGCACAGATGTCAGATGTCACGCTCCATCTGATGAAGAGGTCTCTGCCTCGGGCTGTTTATATATACCCTACCAGAATTTCCTGCTGCATGATGAAATAATTAGGGGGCCCTCATGCAGGGAACAATGTTGCGAGTAGGTTGCAAAGGCACTACACACACAAAAAGAAAAGTCTAAGCGTTTTCCTTATCTGTGATACAATCTTCTAAGACTCCGTATATACATTCAACTTGTTTGTATTATTTCTTTTAATGTTCTTCATACAGATGCTAAACGGAGGCTTCAAAAAGTTCAGCAGTGGTCTTTCCTTTATGCTCAGGTTACACATTGGGAATAACAGCATGAGAAAATCAGAAAAAAAAAAATGGAGATTTATTTGTTTGTTTTGTTTTGTTTTTAATCAAGGTTGCTTTTTGTATCTTAAGTCAGTGAACTCTAAACTGCAGATAGCTTAATGGAAGTTGATCCTGTCACCAGACTCTCATTTTGTGGCTCTCCTTTTTTCTAATCAGTTTTAATTCACAACTGGTTTTATCCACAAAGAGATCATCCACATGTCCACAGATGCTTCATGTGCTGATTCATCTCAGCTCACTCCCCTCCCAGCTCACTACACTACAAAACCAGCTGGATCATATCCTGAGCTGCAGTCTAGATCAGCCCCCCTCTGACTGTCAAACTTTCAAGTAAAACTTGAATTCACATTTAATTTGTGCTTCTTCTATTAACTACTTACATGCAGTGAAGAACATTACACTATACTTTCTCAGTTTGGAGACAGATGTACAGTTGTCACCCTTCCCTGATGTTCTTATCTGGTGTGGTCTCATGGGCATTCCCTCCATCCTTCTCACAGCAATTACCTGCTTGAATGGATATTTTGTTCAGAAATGCAAATATTTTCTTTTTGTCTTTCCTGTTTCCAATGCACATTACCTTTATTCTACTAAGAGAGGCTTTCAAATGTCATTGTCATTTGTTTTGAGAGGACAAAAATATTAGATAGATCCCATGGTTCAGGTTATGAAAATTAATGGATATCAATTTTCAGATTGCATGTGTAACCCTTAGCCAGCCACCTAGCCTGGATTTTGACTCTCTTATCTGGGGGGGACATGAATAAGTAATAAACATGCAATTAAATAATCAAAAATATGTCCAGAGAGTTATTCAAAATGGAGTATTCTCAAAGAACTGCAGTAGGAAAAAAAAAGGATATTCTGAAGAAATAACTACACATGATAAACGAA
The DNA here is from genome assembly GCA_013400435.1 of Pycnonotus jocosus. Lineage (NCBI taxonomy): Eukaryota > Metazoa > Chordata > Aves > Passeriformes > Pycnonotidae > Pycnonotus > Pycnonotus jocosus. The sequence goes on from VWYP01029816.1 coordinate 154,451, forward strand.
AAAGTCAGGGGTTTTTTTGTAAATTCCTCATATCACAAATCATTAAATAAATTTGATTGGAAAGAACCTTAGCAGATGATCTTGGGACCTGTACTCAAAGTAGGGACACTTTGAGAGCAGATCAGATTTGAATGTCTCCAAAGATGGGAGCAGCCACCACATTTTTACCTTCACTGCTCAATCTTTCCAACAAAGCAGCTGTGCAAACCTCTGTGACCCAGTCACACAAAATGTCAGCAATAAACCAAACAAGAGGTAAACACTCACTCTAACACCTGGCATAAGCTGCTGACCACCAGCCCCTGTGGGAGGGAACCCGGGGGGGACACTGGGAACACCTCAGCCTCTCAGCAAGTGGAGGGCTTGGCTGCTACCCAGATTAAACCACAGCAATCATGATGGACCCCAGTGTAGAACAGACCAGGATGAGCCCTATCACCTTTTTTACTTCTTATACACCCTCAAACAATCCATTGGCATACCAAAAGACTTTTCAGAGTTCAGAATCAACCTATCTTCCAAACTGCTCAAACAGTTGCCATAAGTGCATCACATTTACAGACTTTGTTTAATTCAAATGACCCCAAATAACTGGAAACAAGATAACACATGACCAAAACATGTAGAAGAAGAGTTCTCTCTGTGGTGACCATCCATATTTTCATGGTTAGGAAAATTAGATCCATGCTTTTTTGAGAACACAGCATGGACAAGAATTTTACATTTCCCAAATATCAAAAAGTATATACGTAACTGTTATACAGATACATAATATAAACCAATTTCTAAATTATCATTGTCTTCCTATGTATATTTAGCAACTCAGCTGTCTTCCTTTACCCATCTTCTTCTCTAAATGGATCCTGTCTTTCACTAAGCAATGGTTCAGGCAAAATAAACAGATATTTCTTTGAATGTGCTGTCCCTACAGGTATCAGTTCATGTCAACATTTCTGGAGTTAGGTTTGTACATAACACAGCTTACAGCACTACCAAGGAAATCAATCTTAAAGGTTTAAATAAAACAACATTTCTTTGATCTTAGTTCTCCTTTAGGTCACTATTTAGTAGCTTCATTAACTATATCAAGGAGATAGACCCGCATTTTTTCACCACCATTAAAATCATACAAGTACTGAACATCCGTGGAGGCTCTGGGTGGGGGCACATGGGAGGCAGGAGCACATCTCATGTCAAGAGCAGCAGCATTCTGCCTCCTCTGCACCAGACTGCAATGTATTCCACTGTGCTGCTATTCAGCCACTGCCAGCTCATTTTAAGTTTCTTATTCTCGGTGCACATTCAAGAATAAAAAGGCCATAAGAGAAGGAAATTTTTGCTGCTCATGTATTTGAAGACTACAACCATAACAGACATCAAGCCACCTATCATCAGGGCCAGGACACCCTCGACAGCAGTCATTCCTCTCTGTAAGGGAAAATCAGCAATGATATGTGATGATGGAAGGCATTGCCTTCCTCAAGGGCCAATTTGGCACAGCAGGAGAAAAGCAGCTCAGGCAATATGCATCTCAAAGCAGGGGAAAAATTAAAGGCAGGAAGAGGAAGAGTGGCTTTGGAAGGGAGAGTAAGGAATGAAAGCAGTAGCAGTAACTGTGGGAAAGATAACCATGACAAGGGAGTGGATAAAGTGGAGAAAAATTAGTCCTTGCAGTTTATTAGTGTATAGGATACCTAGACTGAGAAAACTGGGATATCACAAGCAGGGTTGGAGCCTAGACAAGTGTAAGTTTACAAGAACAGCTGTTTCTTTGTTCAGCTGCTTTCTACCAGAAAGTTAAAAACCTTTAAGAAGCCAGTACCTGCGTGTCAGGTATCTTGCAGAAGGATTGCAGAGCTGTGGCTCTCACTGAGCACTGACTTCATCACTTAGCTGTGAATGCCTTGCTAGGGTGAAGAAACAGGAGCTGCTTCTGGCCCAGCATGGTTATCCACAAACCCAGCCAGATGAGGCTGTCTCCCTGGTTGTCCCTCCACCCTTCTGACCCATGTTTGGCACAACCACTTCCACACAGGGCTGCCTCTTTCCTGCCTAGGCAGAGTTCTGCATGATGGTGCCCAGCTCACACCACAGCCCCTGTGTGCACCCACAGCACCATGTGCTGCTGGGGTGGCACTGTGCTAGCAAACCCCAATCCTCCAGTACCCCAGGCAAGTCATTAATCTCCCTACATCTCTATTTCTGCCTCCATTAAATGTTACTGATTTACCTTACACAGCTAAGAAAAATTATTAAATTAGCATATTAAAAGTTGTGGAGAATTCCCTTCACTGCTGTCTGCTGTCAGAGCTGTAGAACTGTATCTTAAACAATTTACAAGCCCTCTAAGTGCCTATTCTTTGAATAAAGTATTTGTTGAATGAGCATTATCTTTTGACCTCTAATTTGTAACATCAAGTTACAACATGTGCCTAATTGTGCATATTAAACAAAAACCCAGTAGTGGTGGGGTAAAGGAAAAACAAAGCCTTATATAAATTAAATATGATAATTTGAAATTGATGTACGTAACACAAATTTTTTCACCTGTTGTGCTCTGTCCTTCAACCCAAAAATTCCATAAACCAAAACTTTTTTCCAAGTTTCTGTGGATTTAGGCAGTACATTTGAAAATGGACTTCCAACTGTTCTGTAGGCAAAGGACACGAAACAGAAACAAGTCCATGTTTCCAGGCTCATAGGAAACATGGTGGTCCACTAAATCCCATATATTGAGGGACAACACCAAAATGTTCTCAGTGTGAAGAGGACTCTAGTCTAGGAGAAACCTGAACTCCCTTGCTGCCTGTCCCTGTAATTTTTGTGATTGTTGACACATATCCTCATCTTAGTTTTGAGCTATTCTTAGTTTATTTCATTTGCAACATTGCTAAGCCCTTTTCTGATAATCATTTTATTCCCTTGTCTTCATTTTGTTTGGCAACAGCTGAGCTGGCAGCAAGCCTAAAGCCTGGTAAATGACAAATCACTACCAGATGAAGCTGTGAGTTTTACACAGAGCATGTCCTCCAGCCAGGGAATACTTTTGAGATCCAATAAAAATTACCAAACTGACTGAGAAGCCAAATTCAAGCTTTACATGAAGGTCTGCCATTAAAAAAATGGAGTAATTCTCCAAGAAGTGGAACTAGTGATTGGGCTAATGAAGCCTATGAAAAGCTGAAGAATCAGAAGCAGAGATAGAAATGCAAATCCTTACCAGAGCCCCCCAGGTAGGGTTTAACACTTGCTGCCTCATAGGAGTAGGAAAGGCCCTCTGTTCCCCAGGAAAGAAGGCAGTCACCAACCAAACTGATCCACAAGAAGCACTAATCCCCCTTCCATCCTCCAGGTCCAAGTTACAGCTGGAGCTGTGCCAGGCGTGCTCGCTGCAGAGCAGCTCAGCACTGAGCTGACACGGGCACAGAAATCTCCCCAGCAATCCAGCATTTGGGCCAGAGAGGAAGGTGACACCAGACAGAATTACTGCTGCTGCTAATACCTGTGACAAATCCTTCCCTACAGGCTGTATCCCTGCAGAGGGTCAGCAAAGTGGGGTGATGTCAGGACTGGGAAGAAGGAAGGATGTTTCTCCTGGCTACCGTCCAAGCAGGCCAACACTGTCGTTTTCCCTGGAGTCCTCCCTGCAGAATCTTGTAAACCTAGCATGGAATGTGAATGCTTTCCTGAACCTTGTTTCATCCTTCCCAGGCTGACACCACATCACTTTCTGTTACCCAAAATTATCAGAGAAGAACTGAGGAAAACCACCTTGCAAAAATGTCTTCATATCTTTTGCTAGGTAGATGTTAGTACCCTTGTAGGTCATGTAGAGAGGATCATTGCTTACTCCAGTAGCATAGACAGAGAGGCCTGAATTTCTGCGTGTAGTAATGTTGTAGTAGATACAGAATGACACAGTGGATGTAAATTAACACTGTTTTGAGTCACACAATATAGACCGGATAGCACCCGGCTGTGGACATAGCCAAAAGATGTAAAGTGGAGCCATCAGAGCCCTGAACGCTCCTGAGGTGCACCTTTCCCAGATTGTTATCATGGATGATGTATCCATGCAATGAATGTTCCAAAGTAACACCAGAGGGGAAGGAAAAGACTCAATAAAAAAGTGGTGTTTGGCTATAATCCTGTGTACCTGGATGTCACACAACAACACAAATTCCCTCCAGCCATGGCAGCACTCCCAGCCCCCAGGAGCACAGGACAGGGAACCCCAGCACTGCCACTGCGGCAAGCTGGAAGGTGGAGGTGGGACCAGCCTCAAAGGGTTAAGTCCAGACAATACTTCCCTGTCCTGGGGGCTTCAGACACAGTCTGGGAGAGGCCTGTCAGCCTTCATTGGCCACAGGTAATGGTAAAGGGTAATTTCTCCTGATAATGTCACCGGAAGAGGAAATCCTGCAGACTAAACTCATTAAAGTCTGAGGGGAACATTGTGAGGGGGTCTTTCTGCAAGAAGAAGGACTGTAGGCTGGGTTTGTCTGAGTGGGAGAGTATGCCTTGTGGCGAATGGCTGGAAAGTTCTCAGGGATTTCAAATACACTTCTTTGGCATATCTCAGCCCTGAAGTCCAAGTTTTCGCTTTGAAGGCATAACTCGTCCCTCCTTCCAAAATGCAGCCCCCCAAGGGAAAACAAAAATACCAAAGGGAGATGGTAGATTGATGCTCAGGAGCCTGTAATTTAGAGGCGTTTGAACAACTGTCATTCGTTTGCACTCTTCTATCAAGCAAGAAAGTAAATAAGACACTACAGTGCTGTAAGTGCTTGTTCCAGAGGCCTTTAGGGCTTTAAATCAAGACTGATAACGCCTTGAGTTGCTGAAGGGTAGCATCATCTGCCAAAAACAAGCACTGTTATCCTTGCAAGGCACCTGAGGTACACACAGGATTTAGCACCTGGCTCTACCCTCCTGTGTGCACCCTCAGGTCTGAAGAGATTCCCTGTGGCTCAGGAAGGAAGGGGCACCACAACACAGAGCTGTCCATGGAGTGAGCAGCCAGTGCCCAAAGGGAACCTACCGCGTGGGCAGCCCTGCCAGCCCTGCAACCATCAGCTGTTTTGACCCCAATAAACTGCACACACTGGGTGTTCAACACTTTGGCCCACACCCACTCTCTGACCTTGAGGTGTTGCCCTGCACATTGGCAACAGATTTGAGAAAATATGAAGTTCCTTCGCTTCTGAGAAGCACAGTGGGACAGCTTATCTACCCAGCTCAACAGAAAAATGCCCTTGATTTCAGAAGCAAGGCAGCCTGATCCCTGATCTTTTATAGGAAAATATTTTGACAGTGTAACAGATGAAACTAGCTAGGATGACTGGCACTAAATCTGATAATCCTTCTAGAAGCAATTACCTTGAAAATATCTGATAAAATGTGTTCAGTGTGTGTCTCTGCTGTGGCAGCGCAGGCACAGTCCAGCTGGCCATCTGCCAAGCAATGCCTGGGGACAGTGTCCAGGTCACAACCCTCTTCTGCATCAGCACACCCATCCCACCCTTTCCTCCACAGCACAGTTGGTTTCCACACCTCTTGAGAAACATGGGACTTGAACCAGGCAAAATTCAGTTAACTGGTTAGAGAACTTTGGCTTCGTCTCAACAAAAAACTTTTGTGACTTTACACTAGCACCGGTCAGAAAATTTCTGATGGACAAGTACTTTAAAAATCAGCTTTTCGCAAGTGAAACAATTTAGGGAAACAATATGTCACTTTTACAGAATGTTAAGCTTCCTCCAGTATCCTGTTTGTAAAAGAAGATATGACACCATTAACTGCATCCATCATTCTTCCAATGCTTTCCTAAAATAACTGGTTTTATTTGGGAACTTAAACGAAAGGAGGCATATATATACAGTGCAGAATATGTTTAAACCATCACTTCTATGCACTGAGCTGGTCTAATTCTGTTTCCTTTTTCATTCCTGACCATGGACTTTAAAGCCTTTTGCATCAGATCCATGAGCTTGTGCTTTCACCCAAATATTACCTCACACCTAAAACGAGAGAAACAGGGTTGTAAACAGGCAAATCCTGCACCAGTGTGACCCATGGGCACAGCATAGGAGGACAGTTCTTCAGGTGACCCTGAAGGAGGTGAGAGCTCTTCTCTCTGCTGGACCAAGCTGGAAGGAGCCTCCTGGCACACCATGACATGCACCTGGCTAAAGACTGACAGAAACCCTAAAAAGCGCATTTGGTGGGAGCAGATGATCTCCACTGAGCTTCAAAATTATGAACTTTTTATTGGCAGAAGGTGTTTAACTGTTCTCTGAAAGTGAGGCTGAAGGAATCTCTTGCCTCATCCCCTGTGAGAAAATGAGAGATGTTGTGGCCAATGAAACCACAAAGATGCACTTGGAGAGCAGGCTGCCCTATCTTAACTACCTTTGGTATCAAAATGCAACTGGTGCTTACACACAGCAGGTAAAAGTAAGCTCATTCACCGAATCAAACTGGTGAAAACATACTTGGTTCTTAATTTTCTCTTACAGTAAAAACAGAGTTTCTACAAACCCTTAAAGACAGCAGAGCTAGAAGGAAGGCATGCTTCAGCTGCACCAAGCAGAACTCTCTAGTGATATGAACTTCAGAGAAAGTAGGATCCAGGAATACACCTAATATGAATTGGTAAGACTGACCCTGAAAATAAATTCTATTTCTCTTACACACCTATTTTAAAACATTTTTCTCCTACTCAAATAAAAGTGTTTCTGTATTTGAGGTCTTAATTATATAATTAGTAACAACAACAAATTAAAATGAATTAATCCCATTCTGATTTATTTTGCTTGCAGTGTTAAATAAGAGGTGCACAACACACAATTAAATAATTTTAAGTCCTCTCTTTAAATCCTCATCAGAAATTGCCACATCCAGATAAAGCCAAACCAAGACAAAGCTTTTCATTTATTATGAGCTGAGAAGTGTGTAAAGTGCATAGTCCCCACTCACTCCAAGATAAATACTTCCAGTTCTTCTTAGGATTTCTGGCTAAAAAGTTTCTCAACTATTTCAGGACTTTGCAAGATGACTACACAGAATCTGCTATTTGGAATAATTAGTGCAAGGAAGCTTCCCGGCCACCTCTCGTCTTTGCTAAATCCTGACCGGCTCCAGTCTTTCCTCTCGGGGACAGAGAGGAGCGGGCTGCGGTCCAGTCCGGCCTCTCGGGCCCCGCGGCTGCCCGCCCGCTCTGCCCGGGACAGCCCAGGTGCCCGTCGAGCGGCTCCTGCAACCGCGGCGGGTCCCGGGCCGACCCGGCCCGCCCCGGGGCGCTGCTCGCCGGGCGTTCTCCGCTGCCGGCTGTCGATTCTCGCCTCAGCCGCCCCCCTCCACACGTCCTTCCCCGCCACCTCTGTCCTTCCACCGCAGGACGGGGCCCTGTGAAGCCGCAGCTGCTCACGGTGTCGCGCAGACCGCACGCCACGGAGATCGGGCTCAGCTGGACGCGCTGACAGCGCCGCCGTAGGGCGCGACCACGGACCCATCGGGAAAGGGCTCCGCGGGGGAGCTGGGAGAGTACAGGGTTTCCACAGTACCTGCGCGGGTCCCGGCGCAGCCTCCCCCCTTCCCCCGGCCGCGCGATGTCCTGCAGAGCAAGCTGCGGGACGAGCGGCCGGTGCGCACGGCCGTCGGTGGCATCGACCGCAGCCGGGCGCGGCTCCGGTGGAGGGGGCTTCGGAGGAGCTGGGCAGCCTGCGGTGGGCAGAGATAACTCCTAGAGAAGCTCTCCTACGGCCGCACCCCTCGGGTGTTTCCCAAAGCCCGTCCAGGGAGGGGCTTCCGGCTGTGCCCTGTCCGCATGGACCACGGCCGAAGGAGCCGAAAATTTTCCGAGCCTGCTGCGGCCCCCGAGCCCCCGCCTCCCCCGCACAGGCTATCCCGCCTGACTGCCTGGGTCTCCTGCCAGAGAGCGATTATTCATCGCATGGTCAGAAGCGGAAGGAATCAGGCAGGCAGACCCGATATCTTTCGGGCCCTCCAGCATGGAGTTACCGTGCTCATCGAAACCAGGACATCCTTACGACGTTTTGCCTGTGTATTTATGAACAACCCGCCATCGTTTCCAGTTTGGTTTTGCCTTCTATTACGTTAGGGGCAAAATGCTCTTTTACGTAATCTGATCGCTACTATAATTTCCTCTGTCCCCAGCGCTTTCCCCCAACTGAGAGACAAACCGACACAATTAGCATAGATGCTTAAAAAGTCAACTTCCACATCAAGTGTTCACCGCGATTTCAGGAACGCAGAGATGCAACTCTTGGTTTGAACACGTACGGCTTTCATCCAGATAGTATGCTCAGAGTGCAGTGACCAAGATTTGAAATAAGTGAAGTAAGTTCCACACTGGGATGTCAAAATTACTCCCTGCACTTCTGCTTGCAGTGCAAGGGCCAGCGCTCTAAAAACCTGCAGGGCTGCATCTTCTAACTTCCCTCTTGCCTCCGCGCCCCAGCGCCCTCTTGAAGGGAAGGAAAAAAATGCTTAAAAATATTAAAATAATTTTTAAAAGCAAATTGGATCAAATTCTTGTTCTTGGTAGAGGAACCACAGGCTCAGGAATCCAGTTAGGAAACAGGAATTTTTCCCTTTGACTGATCTTGTCACTCACAACTAGGCAACACAGAGCTCTACCCTGGAAGAGCTGTGAACAAAAGCTACATGTCTGCAGCCCGCAAACCGGAGACAGACAGCCTGACCCAATGAAGGTGCGTTGCATTGGTTTGGAAAACGAGTCATCGGTAAGGGACTGAGTTCATTTCCTTCCCGTTAAATCAGCCCAGAGTCGATTATTCAGGGCTATTCCAAACCCTGCATCTTTTACCACTGGCTGGGATCAGTGGGGGTGCAAACTCATAGAGAGCAAGCCTGAGGGCGCTGGCTCGGTTCTTTCTTCCACAGCTCACAGAGGGTCCACAGCCCAAAACACGGCAATCTACAGATGAAAACCCTCTGGATATTTGCAGGTGTACAAACACCCAAGTAGTGCAAAGAGATGGTTGAGACAGGAGAGGGGAGCTTCAGGGGAAGGGAACCTTGTCCCGCACACGGGTATCTCTGAGCCGTCCCGCCTCTCCGGGAGGAGAGGCAGCAGCTGCTTGGGGGTGATGGGATTGGGCTCCGCTGAGGGGACGACGTGTCCCCACGGTGGCCCCAGCCCTGCGACGCGCCCGTCCTGCCGGCAGAGCGGAGGGACCCGCCGGGCGGGCGCTGAGATGCGCCGTTCGGGCACCGACAGCGCCTTGCCCAGCGGGACCAGTCGGGGGTGGGCACCCGGTTCACCTGGTATCGGCGCCCGTTTTTCTTAAACTGACCACAGTGGCGGCATTAATTTCTTACAGAAATTGTTTTAACGGCAGAACCGGTGTCGCTGAAGAAGGCTCCAGAGAAGCACCCAGCCGCATGCCCCTGCAGCACGGTGCAGTCTCTGATGAAAAGGAGTCCGTATGCCAACACCCTCTCGTTAAAACAGCCCTAATTCTCCGCGTTCAATATTTCCTTCGTGCTGTATCGTATTCGTCAAATATTTACGAGACCTCTCCTATGTGCAACTGGTCAGCGCTCGCACCTACATACATCCTGGTATAACTCTTGAGAGAGAGGAATGAGAACAATATACAGTCCCAGTCGGAGGGTCCCGCCGGAGTCCCCTGCTCATCTCTGCTCTCAGCCTCAGCAGGATCAGGCCAGGGCCACCCTGCCCGCCCCACGGCAGGTTCCCCTTCCCTCCCGTCTCTGCCGAGACCGCGACGACCTACCGCGGGGTCCTACCCGACGCCCCAAAAGGGGACACATCCTTCTGATGTGCACAGAGACGGCAGCGGGAGAGCAGGGCGCGCAAGAGTCGGGACTTCTCTAGAGCCTGCGTGTCTGCCCGTTTCCATCTCTTCAGAAAACGATGCCGGCAATATTCACTAAAATATTGAGGGCATGAAATTTAAGCCATGAAGTTTAGACTGGACTTCGGAGAGACAGGCGATAAAGATGCACGGCCCAAGGTGTGTGCCACATAACGAAGCCCATATACTTCCCACGTCCACCCTGTACACGTTGTCGTGTTTCTGACCGCTTCTCAGAAATAACGCCTCTCTCTCCGATTAGCTCGGCAAAACCGCTCACCTCTTGCGAAGCCCCTTCGGCCATAAACAATAACCCGGATCTGCTGACGGACTGTTTTCTGGATGCGTTTTCCTCTTGACTCGCGAAACCTCCCGCGCCCCGAGGCAGCCGACCCAGCCTGCGGCTCCTCGCAGCCATCGGAGAGGCCCTGGGTGAGCCCCGTCGAGCACCGCACCCCGCAGCGCGTCCCCTGCCCCGCCTCCGCGGAGACCCTCGCACTGCGCGGGGCTGCTCCGAAGCCTCGGGGCGGGCGGAGAGACCGGGGCGGCCAGCGCAGCCGGGCCCGCTCGTCACCGGGCGGAGCCGCTCCGGGCACGGTACGAAACACGGAGATCTGCACGCTGGTTTTCCTCCAACACCGCAGTATGAATTATCGCTATTCGTAATCTGACGATCGCCGCGGGAAACAATGCGCAAATTGACTTTGTTGACTCCTACCGCTGTATTTCCAGAGGCCCATAGGAAGGGGGTTATTTCATTGAAATCTAACCCGCAGCCCTCTCGGAGCGCGCACCAACCTCATTAATTGAAGGCGTAAGAAAAGCATCGACGATCCACAGCCTCGACGCTGCTCCCGGCCGTGCCCGATCCGACGCGCCCCGGCTCGCCACGGGCTCTCATCACGGTGGTCCGGCCCCGCCGCAGCGCATCCCTCGGAGCCCCAGGCCAGGTGCTCATTTTCTGTCGTGGTACCTGTGACAGAGTACAGTAATGCTGTCGTGCCTCTGTCAGTCACGGATGGGGAGATCCGCGTGGGGGGCAGGATGGGGGCTCAGCAGGACCCGCGCTGTCCTGTCCGAGCTGAACGCTCCGCTCAGCCGCGGCCCGCGGGGCCGCCCGAGCACTCGGCCGCTGGCTCCTCGACCCGCACCGCTGCGGACAGGGAGCAGAGCCCAGGGGGGAACCCTGCTGCGGGGGGGCGGCTGCGAGGTGCGGTGACCGGACGCTCGGTGGGGCCGCAGCCCGTCGCCTGCGGGGCGGGAGCTCGGGCCGGATCGAGGCTCGCAGCGGAGGGGAGGTTGCGCAAGCACAACCCGGGCCCTCGGGGGAGACGCCAGAAAGGCGGCTCCGGGCCAACACAGGTGTTGGCCGAGGCTGGGCCGGGGCTCCCAGGAGCCGGCGTTGTCCGTGTTCCATGCCGCCGCTCGGAGCTCTGGACGCCGGGCCGGCTGTCGGTCGCGCAGCGCCCGAGCCATGTCATGGCTATCGCAACCCCCAAACCTTGCTTGCCTCTCGCTGAGGCAGCGGTGTCAGGGACACCGAGACTGGATGTCAACGAAATTCTGCCCACGGTTAGATCGGTTAAAACCACTGGACAAACGAGTAATTGACGGGACATTCCGGCTTTACCTGGGTTCGACACAGACGAGTTACGGTTCCGTAAGATCGGGTCCTGGGATCTGAAAAAACGGTCATCTTTTTTTAGAGGAAGAACAATAGGGACCTCCTCCTTTCACACAGCTCCTCAAACGCAGAATTCCCTTTTATCAAATCCATCATGTTTTTAAACCTAGGGACAATTCTCTCAGATCGCTTTACCGAGGCTCAACAACACGTCCTGCATCCGTGGTGAAGCGAGGCTGAGCCACAGAGGTGAGGGGAAAGATGGAAACCAAACGACAAGTTTAATTAAAAGCAGCTGGCTGGTTAAACACGTGCCTAGAAGCAGCTACTCGGTTATTCACCTCACCTGCGAAGGACAAGCTACTGCTTTATTCTCCTCTAATGTCCCGAAAGCACCATCAGTGTTTGGTGGGACACTCTGCGGACAAGATTTGTGATCGTGGAGAAAGGGTGTCTGTAACCCACAACCTCTCCGCGGAGAGGCACCGGCTGGTTCTGCAGGTAGTGAGAGGCAGCCAGCCTCGACACCCTCTGTTAATCAGCAGCACCTGTGGGACCGCAAAGCCGGAGGAACCCTTCCGCAGCTCAGGTCCTTCTATTTCAGCTGAATGAGAAAGGTTTTATTAAGGGTTTTCGGAGGTACAAGCAGGAGGTGAGGTAGTGGGATGGATGCAGGAGCTGTGAGTTTGAGCTACAGGATTCGCTTGGGCTTTGGCATTCAGGAGTGTGGGAAAATCGCTCCCGTCACACAAGCTCTCGCTTTTCTCCCTGTTTGTTTTCTTCGCTCACAGGGAGATGTAACTGGAACGGGTGCTTAGACTGGGGTGGTGGGGGAAAGCTGTAGCAAAAGATAAAGACAAGCGAGGGGGTTCTGAGGGGGAGGGAGGTTGCTGGTTTTTTTGTTGTTGTTGATGTCGGGGGAGTTCTGTGCCTCCTCCCCTCATTAGACCCGCACGGGCTCGCTAGTGGAGATAACGGCCCCGCCGCGCTGGAAGGCGGGTTCTGTGCAGGAGGTGAGGCCAGAGGGGCAGGTCCACCCACTTGAAAACAAAACTTTTTTCCTGCAGGCGCTGAGAGCAGAGACCGGCGCGGGG
>VWYP01029816.1:167156-240578 GCA_013400435.1 Pycnonotus jocosus
AGCCGGCTCGCCGCCCGCCGGGGGCTGGAATGCGGTAGGGTAGGGCCATGTATTGGAAGAGTGACCCGATGTTCGTCTGCAGGCTGGAGGACAAGGACTTGCCCGCGCTCGGCGGCCCGGCGGAGAAGGTGCGCGGGGGGGCGGCGCGGCTCGGGCGCCTGGCGCAGCTCGGCGGGTCTGGTGGCCCCGGGCGGGGCGCTCGCGCAGAGTCGCGGGGCCACCGCGGCCGCCGCCAGGGTCCCAGCAGGACCCACAGGTGTCGGTGGGCTAGACCGGGCCGGCGCGGGGCTCCCGGGCGTGGCCGGGAGCTGACCGTGGTCTCTCTGCGCTCCCGCAGGCCAGCCCCGCAGCTGCTGACGAGGACTCCTGCTCTTCCTCCGCTGCCCTGTCGCCCTCCTCATCGCCGCGGTCCATGGCCTCAGTCTCGGGCTGCGCCCCCGGCAAGTGCGTGTGCAGCAGCTGCGGCCTGGAGATTGTGGACAAGTACCTGCTCAAGGTAAAGGCGCTCGACCCGGAGCCCTGTTCGTCTGGCGACTTTCCGCAGCTGTGAGGCCAGAGAGCGGCCCGCTTAGGGAGAGCCTACCCGGGCCGCCGGCAGTGCCCGGAGAGCCTCGGGGAACCGGGCCCGGCGGGATCCGAGGGTACAGCCCTCCAGGTCGCCTCTTCGCTACGGCTCAGCCCTCCCCTTCCCGGACGACGCGGAGCTGCCGCGGACACGGGAGTGCGGAGTCCCAGCGCGTTTGTTCGCGGTGTTCGGGCCAGAGGGGGTACCCTGGCTGCTGTCGGTGTTGCGGGTGACGCTGCTCGCTCTGGGCTGCGTGTTCCTGACGGGCTGGGACAAGCGGGGAAGGGAATGGGAACGGGCGGTCCCGACCGCGGTGAGTCCCGCGCGCTCTCGGTCAGACGCAACCTTCATTATACTGAAGTAGGTCTAGGGGAAGTTCGTGAGTCCCAAACCCAAAAGTGCCTCTTGAGAAACGTGGAAATATGTTATTCCTGCAAAAGGTGATCAACAAACAAATGTGAAGGAAACGAGCTGCGTGCGGAGTAGTTCTCTTGTCTTAGCAATCAAGACCGAGAAAGAGAATTTAAAAACTAACAGACAAAACCAAGTGGCTTTAAACATCAAGTGTTACTGGGGGGGGGTTGGGGGGTCGGGGGGTGGCGACGGGAGAGTTTATTTGCCTTTTCTGTTATAGCCGTTAAATTTATTCTGGGTTAGATTTTTGCCGTCCTTCCTTTCGAAAGTGAGAGTAACGATCGTGGCAGAACTCGATTGATTCCATCAGCCTTAAACAAAGTTGTATACTTGCAAAGTGATAGTGGGTGGCACCCCTTGAAGCATATCTGTGCTGTTATTAAACCATTCATTTAGGTCTTGATTGAGGTGTGGAGGTCCAAGGAAAATGTCTGCGGGGGTTAGTGCTCAGTTAAAATGGGGTTGGTGCAGGAGTTGTCTCGCATCTCTGGTTCAGTTGACCCCGTCCCCCTTGCCTGGGTTGGCACAGAGCGGGCGGGTGCACAAAGAACAGAAGTGACTTGAACTCAGTTTTAGTTCTGTTAACTCCTGTGCCGTTTTGGCAATTCATTTATAGTTTACTGATTACTGCTGTCTTCTGTCTGAACAACCAGGATAATAGGACTTGGAAGTAAAAGACTTGTATGTTATTTAGCCTTGAGTTTAAATTAGCTGTTGCTGCTTCTTGTGTAGGCAGAGAAATCGATGCTGGTATGTTACTGTTCAGCAGCAGCACCACTTCCAACTTTAGCCCTGTCAATTGACAAGTAGGAACGAGACAAATGACATCAAATGGGACAACTGCAGAAGCTGCTGGTGTCCTGCTCTTGGGAAGAGCGTTGATCTCTGAAGAAGAGGCAGTGGGATCTGAGTGGCTAAGATGTCAGCTCCCGTTGTGCAGAGCTGCATGCCAGGGCTTGGTGCTGACCTGGGGAAGCCCGGGGAGCCTTGGCACGGCAGGAGTGGTTGCGGGGCAGGCTCAGTCTGGCTCACCGCTGCCCCTCTGCTCTGCGGCCTTTCTCAGAGATGGTTGCGAGGGTGAGTTTGGTGACAGCTGTCAACTGCTATCAACAGTTTCATATATTGTGGTGTTACTTGTCAGCGTATGGGAAGGTGGCTGCCAACAAGGATAAGGGCTAGGAAAGCATTGGGCAAACTGCAATGTTACAGCCTGAAGAATGATTGAAACTGATGATCCCAGCATGAGTGTTGGAGTCCATGCCTTGCCTTCTCTGTGGTTTGTCTGGCCATGCTCTGATGAAAGGCATATCCTGGATCACCTCAAATCTGCTTTCTCATAGGTAACATATGGGCTGTTTGGTGTGAGATGAGAAACTGGCTCAGTGGGAAAAAAAAAATAAAATAAATTAGTCATTGTTTGGTTTTCAGAATTCCTCCTACACAGTATGGGATTATCCAGAGGGTTATTACTTAACTTTTGTGGTCACTGGGAGTCTTGGTTTGTCAAATGGTTTGTTCAGGTGACACACGACTTCTGCACAATTAAGAGTTCCTTTTATAGGAAAGCAGAAATTAAAATAATTGCTCTCATTTTATTTATTTTATTTTATATACCCCAAAATTATATATGTTTTCAAAAACGCTGACTTCTACTGCATTCTATTATTATGTTTAGTTTTGCTATGGACACATAGCAAATATTTGATATTAAAGAAATAGCAAATATGCTATTAAAACACCCACTGCTGTTTTGAAACTCACGTGCCATTCACCAATTTTGCTTTAACAGAAACGTGGCAAATGGGAGAGAGGTTCATGGTGTGTTTCTATTTGACAGATTTTTCTTTTTTTTCAATTTCCTTTTAATTTTCCTTTCAGTTTTAAAACAATACTCATATTTTAAATAACTTTGTAAGGGGTTTTTTTGTTCGTTTGTTAGGCAGTAATTTATGCAGACTAAGAAATACAAGTGTGTAAGTTAGTTGCCTTCCCAAGGTCACATAAGGCCAAAACTTGATCTCTAACACTGTGAGAACAGAACTGGGCAAAATACCTGCGTGGAACTTGTATCTCTTGCTTCCTCTTCTACTGCTTTTAATTACAAACCCATGAAAGTTCTGAAATCTTGAATCAAATTAGTTAACCTGCAATATGCATGCAGTTCTACAGAGAAAAAGGTTTGCATTCAAGATAATTTTTCTGTCCATCATGGTGCACAAAATTTTGGACAATTTCTGGAAAAAATCAGGGCTTGTAAATACAAAGTGTAGTATTGGTAGTACAAGCATTGAGGGGTATTTTTCTGTTGGGTTTTTGCAGGTAAATGACCTCTGCTGGCATGTACGCTGCCTCTCATGCAGCGTTTGCAGAACATCCCTGGGAAGGCACACCAGCTGCTACATCAAAGATAAAGATATCTTCTGCAAGCTTGATTATTTCAGGTATATCATTGAGGAATATAATTAATTTATCAGATAACTTTTTATACTTGCTTGTTATTTTTCACTTCAATCACAACTGAAATTCACTTGAGGCTCTTTCTTTTTAATTTGCTAGGTTTACTTTCAGCAGTTTGAGCTCTGGCTTTTCTTGAGGAGGGACTTGGGGAACCCTAAGACTGTGTAATATGACTGCCTGCTAAATCTCCCATCTGCTCTTCCCCTGTTGTGCATAGCTGCTGTATTTATACCATCACATACTTATGTATGCACCGAGGGGAAAAAAAAGCCAGAGTCCCTGCCACAGTATGGGTGTCTGTGCTATGACAGTCCCTGCTATCGTATGTGCAAAGAATCATCCTTGGGTAATGCTGGCTGAGAATGCAATGTAAAATTGTTTGGAGTAGTGCTTCACTGGCGTGGGGCTTAAGGTGTCCCAAGGAGCTGCAAAATCAACCCAGAAAAAATCCCATGATATCTAAAAGAAGCTTTCAGCAGTTATACCTTTCTGTGATCAGTTTGATTTTGAATGTGATTCTTTCAAAACTACAGGCTAATCTTGCAAGGAAGAATATTATTTGTGTTGACAATCTAGTATTCAGGATGCAAAGTCTTGGATCCAGAAAGCAGCAAAAATTGTTGCTGTTAATTTTGATGTGATTGCTAGTACTTCTCTAGTTTGACTGCTAGACCAAACTATTTCTGGGATTCTCAGCTGTGCAATGAATAGATTGCATCCTGCTAGTCAAGTTTGACACTGAGTAGGAGGGGGAAAGCTGAGTGCTGTTAACTTCTGAAAAAGCTAAATTTTGTGGGACTTGAAAAAAAATTGGGTCTGCAAAGATCTTCAGGACAAATTCTTATCTAAATAATAAACATATTTTGGTGGCTAGTTTCCTCTTCAGAGAGAATTTTTTAAGTGTAATAATGTAAATGCAGATTTTTTAGTTTATTTTAAAAATGTAATGTGATGCAAATTGAGGAAATAACTATGAAGATACAGTTTCCCTCCCTTCTGCTGAAGATGCTGAAAGATTAGTAAAGGAGTAATGTAACTAGTTATTTTTATATTAGTTCAGGTTACCACTAGAGTAATGTGAAATACATTCAAAAAATTGGAAGAATTTTGGACAGTCTCTTGTTTCCATCTTTCAGCTTTTAAGGGTAATTACTTTTACAAAAGGAATTATGAGGAGCTATGAATTCATGCAGCAGTTAAAATGCTTCAGCTTTGTTATTTGCCTTCTGAAAACACCACAAACCTCTGTATTTCAGTGGTGTCCTGCCTTAAGCTATCACATAAAACCTGCTGATTTTTTGTTGTTGTTGGGGTTTTTTGGGTGGTTTTTGTTTTGGTTGGGTTTTTGTTTTGTCATTGCAGGCGGTACGGCACTCGCTGCTCCCGCTGCGGGCGGCACATCCACTCCACCGACTGGGTCCGACGGGCCAAAGGGAACGTTTACCACCTGGCCTGCTTCGCCTGCTTCTCCTGCAAGAGACAGCTCTCAACCGGGGAGGAGTTCGCTTTGGTTGAGGAGAAAGTCCTCTGCAGAGTACATTACGACTGCATGTTGGACAATCTGAAAAGAGAAGTTGAGAATGGTAACATACTGCTTATGTTAAGAACTATGTCTTAAGATTTAATTAAATTGTTGGGGTTTACTGCATTTTTCATACTGAGAAATAATTGACTAGTTTTACTAAGACTGGAAGCACAGGTTCTTGAGTCAAAATAATGGTAAATTATTTCACGTTTGGGGGATTTTATGTGTTTGTTTTGGTTTTGTTGGTTTGGGGGGTTTTTTAGTCTGTAGAACTTATTTTTTATTCTAAGGAAAAGACAGCAATGGCATATCCTGTTGCTAAAATACCATGTTAGATTTATTTCTTCCCTCACTTGCAAGGGAGTCGTTTAGGGCACAATGTGTTATGGTGCTAGATCAATTTAACTTTGAATAGAATATGGCTTTTTAAAGCTGAAATTCAGCTGACCAGCTGCTGTTGGTTATTGTTGGAGAACAGTCTGGCTTACAACACAATTGTGAATGTTTAGAAGGCAGTGTTCTTTTCTTTTTAATGTTTCAGGTAATGGGATTAGTGTGGAAGGAGCACTACTAACAGAACAAGATGTTAATCATCCAAAACCAGCAAAAAGAGCTCGGACCAGCTTCACAGCAGATCAACTCCAGGTAGTGACAGTGATAAAAACTTGTATAGCTCAGGTTTATGCAGGGCATGGGTGCTGAACCAAGAGAAAGTTTTATGCACACAGGGGGAAAGAAGGCTTTAAATTATTTCAAGAACTATCAAGACACAGCATGTTTCTGGAAGTTTAACATGAAATAGTACTCTTCAAGCTCTTTATTTCCCTGGGGGCAGATTGTAATTCTGAAGAGTGGAAACAGAAAGGTGGTTCTATTTTGATTGCTTGATGAAATCTATTTAATCGTCATTTACATCACTAAACATAATAGAGAAAATATTTTTTAGCTTATGTAATGTGAAAAGTTGTGCTAAAGATTGGTACTGTATGTGACTTCAAGACATTAATAGGATGGAAGTTGGAACTGTTATGCCTGCATCTCCTCTGCTTTCCAGGCTTCTTATCTTTTTGTTGCTTTGACAAGAGTTAACTCCTATTGAGACAGTCCAGAGCTATTTCAAACTCTAGATATCCGCTTCACTTAAATTAGCTTTCTAGGGGAAAAAAACCACTAAGATGGAGCCAGTTTCCAACGTAAGAGGGGATGATAAGGCAAGATTTAGAGGTTTGAACCTGTAGTGAGAAGGTAGCTGTAACTTTCTGCCTAATCCTGGCTGTAGATCCTTGCCCTCGGTTTAACAGATCTTTGAATTTCTGGTCACAGTTTGAATTCTGTTTTGTTGGCCCATCCTCTTATTCATAGTGAAAGCAGTTGCGAAACTCACCTTGAGGTATAATAACATGTGAGGTGTTAAAGTAGTGCTATATGAAAGGGGCATGGAGTTGTTCAAATCTTGGGTTCCTATTATAGTCATGACTGGAGACAGAAGGTGGTGGTAACACAAAACAAGCACATAAGCAATAATCCAACCAGGTGCACAGGGCAAGGGCTCTGGACATTGAGCTTGAACTTCAGCAAAAGGGAACTTTCTTCCCCAGCAGAAGCTGAAAGGGGAGCTAGGACCAGCCATTAGGATGGAAACTGTTTTCATAATTTCTTCCCAGCTGCTGTCATTGAAATGTCCATGTTCCCTTTGCTTCCTGTTTAGATTGTAACATACTTTACAATATGCTTTAAAATGTTACAGTCTACGGTGTTTGAGGTCCTGAGGCATCTCTGTATCTTATGATACTTTCTATCTGCTTGTTGCACCTCTCTTCCTACCCTGGAGGCTGCTATAAGACTCGACTTCCAACAAGAGAAACACTGTAGGGAATAAGTGCACTGTCAGTGTGGCAGCGTGCAATTACTCACCTCACAAAGTACTTGTACAAAACAATGTCCACACTTTTTTGATGTTTTTGTTCTGTGGCACTTTCCAGGACCTAAAGGGGCTCCAAAGAACTGGGAAGGCATTTGGACAAGGGCCTGGAGTGACAGGACAAGGGGGAATGGCTTCCCAGTGCCAGAGGGATAGATGGGATATTGGGAAGAAGTTCTTACCTTTGAGGCAGGTGAGGCCCTGGCACAGGGTGCCCAGAGCAGCTGGGGCTGCCTCTGGATCCCTGGAAGTGCCCAAGGCCAGACTGGACAGGGCTTGGAGCACCCTGGGATAGTGAAAGGTGTCCCTGCCCATGGCATAGGGTTGGAACCAAGTGAGCTTTTAAGGTTCCTTCCAACCCAAACCGATCTGTGATTCTATGAAAAATTACAAAAATAAATAGTTTCTGAATGTGGAAAGTAGTAGTCTGAATCTTCAAAGATGAAGCCAGGCAAAGTATGATGGACCAAAAATCAAAAAAAGAGAAAATAACGCCTTGAAATTGCTGAAGATACCCTGCAGAAACCCCTGAAGTCCTACTTTCATAAAAAGGGCAAATCCTGAAAGCCTGTGAGTCTTCAGGATGAAGTAAATTGATATTTACTTCCTCAAAAAAAAGGTGTAATTTATATCCTTAAGACAAGTGCTGACTTTTGTTTCCTGTCAAGATATGAGTAACCAAACCATCAAAAAGGTCATGTCAGCCAAGGCGGAGCCTCTGTTTCTTGGGCTGGTGAAAGGCAAAGGAAAAACAGAGTGTTCCTGCATCCTCCATGGAGATGAAAAGAAGATCAATTACTCCATATAACATAGGATGCAGATAGTGATTGACAAGTTCAGAGTGGTAGATCATGGCTCATGTATTTTTTTATGCTGTGGTCTGCTGCTATAGGTGTTTATTGAGCATATTTGAGTTGCTTTGCAGTGAATTTTCTCCTATGGTTCTTTTAATGCAATCTTACAGAGGATCTCTTCCAGTTCTTACTACTGCCAAGCAGAAACCATTTCTTTATTTTCTGGTAAATGTCACAGCTCAGTCAAGCATAGCAAGGACTTGTACTTTGGTGGATTTTTTTTTTTTTTTAATATATTGGGTACTCTCTAGACACCAGTGATCACAAAAAATCCAGTTTCCTGAAGACAGGCAGGGGAGTAGTACGATAGTCTGAGAAGACTGTCTGATGTGGCTTTTGCCACAAACGCTCCTGCAATCTTATATCTTGCCTTTTCAGGTTATGCAAGCACAGTTTGCTCAGGACAACAATCCAGATGCACAAACACTCCAGAAACTGGCAGAAAGAACAGGATTGAGCAGGCGTGTTATACAGGTAACGGTGTGAAGTTACTTGACTAACAGTCTGGTTCTTATCCATTGGAAATGCTCAGTCACAATTTTCTTTGAGGTTATTCTAACATGGAAAAAGATCCTAATCTGTTTTAACTTCAGACAACACCCTTAGTCAGGAATAGGTCTAGAACAACCACCGTAATTTGGAAGACTTGCTGTGTTTCTCTTGTACTTTGTGTGGAGAATTAAATCTTCTAGGAAGAAACTTCTCAGCCTAAATAGCATAGAAATTGGCATTAAGTTATTCTGAATACATATTTCTGACTGTAGTATTCTGTTCTGAAGACCTGCACACTTTTTTGAAAGCATCATGTGGTATGGCAAGTGAGTATCTGGTAATTTGTTCTAGAGAGCAGAGTTAAAATATATACCCATATCAACCAAAGCTGAAACACAAACTTGGAATCTTTGCTTGAAGATGTCTGTCAGCAAACATATGGATGCATTTTTATATGTAAACACAAATTTAAAAAGATGATACAAATTATATATTTATATGTTAATATAAATAAAAATAAATTGAGTTACTTTGGTTCATTCTAGCCTGGAAGATTGACAGAGTGATTCCACAGAAATGAGGTATCTGGCTTCTGCAATCAGTGGGAAAAAAAAAAAAAGGGAGTCTTGCACACTTTTCCATGTGAAAAGACAAGTGGGCATCATATGAAAAATACACTTTGCTGTCAGTAGTTCCAGGTGGGGAGAACACTGTGTCTGGGACGTGCTGGGCAGCGTGGTCCAAGCAGAGCAGGTGATGTTGTTCGGCTTGGGGAGACGCTGGCCCTGGGAGATGCCCAGACCCCGCTGTGCCTGTCCCCGTCCTTAGTGGACCGCTGGGTACTGAGGATGCATTCCTGACTCGACCAAGCTTGTAGGTTTAGAATGGGTATTGCTCCATTTGGACTGTTGGCATTGTGTCAAAGGGCCAGTGAACTATGTAAACTCAGCTTAAGATGAACTCCAAGGTTGTCGTTGTGCTAGTATTGAATGCAACCTATAAATGTGATGTATGTACCTCCTTTTCAGGTGTGGTTTCAGAATTGCAGAGCACGCCATAAGAAACATGTTAGTCCTAATCATTCATCTACTGCTCCTGTCACAGCAGTTCAGCCCTCCAGGTTGTCTCCACCCATGTTAGAAGAAATGGCATACTCTGCATACGTACCCCAGGATGGGAGTATGCTCACTGCTCTGCACAGCTACATGGATGGTAGGTATAACAGCTTTGCTATTTTTGTCCTCATAAAAACACTATCAGCTATAGCAAGAACAGTTTACAAAGTTCTGATTAAAGAAACCTAATGGATATATCAATACTGTACTTACTATCTATACCTCATTAAGAAAGCAGTAGCCCTTCACTGCAGTAGCATGGCTGAAGATCTGAGTATGAAGACAACTATTAGTGCTTCTTCTAGGCTGTTAAAACAAGAATAAGAAATAAAATACTTACTTAAACATCTATTTCACATATTTTAATAATATATCATTTTAATGAAAACTGTTTGCCACCTGCTCTCTCATTTTTATCCCATGGACTGTGAGTATGCACAATCCTGCCAGCAAATTCTTTGAGAGCTTCAGCTTCCCTCACAGTAACACACAATGGGGAGGGAGGGGGAGAGCCTGGTGCTTTGGGCTTTGTTTGTCTTATGACCCAGCAAGTCAACAACTTTGGCTCCTATTTGTTATTAGGCTGGACTGTGAAGGTTTGGGGAGAACCAGGCTGACCTGTATGTGTGGCCTGAGCTCGTTTTCCTCCAGAGAAGTGGTGTTAAGGTTGGCTGTGGGAGGAGGGGTGCAAATGCGGGTTAGGAAAACCAGAACATGCTGCAGGGTTGGGACAGTGAACTGTCATTACCCAGTGGGATTTACTGACTTATAATCTTTTGCTACTTTCAATGAAGTTGACTGGAAAATATTTGTTTTTATAGCTCATTCACCTACAGCTCTTGGACTTCAGCCTTTGCTACCCCATTCAATGACACAACTGCCACTAAGTCACACCTAATTCCTTTTCATCAGGGATTTAAGCTATTAAAGATGTAACCTTAAGTCATAGTGTATTGAAAATATCTTTGGAAAGATATTAATGTTAACTTTTTATTTAACACCCAAAGCATTTTCAAGATAATTTTTGCCCAGGTATGTATGTCTATTTAGCCTGCAAGACACTTTTATGGATTCTCCATAAGTAACTATTACATTGTTTACAAGCCTTATTAAACATCTTTTTGTATTGTCTGGAAGTAGTCCACTCTAGTTATGTGTGTGTTAATTTATTTGTCACCAAAAGAGCACTTTGCCTAAAAGAAAGAACTGACAATTGTGCAAAATGTTTACAATTCTTAGTGAAATTGTAGTTTATCATTAGTTTGTATCTGTAAGTTATTGCTAAAAGTACTACCTGTATTTGAGTTGTATACATTCTATATGTAAAGGCTGATTTCTGTGAGTTTACAAAAATAAACTTTGGTTGCAAATATTTTCAAAAAGAACTGAATAAAGTTTCTGCTGCAGCATGCCAAGCAAAAATGTTGCTGTGTGTATGACTGAACTGTGATCATTTCTCAAGTGCTTAACTTGAATTTTCAATTTTAAGAGAAACTCTCTGGTATACTGAAGAACATTACACTGAAGCCCTTCAGGAGGGCTCATACCTATTTCCATTGACAGTAAAAATCTTTTAATAGGCTTAGATGGGTCTTGAAACACTCCAAATACGTGCTATACAAGTGGGTACGGGTAAAAGCAGTGCTGTTCCTGAGGGTGCACGCCTGGGGGGAGGGAAATTGGGGCTGTTTAGGACAGATTCTGCCCTGGGTAGAATATGGAATTCCAGATGCCATTTTCAGTACCTAAGCTAGCTCCATATATCTGCGTGCTACTGAAGTGCATGTGTAGCAGTAGACAAACTAGTTTTTGTTCATTTGTCTGATATGCTTAAGTTTTACCAGTTAAATGCTAAATAATGTTAATTTAGATGTTAACATAAATTACCAGTTTTAAAATGCAACTCAGCTTGCACTGAGCCCCTTTAAGGAAAAGTAATTATTCACTCTTATTCAAATCAGCTTCAGGTTGCCTGAAACAAAATCAAGTTTAAGCTTACTTATGAAACACCTCTTTCTGTTCAGTTCCAAAGTCAATACAGGATTAAAGTATATGGGGAGCAATTACCCTATTTTCCTATGCAAATAGGAAGCATGAGCATCCATCTTTTGCTACTGTTGAGTGCATGAGCAGATCTTTGTGGGTAGGGCTAAGAAAATGAAGACATTGAAAATAGGAGACTGCAGCAGAGAATCTGGGCTTTGCATCTTCCCGTGCCAGAGCCATCAGCAGCTGGTGTTAGGCTGAGAGAGTTTTTTTAAAACCAATCCCCTTCCTGAATGATGGAACAGCTGCCATGTGATGCAGCTGCACCAATCTTATTTCCCAAGGTAATCTCACCTCAGAAAGGTGCATCCTGCTCTAAGCCTCCCAAAAACAAAGGTTATTACCAAAACAGGGGAATCTTAGGACAAGTAACAGTATACTAGTATATTAAAAAATAACACATTTTCTTGTTTTAAAATTAGGCCATTGCATTTTTGAGATAGCTACTAAAAAAAAAAACCAACACATAGGGACATGTTTGACTTTTGTTTAATGTAAGTTAGATACATAAATACTACGTAAGCTGTAATATGCTGAATGCAGGAACCACTAGCAGCCACTTTTTTTTTTTTTACTGTTTTCAGAAACAATCAGCAGAAATACTAGCATTCCCATAATATGAATGTGGGTATTTAGCCAAAATATGATTTTAAGATCAAAGAAGTGTGTATCTATGTTATGAATAATTAAATGCATACAAATGTTACCTTTCAACGTGCACTTTGATCTTCAGTGTCTCTGCAGGAATTTGTACAGGTGACTGGGAGTGGGCTGGGATGCTCAGACACACTCCCCAATACGTTTGAATAGACCTGTGCAGGTTTACCACAATATCAGTTCAGAAAGAGTTGCCACTGCAATGCAAGAGCCACTAATATAAAACTTACAAAGAATTTAATAACAAATTTTTTTTTTAGCTCTGGTGACCGAGAACCACTACAGCTGACTGTTATATTATGATTTCTTAATCTGTTTTGGACCATTGTTAATGCCCTCAAAAAAGCAACCCACTTGTGAGTTTAAACATACCAATGTAATGACTGTTCAAATTGTCAGTATTTCTGTAAGAAAGTGGAACTTGGTAAACTAAAATAAACAAACAAAAAGTAAAATAAAAACTACAGAACCTTTTTTGGCATTATCAATTGGAGCAAAATAAGTACAGACCATTCTCCTGGGAGGACTTTGATTTTTTCCAAACTTAGCCTCTTTCAGACTCTAAAATTAAAACAGATTGCCTGCAAAGCCCAGCCAAACCAACAGAAAAAAGAAACTGGGACTGAATGAAATGAAAGTTGATTTAAGACAGGAAATTGAGTTGGTCAGATGTGTTGAAAACGATGGCAACCAGAAACTACATTATGAAGTTCTGTATAAAACAATCCTTTCCTTCTTGAAGCCATCTGCAGATGTGTGGATTTGCAAAGGAACATGCCAGGTTTTTGCAGAAAGTGCACCAAAAGCAACATTCATCTGCAAAGTCAAACCACAAAGATGGTACACATCAGATGCTGGCTGAGCAAAACCAGAAATATTTTGATCTCATATTTATGACCAGAGTCTGTTTGACCGTAACAAGTCAGTTGTGTTACCATTTCCTTCTTTAGCAGAAATCTCAGTCAGCCCACACCACTGGCACACTGCTACTGTGGCCCAGAACAACTGCAGCACAATGACAACTCGTGGTGCCAGAGCAGAGTGAGGCAGCCTCTCTCCTCTCCTCTCCTCTCCCTGAGCAGCTCGCACCAGTGCCAGAGAGGGCATCTCCCTGAACAAGGCTCCCCACACATGAATGACTTACAAGGCATACCTTAACCTTGAGCCCAAATTCTTCCTTTGTCCCGACTCCAAATAATTGCTCCACTGCCACCTCCATTGAAATCAATTCCCATCCCTGAAAAGCTTTTTTCATGGGTTTTGGTGGTGGCCTTTTTCCTTTCCTGACCTCCAGAAAAAAAACATATACAACAGAGTCATCTGCCTGTGATGCTCTGCCAGCTCATGGCGTACAATAAAGGTTTCACTTCTCACAAAGACAGGAGAAAATATGACGGTGAGCCTCCCAAACTCCAAAAAAGATTTCTACTGAGTTCTGTGGTATCATTTCAGCCATACACCTTGCTTTATATAAGATCTCAATTCTAGTTGAGATAAAAACCAGTATGGTTTATTATCACATGGTTCAAAAAATTTAAATTGAAATAAATAAATAAAAAAGTAACAAACAATCCTCCATCGTTTATGAATAAAACCCAGAATTCCCCTCCAACCATGAGCAGTGGCAGTGGCCCCTCCCGGCGCCTCCTCTGCTCCGCTCCATGTCGGCTCGCACGCTCTCAGCACCAAAGTGCGCCTCGCAGCCCGCGCCCCGAACCGCGCCCCGAACCGCGCCCCGAACCGCCCCAGCTCCGCCCGAGCCGCGCCCGTCCCCGCTCCGCTGCTGCCCCGCTCGCAGAGCCCCCGCACAGCCCCCGCGTACAGCCCCGCACAGCCCCGTACAGCCCCGCACATCCCCCGCACAGCCCCGCACACAGCCCCGCACACAGCCCCGCACACAGCCCCACGTACAGCCCGGCGCGGTGCAGACGCACTCCGGCTTATATCGAAATCTTTATTAGAACAATCCCCAAGAACTGTAAAACGGTGAAGTAACATCAAAATTAAGTACTTCCGTTATCAAAGATATTTAAACAATACGATTCTATTTCTGCATAGCAGAAGGAACAGGGTTTACAGCTCAAATCATCGTGCTCCTGTTAATTCGGTTTTGGCAAAACAATACAATCTTAAGAATCATATTAATGAAACAGTAACCTACCTTTCATCTCTTAAACATCAAAGAGCCATTTTTATGGTATTAAAACTCATTATTTGGGACAAATGCATGTGGACATTTTGTAGCATAGAGTAACAGACAATTTTAATATTAGTAGCACTAGTGTTATTTGAACATGAAGAAACACTCATTTTCTAATTGTTTACAGTGCAGTACAAATTACATATTACCCCAAAAATCATTGCCTGTATCAAAAGTTTAAAAATTTAGAACAATTTATAAAACGGTTCCAGAACAGGAAATTATCAGTTTTGAAATGGAGAAGGGACTTTATGCTTATAAACACGTGAATAGATGTATTACAGTAATACAGATGTACTTTTTAGCTTTATGCCTTCTGTTGCAAGTAGCAAGAGCCCAGTTCTACCCACAGTTATACAGGTACAACACGCATGATCATTGTAAACAGAAAGCAGAACAGGCCCTACTCCAAAGTCCACTATACCACAAATTAAAGCTATTTTAAAAATCTACTGTATAAAAACAGAACAGTCTTGCATTGATTTCATTTATTTGCAACACTATTGTCATGTTCTCTCCCAGACTATATCATCAACTTTCATAATCAGACAACAGCAACAGGGAAATGATGGGTGCTGCATCACACAGTGCAAACACATCTGATATCCTTACTACAGTTCATTTTTTGTTAGTCAAGTTGAAATAATGTGTTAGTTTTCCTCTCTAGCCTCTTCTGTTTTGTAATCTACATGGTATAAATGGATTTCAAAATGTAAGCCAGGTGAAGTAACAGCCAGTAAGGCACTTTGTCTGCAAGGACACAGCTGTCCAGGCTGAGCAACTGGTCAAAGGGAGACATTCTGGGTTACTCAAAAACAGTCAGTTTATTCCTCATAATCACTTCTCTGACAGCCCATTTGTGGAAGAACACTTACTGACTACTCCAGAATCAGCCTGACATTGCATCCACCAAAATATTTTTCCTGTTCTACAGCAGAACATGCAATAGTAAAATATTTCATTAAATACTAACCTTTGAAAGAATATTCAGCACCCTTGGATCATCCAAGAATCAACTGCTGAATATGTTTGGAAAAAAAAAAAACAACACCTCAGCAGAAGAAATTATCCTATCTTCTGTATTTTGTTTCCATGTTTGGGGGTTTTTTGGTGTTTTTTTGTTTGTTTGTTTTTGTTTTTTTTACAAAATTTGAAGGCTTGACATTAAAACTTTGGTATAAAACATGTAAATGAAAGCCATTCAGTATTATGCTCTACAGAGATACAATGAATCCAAACCAAGCTAAACAAACATGATTACATGGATGTGATAGCAGGTGTTTTCTACTGTCTTGGTTTCTACGTTCTGCTTGTTTGTAATCTTAAGGGTGTTCTTTTTTCTTACTCATGTAAAAGGGTCTTTCTTCAGATCCACCTGCTTTTCCACAGCTCCCCCCAGGGAGAAGGTGCCTGGCACGACCCTGACGCAGTCCCCTGGCCCCGGCACGCCCTCGGCAGCTCGGGAGCCTGCGGGTTCTGGGCTGCCCCACGCCCTCCATCCATCAGCACCGGCAGCACAGACCCAGCGCAGCTGCTGCCACTGTGGGCACGGTGTCCCCAGCCCTGGGGGGCTCAGCAGCAAAGCACATGGCATGTTTCACTGTGTTCCACTATCTAAAGTAAAAAAATGGAATTTTGAATTTCATACTAAACCAAGCAACAAAGTAAAAGTCCAAATTCATAAAAGTAACTTTTAGTACCTCCTCTGTGGTGCCCATCTGCAGACTCTGGCCCACAGGCTTAATTAGGAACCATTACAATAAAATAGTCTTGAAACATCTTAGGTGAGTCTTTCCCAATTAAATATTTGCATTAATTTTGACTTTGTAATCATTAGTACTTTATTTTTAGAAAGCCAATTGTCATATTAAATAATTACTACTTACTGAATTTATTGATGACAAAATCTACATGGTATTGCTTTATATTTTCACAGTTCTCGTAATTACATCATAAGAAAATGGCTTTTAAATTTTCTTCTCAGAAATGATGATCAGTTACATTCTAAATACTTTCACAAAATAGTGAGAGGAGCAAAATTATATATATATATTTTACTGTATATAAATAATAATACAATTTAAAACTTTCACTTTTAGAAACTCCTTTAGTAAATGCATAGGTTTGTTACAAAAGTTTTCTGATCAAATAACTGTATACTATTTCTATTATGTTTTATTCCTGGTAAACTCTGTGGTTACATTCATATGATAAAAAAGCAAGCTATATTCAGAAATATGCTTTTTCAGTTGAGCTCCCAGTAAGACACTCAAGTCCAGTAGAAATATAGATTATGTAATGCAGTTTCTTTAGCTGAAAATTAATCAGTAGTGTTAAAAAAAAAAAAAAAAAGCTTTAGACCATGGATTGTAATGAGACCAACAGCTTCTTTAATCACAGAATGATTACACATACCCCCAAAAGTTACTGACTTAATTCTCAGAAAGTATTAGAATCATGGGGGGGAGTTTGTGTAATCCATGTCATGCACATAATGAGGAAGGAATGATGATGATGATGATGATGATAATGAAAAACTTCATCCCTCAGGAGTCCCTTTTTTTTTTCCCCAAGGAGTCTCAGTCCTTTCTGAAAGTCAGGTTTACTCTAGGGTATCTCAGGAGGAGTTACCAAAATCTAAAGGTGCCTATAATCAATAGCTACATTTGAAACCGTATGCCTTTATTTTCTATTATTTGTGTCCTACACTAAACCCCTCACTTTTGCTGCAGGGAAAAGGGCTCCAGCACCCATTGGACCACAGAGAAAGCTTACAAGGACACTCCCACCTGCACCTCAGGTCACTGAATTTCAAGATCTAACCATGCCCACAACTGCAAGCATGTGGATGATGGTCACTTGTGCATCAACATGACCCCACACCCACAGCAAGAAGGACAGTGTCACTGCCCTTGCAGTGATCACAGTCATCACAAACCAGAGCTGTAAGTTAGACAGCAAAATCCCATTGGGATGTGGATGGTCAGTAAATTTTCCCCAGAAACTTGCCTTCAAATAACCTGGAAAAGAATTTGCATTTCTTTTTGTGACACCAACAGACTTCTAGGGTTAGAAAAGTATTTCTGAGTGCTAAACTCCTGTCACAAAACTGGCAAATGTACATCACATGCCACTCCTGGAAAGTGGACAGTACTGAAATACTTTCTTCACTACCCTAGGGGCAGACCTCAGTATGCCTGGGTCCTTGGCTCCTCCAGTAAACTAATAAATTAATTTTTTTTTTTTTTTTAGCTCAGTCTTGGCAGTAGCAGACTTGAGAAACTCTCCAGCATTAAGACTTTTCATCAGCAGAGCTGTTACTTAATGGCAGTGACAGTTCCACTACTGTGAGGGTCATAAACCACACCAAATGTTAATATGCTTTCTACTAATAGGTGTATTAATAACTTTGTATTAATGCCTGGGCAAATTTAAGAATCAAAAAGCAAACAAAATCTTTCAGAGTGCCTCTCAGTAGTTGAATCATTCATCGTGTACCATGAGAAGACTTGAATTCAGTGTCCTAGTACCTTACTGTGTGAGCCACTGGGAGCATGGAGACGTGCAGGAAATGCAGCCCTGGCCCTCTGCACCCACACAGTCATTCCAATGGCTTGGTAGGAGCCCTTCTAAGTTAGGCAGAGGCAATGGAACTCCTTGTGCACACACACAGAGCAAAGACTTTCTTTCAATCAAAAAAAAAAAGACTGCATTTAGTTTTCCTTTCAGTGAAGCTCAAATCCTTATAACACAGAAGGCAATCAGAGACTTGTCAGGGATAGGGGGACATTAACACGTGCATCTCTCTTAGACATCAGCTAAAAATTATACATTCACCATCTTGTACCAGATGGAACCTCATTTGTGTGAACCACAAATCACTTCAGCTGCAGTGGGACCTTCTCTCAGTTACATCATCTTTTAAGCACAACTCCCAGAAAACTTCACTTTAAGCAGTATCAACTAAAGTCTTTTCTGACTACCCTCTTTGGGACGTGCAGGGTACCATCATGTCTTAAAAGATGCAGTTGTGGATGTGATTAAAATATCACTACATTTTTCAGTGTAGGGAATCATTAATGCATGTATAATCACAGTTTAAATAGCTGTGAACCAGCTTGTACAAAAAATACAATCATAGCACCATATTTACAAATTTAGTACCATCTCCTCGTTAACTAGAGTCTCAAACTATCTTTTTATGGCTAATTAGGTTATACATTAGTGCTTTCAAAAAATTGCCTGAATTTCTTTTACAAATATACACTTAGAAGAAACATTATCAAAACTGCTGTCATCTAAGGCAGCAATTCGTATTACAAAAGTTATTAAAACATCATTATACACTTATAAAAGTTTCAAATTTACATTTTCCTTTTCATAGGCACTCTATAAACTAAAATGTGGCCTTGTTTTCACAGCTGTTAGTTTAAGCATTTAAACTATTTAAATGTTACCAATGTTGCTCTTTTTTTTAATAGAAGCAAAAGGAAAAAAGAATCACCCATTAACCAGAAGCATCATTTACAGTTTTTACTTTTGCCTACTTTATACATGTTTTGCTTAAAAGTGACACTTTTTGATGTTGAGGTTTAGCCTTCATTATCCCACCACCTTCTTAGGGCTTAGTTTCTTCTTCCCCAGAATTCGGTGGAGGCTAGCTGACATGAAGTAGGGTTTTGCTGTAGATCCATCATTTCTTTCCAGGTCTTCACCTGAATTTACACAGCAAAACCAGTCAAAAAAGGAAGCAGCAGTACAACCACACA
Source organism: Pycnonotus jocosus (assembly GCA_013400435.1). Lineage (NCBI taxonomy): Eukaryota > Metazoa > Chordata > Aves > Passeriformes > Pycnonotidae > Pycnonotus > Pycnonotus jocosus. The sequence continues at coordinate 186,172 of VWYP01029816.1, forward strand.
CACAGAGGCACAAACAGAATTGAAACAATGAGAGAACAAAAACCCCAACATTAAAAGAAATTCAATCAAGGTAATTTAGCTTTATTATTAAGTTGATGGAGGACATTATAAAATTTCTATTTTCCCAGACCACAAGAGGTTTTACATGATGCAGAGACACAAACATCTCACGATTTTTTAACGATAGCAATATATCCTTTTTATTCTCCAGATCTTTGATTTGGCAGGATAGGTGGAAATTTTCAGAAACTCTCATTCCTCCACTGAACCCTGACATTTTGGAATTCTCTCTTTAGAAAATGTGTCACAAAGACAGCCACGGAGTTAAGCACTTTCTAAAACTGGACCATTTTTCACTGCCTAAGATAAAGTTCATCTGAAAACTTGTTGCCGTGAATTAACACTATTCTATCTGATCTATCGTTCACTACTTAATGGGAGCATGGAAAGCAGAACAGAACATGAATTTAAAACAACAAGGCAGACATTACTTTTTATCCTACAGAAGGTCATGACTAAATCAGTAGTCAGGGTCCAGCCCAGTTTGTGCCATGCAGCAGTGAGAAACCAGTGAACAATTACACAGCATGAGCAATGGGGAGGGAGTGTCACTGAAGAACAGTCATTGTGACTGCAACCCTGCAGAGGCAGACAGCTGGATCTGCAGAGCCAAAACGGGACTCTGAGTTCTAAGGAACAGCCAAAGAAGCTAGAGGAGGCAAATCTTAACATAGCTCCATGGCAAAATGGAATAAACGAAAAAGAGAATCTTTTAGTTTTTGAGCACACCAACAAACTTGCTGTAATTAATTTCATCCTAAATAACAAAATAAAAAATAAGTAACAGCATTTATTTATTTATTTATTTGTTTGTTTGTGGTTTAGCTTAGTTTTTTGAGTGTTATTAGTGCTGTGTCTGCCTGTGTTCATGTTTGCTTAGAACCAAAGTTCATAACATGAGAAAATTGGATGTAGCTCTCAACTAGATACCAATTTTGAGTTTTCTAACTGATCTTGTTCCTATGATTCTTTGGCAATGCAGCTTTTCAGAATCCCTGCTAACCTAGTTTCTAGGAAAGCAAAGTTAGAGTGTTTAAAGATTCTGTATTACCAAGTTTACCTCACTGCAGTAATCCATAGTGCATATTTATGAAAGATCAAGTCTATGACTATTTCCCTTAATATTATAAAATAATTTGCAAATTGCAAGAACAATCACTACCATGTAACTAACTTCTACTTGTACCTACCAGAATAGAAATATACAGCACATAGAAGGTACTACATGCTAAGGATTCTGCTTCTTATAATCATATCCTAATTCAAGACCAACAAAATTCTCTTGTGATTTTAGTACTGCCTGACTGGACAGCCTGAACAGCCTTTGACAGGGCTCATGATTGTTTGATACTGGGAGTCCACGGGACACTTAGTTTCAAGCGGTATTTTACAGAATCTTTGAGGTAATTCAGCATAATACTTTTTTCAGGATTATTAAACTGAAAACAAAGTACCACCTATATACCCAAGAATGTATTTGTTATTGTCAAGATGCTTAAGCAAATCAGTACTGTACAGGGTTCTTCACAAAGCACCCAGAAGCAAACTTAATGAAATTTAAGGTACGTCCGAAAAACAAAAGCCAGATATTTCCAAACCCCATAAAGCTACCTTACACTTCTTAAAGTAATTAAATTTGAATACTAGAGCATGGAAGATTGTATCACAGAGTCAATATGAAAAGAAGAAGCTGCTAATTTTTGACACAGTTTGCTAGTATGTCACCAGACTTCTGTAAGGAATGGATAATGTGCTTTTCTACTCCCCTTTCCATGACTTGCAGGTATTACTAAAAGAAAACAGAGTACTTACAAAAGCAGAGGAAAAGCGTGTCGACACACATTGCATAGACGCTGAAGAACCCGTGTGCAACTAGGTAGGAGCCAATGATGACCGTCTACAAAAACCAAACCACATTAAACCCCCAAATTTTTTCCGGAATCGCTGTGGTAGTATTAACACAAGTCAGAAGCCTAGTCTGCTAAGCAAATTTAGAAGAATTTATTGTCAGCTCTGTATTTCTACCAAAGGTTACTACTGCTGTGGACAGGGATCACAGGTTCAAGACACTGCATTCTAAGACGTAGTAGTTTCTAGTTTTCCATCTGGAAATAATTCCAAACTGGAACTATTTCAACCTCCGAGGAGAATATATGCCAAGAATATTCTGAACTCCTTCAAGAACCACTCAGCCTAGAGATGTTCTTAAGTTTAAGTAGGGGGCCTACAAAAGGAGAAGGATCTGCATTGCCAAGTTCCTCCCATTAGAAGACACACTGTCATCAGTGTCCCACTCTCTGGGAAGTCTGAGGAGATGTGAAACCTAATTTTTCTGAAGATTCAGAGCCACTGCAGTTCCACTTCCACCTGAAGGATCCCAAGGACTGGAGTGCAGCAGCTCAGTCCTCACCTGGGTGGATACTATGCCACTGAGATGCTGACCAAAGAAGCTGCTACCAGACCATGCCCTGAGCAGTCAGAGCACCTCAAACTGCCCCAAGCATTAAGGAGATTAAATGGTTGCCTTACCAACAGTGGCACCCAGTAGTAATTTAGCGTTGGCGCTTCCTCTGCAAAGATTGGTATTCTCTGTGTGAAGAAGAAGAATGCAAGAACACCTGCAAGAAGCACAGGCAATTAGTGATCCCCATGCTAGCTCTGATTTCCCAGGATCTAAAGAACGGATAAGACAGACAACAGATCCAAGGCTGGTTTCACTTAAAGTTTGTACACAATACATTCTTCAATACTAATTATCTAACAGAAGAGATATGTAAATTAATGAATTACCATAAAGATATTAATGGGCCTGAAAAGACTTCAGTGAGTTTTTTATTTCACCATTCTATTGAATTTAACAGCAAAATTAATAAATATTGTAATTCTAGAGTGATGACAAAATATTTTAGATCAGCTCTTGGTAGTAGTTTTACTTTCGTTAAAATATAATTAATTAGTTAGCTTTTAAAGTATGCAGAATGAAAAATATGGTTATTTGTAAAATAGTTTTTTGAAACTGCTGTGACAATTTGGAAAAACCGCAATAGAACAACCTGAATTTCTGAAAGCGCTTCATTTAAAAAGTAGAAAAACACTTTTTTGTCACAGAAAACCACAAATAATCTACTGGATATTTACTGATAACAAAGAAAATCCTATAAGGATGCTAGAACTATTTTATTTCTTTTACAATAGCTTATAGCTATAATGGGTTCGAATACAGCAGAGCTTCAGGTTCATTCCTGCAGATTTGTACCACCACATCTTGTAGGCAATTGTCTGTTACCAGGTGAATCTCATCTGAAGTTTTGTTCAGTTCTTACAAAAGGAGAACTGACTGTGGCTGACTAATTGGACGTGAATTTTGTTTGATTCAACTACAGCGCGGTGGCTGCAGAAGTCCTTGCACCAGCCACACATGCAAGAGCTGTAAAAACAATCGTGGAAAAGATACTGTCAAGGCAAACCAGGTGCTGGGCAGGGGGAAAAAAGCGGAAGAAAAAAGAAAAAAGGTTTTAGTTCAATCTAACCAACCCTAGAAAAACAGAAACAGATTTCCAAATAGTCAGACCAATGAGAACCTCCACCTGGTAACTAACCATATATGAATATGGCAGGCATGCTCGTGGGTACCCGAAAATAGAGTATATAGTTTAGTAAAAAACCCAACCAGCTTACCTACACCACCAGCAACAAGGATTTTCCCCAGAAATAGAAGGAAGTCTGTAACTTTGTCCAGAACTGCAACCCTGTTTAGCAAAGGACAGATGATACATTACCATGACAAACCAGACATTTGTATTCTTTTGCCTTAAATCTATGGATAATTGCAAAACATGACCAGAAGCTGTCTTCTGCTGTTTTTACAGGCTGACAACACAGCACCACAGACAGGCTGAGATGGGTGTTGAGTGTAATCTCAGGAGGCAAAAAGTCACTGAGCCTTTGTTGAGTAAGGCCTTAATGTAGCACTGCTGCTAAAGGACTGACAGGAAAACTGTTTATTCCTCAAGTTGGTTTTAAAAAAAATAAACCAACCCAAAACTTCAAAATAATTTTATTTCAATATTACTTCTATGGACACAGACAAGCCAGGCCAGAATAGGGGAAGTATAGATCAAAACAAAAAGCAGTATTTATGTAGATTGCTAGTAGGCCTCCTTTTCCTATCTGGCCATATTTCATGACCCCATAACATGTCAAATATATTACTTTAAGATATCATGGTACAACACCGAAGGCAGGAGACCTCAAAGCAGGAAGATAATCACAGATGAAAGAAGGTAGACAGAAAAGTTAAAAATAAATCTCCAGCTCTCATTGAAGCAGAGCAGGGAGTTTCTGCTCAATGTCCTGCCAGCCTGTCTAATCAGAAACTTCAGATAAATAACAGGATGAAAAATGAACTTTGTACCATCAACCTCTTGACAGCATTGAGGGCCATATTACCATTACAGATATGGTAATATTCAGTACTGACTACTGTGAAAAATAAACGTTAAGAACTACTGAAGAGACAAATCATCATTAACCTCTCAGAATTCAGATTTAGCAAAATACACAAGATAAAAACATCTTTATTTGAAACAACAGAATTATATGTCTAGCTTTTAACTATTGTTCTTACTGATTAAGAGCAAAATCATAAAGGGCAGAGAGGTGATATTCTCTAAGGAAATAAAGGCAGCTTCTCTTTTCTATTGTACAGGCATTACTCAGTATGGACATCACTGTCCTGCTATTAATGCAGGATAACACAGTGAAGGTATTCCATCTCCCAACTCCAGTCCTTTCCTCTTCTTTCTTAAGCATCATTTCCACTTTCCTCTTTCAACCTTCCCCTCCATTCCTCTCCTCCTCCCAGTCCATCACTTAATGTTTTAAACCACCTAACCAGTTTTACCGTATCTCTTGCTTGGTAATTAGACTGTGTGCTATTGCATCAATATGGCCTGCTCCTAAGTTATTCTCCCATTATTTCTTGATCTTACAGTAGCAAAGGAGGAGCCAGGAGCAATGAATGAAAGTACTGATAAGAACAGGGAGTTGGGCAACACGCTTGGTAGTGGAGGAAAGGGCCAGGAAATTTCCAAGCATCAGAGGAGATCTGGTTGTTAAAGACAATCTTTTTTAAAGGAAATCATTCTGTCTTCTTTACTTCCACTCTCCAACATCTCATAAGATTTCTCAATTAATCTGAAGACTTGTGTTTTTCCGCTTTTCCTTTCTCAGACCAAGTGGACCAAAGCTCAAAAAACAAACATATGGCAGATGATGAGCACCCCATTCCCATGCATCTGCAGATCTCCTCTCAGGGACTCCACTTGTTTCTTGGAGGCATTATTACAATGCCCTGCATACTTAGGAATTTAAAGGACCAATCACAACTAAACAATGAGATTACATCAACTCTGCATAGGTTACTGTACTGGACAGCCTGCTGTTACACACTGAGTGTAAGAAACGAGGGCCATGTCTGAGGACAGAAGCAGCACTCAATATTTGGAGGAGATATGGGAAAGAAGTGTGCCCACAGAGTGCAACAGCAGGAACTCCTGTCATTTCCAAGGACTGGGAAATAGTCTCTTACCTCACCACATTCCGCATGAGCAAAAAGAACGCTTCCTTTGCCGAGGTGCAGAAGTTCTTACCATATATGGCAATCTGCAAAATAATAGTAGCTGTTAAGTATTTTAAATAATTAGGATACTTTCTCATATGCAAGGATCCATCTGCATGTAATGCATAGTTCTCCCTAATATGTGGCCGTGAAACTCAGATGAACATAAAACATTTTCCTCAGTCCCCTGCTATTTCTCAATGCTTCCCATCAGGCTGGGACAGAATACTATCCATTTTTCCCCTTTAAATCACCTGGTGATGAGCATGCCATCCCTTGTGATCTCACAGGTAGTAGATTCAGCACTTAGTTTGCCAAGCAAAGCAAAAAAGGTACTCGCTGAGGAATTCTTCTCCCTTTGCTAGTTACCTACACTAGATTTATAGTCAGTGGAAAAGAACAGGCACTTGTAGAGCTGAAGTGAGCTGATCCCTGTACTTAACTCCTTGGACCTGATGCTGCTTTCCCCGAAGAAGGAATCAGCATGAAGTAAAGCAGCTAAAGTCATTCAGGAACAAAATCACTTCTTCCTGGAATAAGCAAGCACTTCTTACCAGGGTAAGATATACTAGAACAGCTCTCAGCTCAAAGACTTTATGACCTGTAAAGAAGATTGTCAAAAACAACGCTTTCTCTTCAAGATGGCAATAATTTAACACATCAATTGCATCAACACAGGTTGTAATGGACCCACTAGAGCCACCTCCTTTGAGAAAAGAAGTCTGTGACTGTACCATTCAATCACTGAAATTGCTCCAAGCCAGAACATCCTAGGTTGAAATCTGTGTATGTTAATTTATTAGTGAAGATTTCAAACTTATGTGGAAGCTAAGAAGGCTTATTTGAGAGAAATACCACTGCTGCTGCTGCTAGTAGAATTTGTGCTTTTAACTTCCAGGTGGAAATACAATTATCACATGCCTTCTGACCTGCTTATTCAAATATCGCCTCCAAAGAGAAATGTCATCAACATGCAATATGAAACAAGCTAATATCCCTGTTGAAATCAGGATATCAATTATTGAATTATGGGGGGAGTTAACTGGTTATTCCATCCCTTCCCACTTATTTTGGGGGTGAGGGTGATGGACAAAGACAGGAAAAAAAAAGAGGTTGAAATTAGAAGGAAAAAAAAATCTTACTTTTTCATGGTAGAACCACATGCATGTACTGAAAACTCCCATAAATCCTATTACTTATTCAGCAGATTCAAGTACTGCTGGCTTTTGATCAACTAGTAGTGTCTAGGACATTTTAGTTTCCTAGATAGGGGAGACAACATGCAGACACAGCACATACCATGATGTAGGCATTTCTGTTTATAAATTTTAAGAATTTTTCCAAACACCAGAAACAGCACTTGAGGCAGCAGAGTAGGAATCTAGTGAAGGAGTTCTGAGTACCTGAAAAGAGCAGGAGAGAATACATCATACACAAAACTCATGAACAGTCTTCAGAATGTAGAAAGCTATTCAGAAGATCTTAAATTGTGATATAATTTCTTAATTTTGAGTTATGGACTCTCTCTCTCTCAACCAAATGTAACTCACTAGCTTTCAATTAGATCAGACTCATATCCCATCTGAACTTTGCATTAGGTTCCCAAGAACACAGACTCAGTTTGAGTAAATGAACACAAATTTACTGACTTCAAAAGAAACTACAATGGATAATGTGAGATTAGTCTATTTTCCTTGCTAAAAAAAGCTTGGGAAAGTCAGGAAGTAATTTAGAAAGGAAGGTCTTAACAACTTAGGGTAGATTCATAAATCTCACCTTTCAGTTTGTGATCCAAGTACTCCAGTATTACTCTAATAAGCTGGACAATTGCAAGAATTAAGGCTCCAAATGCCAGTGAACCTGTATGGTATCTAAAGACAAAATATTTGACCGTTATGTCACACATGTGCCTATGTACATGGACATACGTATGCATATGTGTATGTATACACAAATAAAATCAGAAGTGAAGGAAGGAAGGAAGGAAGGTCCATTAGTGGGAATTACATAAAACTAATGGACCTTCATGGCAATCTACCACAGAGGAACAGGATGAAGCCATTGGTCCTGTTGGTGTGTGTGACTGCTGTGTCTGTCTCTCAATCTGCGTACACATGTGTCGTATACATGTATTTTGTGTGTGTGTCTAATGGGAATACCCGCTTACCATTACGATTGGTTGGACCTAGGGGCAGGGAGCTGCAGCAGCCTTGGTGTTGTAGGGCTACAGGATGCAGCCTTCCCCTAATAATTACATCTTCCCAATTGTGCTGGTTGAATGCACTAGTTAGTTTTTTTTCATAGTAGCTTGTGCTGTGCTGTTTTGGATTTTTGACCAGGACAGTTATGATAACACACCCATGTTTTAGCCACCGTTGAAAGCATTTCCACAGCACCAAGGACTGCTCTGCTCCTCACTCTGCCCCACTAGTAAGCAGGTTCGGGGTGCATGAGAAGCTGGGAGGGGACATGGCCAGGATAGCTGGTGCTAAATGACCCCAGAGATATCTCACACTATACTGTGTTGTGCTCAGCAGTAACAGCTGGCGGATGGAGGGGTAAGAGGGGAGCATTTGGAGTTACGGAGTTTGTCTTTCTGTTATACATGAAGAAGCTGTACTGGGAAGCTGAACACGTGCCTGCCTGTGGGAAATGGGGAATGGATTCTTTGCTTTGCTTTGCTTGTGCATGCAGCCAGCTTTCACCTATTAAACTGTCTTCAACTCAGCTGACGTGTTTTTGCATTTTCACCCTTCAGATTCTCTCCTCCATCCCACTGTTGCGGAGCAAGCAGGCGGCTGTGGGGGGCCTGACTGCCACCAAGATTAAACCATAATGCTGACTAAGCATTTTCTTACGATATTCTAGGACTAGCTTCCCTAGACAGAAAAAGAGCACTTGGCACATACATGGCAAGGCTCACTTCCAGCTCTACAGACTTACCGTATTGCTCGTCCAAATGAAGAGAAGAGTGGCCACAGTGGAATATCAGCTGGTTTTCGATAGGCCCAGTAATAAGAGGCAAAGGCACCAGCAAGGGTACACTGACCCAGTGCAATTGCAAAGTTCACCAGCCAGAGAAAGACAAAGGCATTGGCTAACTGGAAGATGAAGATGTACTTATGGTACAGGCTTTCTCCTCCATAAAAAGCAAAAGTACACTGAGCACCTGGGCACAATTTAGTCACATTGGTTGTGTTAAAAGTCTAAAGAGGAAGAAAAATAAACAACACAATCATAAGCAATGAATTCTACGTACATAGCCTCTGAAGTTTAGCAGGTTAATACAAATAACATAACTCTGCTTGATGTTTCATTAGCTCATTCAAAACTGCAACACTATGTAACCTGTTCACATATTCAAGGATTCATATCAAGGACTTATGCAGTCTTATGCAAAGACTTAACTCTGAACAATGCATTGGCAAAAAAGGCAGTTCACCACATCCCTGAAACTGGAATAAGTGGAATTTGAATTTCAGGAATCTACTTTTAAGATACATGCTTTGTTAAAGAAAATCTGCTCAATTTAAAAAAAAAAAATACTTGAAAACTAGGGGCCCAATCAGATATTCAGGTAAATTGCCATGGTTGAAATTAAAAACTGAGCCTGGTTCATGCTCTGCCCTCTCCCTGCACACAGGGACACCCAGGGCTGAGGGCCCCTCTCAGCTGGGGCTTCTCTCCAGGCTGAGCAGCTCCAGCTGCCTCAGCCTTTCCTGGGTATGGAGATGCTCCAGGCCCTTCCTCAGCCTCTGCTGGCCCCACTCCAGGAGCTTCATGTTCCTCTTGCCCTGATGAGCCCAGAGCAGGACACAGCAGTCCAGATGTGCTTCACAGGACTGAGCAGAGGGGCAAGATCACCTCTCTGACCTGCTGGAAATGCTCTTCCTGAAGCACCTCTTCGCCCCCAGCACAAACTGCTGGCTCAGGAACAGCTTGTTGTCCACCAGGATCCCCAGGTCCTCCTCCTCAGAGCTCTCCTCCAGGGAGCCACCAGCAGCCTGTGCTGGTGCATAGGGTTATTCTTCCCTGGTGCATAACATTTGATAAATATTTCTAGTTTTTAAAGAACCCTTAAACTCAAACCCACAGCCAAGTAAAAACATTTGACTGAAGGCAAAATTTAAAAAAAAACCAAAACCAAAAAAAACAGGACAAAAATTTTTGGCACTTCATAAAGGTAATTACTGTGCCAGAAGAAGCTAAGCTTCTGCTTCAAATCATGGCTAGTCCCTGAACGTTTGAGGTGCAGCTTTCAAAGTTTACCACCATTTTTGGAAGACCAAAAAACAGAGTCCTCACAAATTCAAGAACATCTTTCCAATAAAATTTTACTTCTGTCTCTTCCTTCTCACCCTGAAAATTAGAATGTTAATATTTACAGGACAGTTTAGCAGAAAAACTAGTTTATGTCTGTAAAACAAAAAAGCGCCACCTGAACATTAGGTAATATTTAAACCTTTATATATTTAAATATTTATATATTTTTATATATATATAAATATTTAATTATTTAATAATTAAAAAAACATGATTTAACATGGGGACTCATTACTTAAAATATGCACATTTTTTACTAGCAGTGCATTTAACAGTGATTAAGAAATGCAATTAGTATAGCTCTCACTATAGGTAAATATTTGTTACACTTACCTCCGGGTCACAAGTTAGGTTTGCATACTTGCACACTGTTTGATTAGCCATTACTTTATACACAGGTTCTCCTGATGTGGCCAGAAAACTGAATGAAATGTTTTAAGGAGAAATCACATAATTGTGGCCTTTGAGCAACTTAAGAGTTCTGCAGTGGGTAACCACTAGCTCTAAAGAACTTGTGTAGATAACAGAAAAACTGCTCTTGCTCTGCAGAGATATATCTGAAGGGTTGACATACAAGACCAAGTACTCTTAAGAGAGCTAAGGCAAACTCATACCTGGAGCTGTAATAACTCGTGACCAGAATGGGCAGGGGGCATAACCCTGAAAATTGTCCCCATCTCTCCTCCACATCTATCTTTGACAAGGCAGACTATGCAGTAGTTCTTGTATTTTGGCAGAAGTAGATACAGAGCATAAGGATGAATTAACACTCCCTGAACAGCAACAACTGACCCTCTCTGCATATGGAATAACAGCTGGTTTTTAAATAGCAGTTTTCCCCTTTTTCAATCCTTACCAAACCCTTGCTGTTCAGGAATAAACAGTGGTTGCTGGTAGGCAATTCAGAGAAGATAGTGTAGTGTATATTCTCTCTCTCCTTTCTCATATTTTTCTGAACAAAACACACAGAGAACCCACTCCACCTCCAGTTAACTAAGAAACCATTAACACCAGGCCTATGGAGCACACAACATGATGAAGACCATATTCACTCCACACTGAGGGCCCTTTTCATCCCTAGAGTCAACCACATGCAGTGCAAAAGGCTTTGTACGATCCCCCTGCCTTGGTCTGAATTTTAGTCCAGTTCTTTTTAACTGGAATAAAATCACTGTCTGGCTTGTATCAGGCATATGTAGATGTGCCATGTGGAAGACTGTACCAGAAGGGTAAGTGCTAAGTGATGAAATAGCCCTCTTAATATTTGTTTAACTAATGTGAAATAGCAGAAAATTATCTAGTCTTCCAGACCAGAAGACTTACTCCAGATTGGTACACAGACAGAAGGATACACAGCTGTCACAGCCCAGTAGGAAATACAGATTGCAATGAGTAAGAAGGTGACGATCGGGTAGAACAGTGTAGACATTATATAGCCAATTGCCCTATAAAGAAACAAAACATACCAATAAGCTGCAACAATTCCAGAAACAAGCTTTTTATCAGTCCTCTTCTAGCAATTTTACTTTGAGAATCTTGTTGACACTCATAGCATAACCTAGTACTGGGATCTCAGAGTACTGCAGGAATTTTTTTCTTATGTCTTCAAACCTTGACTTTGTCATTTCTACCACTCCACTTTTACCAACGGTACTACAGTGAACTTTATCAATTTGCCACGTTCCAGCCTGTCTTCTACTTTCTCCTTCTTCACAACTGCTTCAGAGATTCATTTCTTTACAGGCCATTAACTGATTTCCAGGACATCTTGCTGACTGCTGCAGACATTACCCTTTATGTCCTTATCCCACTCTGCTCATCCTGTGCTTTTCCTTCACTCTTACGGACCTGAAATGACCTTGTTCTGTTCTGTGTTTGACAACTCTGTTCCCGGCAACTCTCCTGTGTTAAGTGCTAGCTATTCAGGGGCAACTTGTCTTTGCAATGCCAGGACAGACTGACACCTTCCTGTGACTATGTGACCTTCCTTGCACGTGCTGTAGCTAAGCGGTGCTCACCTATCACTACTGGAAGGCAAAACAATTCATTACCTTCTCCTGCTGACAGCTTAGAGAGCTTCTTTTAATACGAAGGCATATGTAGAGTGATATTTGACTGCTAATTGCTGTGGCTAGAATGTGACTAGTGAGCAGGAACTTGAGCATGCTAGCTCCTACCCTGCCAGGGGCTCATTCTCTGTAAGCTGGAGTTGATACCAGCCCTCTTGGTAAACCTGCTGGTACCCCAGAAGTGAACACCTCCAGCTGGGTATCTCACTGCATGTCAATTCAGAAAGCACGTGCTTTGTTCACTGAAACTTACAGGTCGACTCTCTTTATCACAAGCCTTTTTATCTAGTATTATTTCTGACAGTACTTCTCCTATGACTTAGGGCACTTCTGATACTATTTGTTTTACAGGATGCAGTTTCTAGAATGCAAAAGGAGAAAAATTTACTCAGTTTCTAAAGGTAAAGTAGTAAATTCTGGGGGGAATGCAAGGAAACTGTCATGTCCAATCCAGAAGTTATGAGCAAAACATCAATTTTTGAGTCCAGAGGTAAAAAAGTCCATTACGAGTCATACTGGAGAACACAGCCTTATATTGTCTGAGAAATAATCACAACAAATTAGCAGTACAGCAGGCCTCTTAGTTACCATCAAGACCATGGCCTATTATTCCAAAACACTGATCAACAACTGTTGTTTCTAATTATGAATTTTAAGTCAATTACTTGCATTATAACTGTAATATTTTTGAAAAGGTAGCTAAAAGGTATAGAAAAACATAATTTGATTTCCAGTCATTAGCACTTTACTTCTTATGTTCCTACATACAGGACATGTTCTGTTAGGTTTACAGTAATTACATACAGTGTTTCATTCATCCATTACTCATGAGAGCAAAAGGTTCACCTTCAAGTGAACTTTCCAGGCTGCTGGAAAACTACAGAATATTATTATAAATCAGCAAGAAGTTCATGAACTTCCTAAAATCTTTCCACCTGTCAAGGTTGTGAACAAAGGTTTTGAAGAATGTTAAAAGTGTTCCTGGATTTTAATGAATAGGAATTTAAGAGTATAATTTAGTGCAGTATAATTAATTGCTATGCTCTAATTGCACAGCATAAGACAGGACACAGATACCTGGCTAAATGCAGAACTTCAGTATTTCTTAATCCCATGACAAAAATCCCAAATCCTGATTCCCAGGAACCATAGTGGCAATAGAGATGACAGAAAACCACAAGCAAGTGCATATAGATGAACTCAGAGCTAACTGTGTGCTCTGAGAACACAGCCTTGCTTTCAGGGCCTATGAGACCACAGCTTATTTGCAATGAAACCCAAGGACCTGATGTTTTAAGTCAGTCAGTTTTAAGTCCATTTATCCTTTGTAATATTCCCATTAAAAACAAACAAACAAACAAAAAAACCCCACAAAAAATCCCCAAAAACAACAACAACAAAAAAACCCCAAACCAAACCAAAAAAAAACCCCAAACCAAAAAACCCCAAACAAACAAAAAACCAGACAAACAAAACACCACCACTAACCGTTTGCACTGTGTAAAACAGGAACCACTGTGCACAAAGCCTATGCAGTTTTCAGGAAACACACAATGAAGAGGTCCCTTAGGCCCTAAACTCTCATATCCTGCTCTGCTTTCTTCTTTACTCAGAGCTAAAAAGAAGTATCTTAGACTGCACCCTCTTACAATGTCTGTACTCTAGAGATCATTTAATAAAATTCAACATATATTAAAACCAGACAAACATACCTACTGCCTTCTTTCAACAGTGCAATAGCAATCCGGATCCGATTTCTTAGGAAGATCAGCATCAGTATGATTATGACCTCAACACCACAAAGTATTATCACTGTAAACAAGCATATAAAGAAGTCAGATTTATCAAGAACCAAACAAATATGCTGCCTCTGTATTTTTTTTCCTTGGAATTCGAACTATTGTCCATGAACTCGGTAAAACTCTCTGCTTGAGCAGTCCTTAACCCTTCAAAATCCTCACAAGGGCCAGTAGAAGGGCAGGTACTAATCTCTTCATTCTCATGACTCGTTCTCATCCTTCATTCTCAGTGACAGGACTCGAGGGAAGAGCTGGAGCTGCGTCAGGGGAATTTAGGTGGGAGATCAGGAAAAGGTTCTTCCCCCAGAGTTGGGCACTGAACAGGCTCCCCAGGGCAGTGGTCATGGCCCCAAGGCTGCCAGAGCTCAAGGAACATGTAGCCAATACTTTCAGGCACAGGGTGGGATTGTTGGGAGTGTCCTGTGCAGGGCCATGAACTGGACTTGATGATCCTGATGGGCCCCTTCCAACTTGGCATATTTTATGATTCTAATCACAAAGAAGTGTAGTCATTGTTGTGACTTATTGGTCTCATTTCTGGGGCTCTCAAAGAGGGAGAAAAAAATAATCTGAGAGAGAAAGTACCCCTCCTTATGCAACTTCATTATGACAGACTTAATTATTGCCTTCTGCTTTCTCCATGATGAAGACCGAACACACAGGAAACATTCTACAGGAAGCAGAACGCTAATAAAAAATACTTTTAAACTCTTATCACTAGTGTGATTGCATTATCTTCCCTCACAAATATATTAGCCTCCTTGAAAAAAGTACATTTTTACACAATACAGAGAAAGAAAATGATCTGAGCAACATGTGTAGAGGAGGAGATTTAACAAGGCAGAAAGTGTATCAAAACGCTGATTAATTTTCCTAAATACCCATTAACAGATACCAAATTTAAAGGGCACTTACTAAATGCTAACCATGTTTGCCTCAGTTGCAGGTACACTTTGAAGTCAGTCTGGAATCCAATATCATAAACAGTGAGGTCAGATCCAGGTATTCCTTTAAGATGATCATACTCCCAGTAACAATGCCAGATGCCTTTTAAAAAACAATCAATATAACAAGAGTGTGTCTGAAGAGTTCAAAGACAAATTCAAAAACTCTTACAAGCCAAATGTTTTGCTTTTGTATAAGCCAGGTAAGCAAAACCCAAAAATGTATCACTATGAGACTAGCCAATTATGGTATCACATATATGGGAAAGAAATATCAATATCAGTGATTACAGACTGTCCATAGGTAATGCAGGTTACTACAACTGCTGCTAAATATCAGCATAGCTGGAATCTTACTACATTTTGCCGCCATTTACGTCCTTCTCACTTAATTGTGTCTAAAACTAGGCATTAATTCACCCATTTCTACTATTTCATTGAAGTAACTACTGATTTTCCTGGCTCAGACTTAAGCAGTAAGAAAAAATAGTCTCAGAGACTAGAAAATTACACTTACCATAACCTATAATTCCAATCACACCAAAGATGAAAATCCAGAAGAGAACCCCAGCTGTGAATCTCAACAACACAAGGAAGAGCAGACTCAGCATCATTGCAATGAACAGCCCACTAGAAAGTGAAGAAACAGAAACACGGGGAAAACGAGTGTGAGAATCTATTCACTTTCTTGCATTCCTGTTACTCCAAATGAGGGTCACTTCATCTCACATAATAGCATGATTTGTAAAAATATATTTCAAAATCTTTATTATGAAATACATTCTCATGGCTATTATCTGCCATACAAACAAACAGCTTATACATGATGATCTCACAGGGCAGAGTCTGAAATGTTTATGTGCACCAGGTTCTCAGGCTGGTTGAATGGGATTAATATAATGCCTTTTTTGTCACTTACACCAGCTGGAAAACTTACTGTCTTTTTCAGGCCACAGTCTGATCTACTGTACAGAAAGTTAAATTGGAGGAATACCTATGTGTGAGGAATTTGCTGATTTATGTCCTCCACAGAAAATCCCTGCTTGCAAAGAACAATGTTAGTAAACAAGATTCTAGGAGCTTCCTAGGTAAAAAAAAAACCAAAATAAATTTAGGAGGGAAACCAGGAGGTTAGGAGGACATAATTTCTACTCATCACTGCTTCTATTAATCAGAAGATGAAATGATCAGGGCACTATGATGCACAGAAAAGAACTGTTAAGAGCCTTTCCATGGAGCCTCTACAAAAGATGTCTACAGGGCCTTCTCTTCATCAAAATGGTAAGATTATAATAAATATAATAAATATAATACATATAATATAAATACCAATGTTGATATTGATATTAATGTAAATAATATAATATAATATATTTGTTTTCATTTGACTCCTAGAAAGCAAGTTAGAAAGCAAAAAATTATTGCAAAAGGCCTTTTTACTTCATGAGGCTTTCTAAATGATTATGAAGAATGCAATATTAATATTAATCCCATCAAACAAATATCCAGCTCAAGTGCTTCAAAGAACATTTATTGTCTCATTATTTTTAGTAGGTGTTACATCAGAATTTTTATTAGTACAGATTCAAAAAAATTAAACCCCCTTCTTGCCTGTGTTCAGTGACTTCGTCTGAATGTTCCCAGCTTATTTAGCCAATAACCAAAGCTAAAAAATGGGGCAGCCTGATCATAAAAAAGATATCAGCTTATTTAGCCAAACCTTTGTAAGCTTGCCTTAAGTCCTACTGCTTTAAAGGCCTCCTAGCCTGATGTACTTTACCTTTCTGAATGATTTACTGAAATTCAGAATGAATTCCTAAAGAAAAGTTGTCATTTTGGAGCTACATCTTGAGAGCAGTAAATTTGCTTTATCTAAGGTTATCTTTAGCTATACATGAGTCCTAGTAACATCAAAACTGAGTACACAGTAGCAACTGTCATCAACAGACTAGTTCCCTTAAACTGAGGCTTGAAGCAGTAGTTCTTTTGGAGTATGCTAAAAAAGACTATAGCAATTCCATATTTAAATTTTAACTCAGCCTCCTTTCACTGTCAAGCCTTCACTGTCATCACTCAAACTGGCACTTAAATATACTTGTCCAGAAATCATCTGATCTATGCTCTCATTTGGTGAAAACTCCAACTAAAGTGGCAACACTTCTTTACAAAAAAATACCATATCTGAAATGCAGAAACTTGCTTCAATATTTAGAATTTCTGCTCAAAAAAAGTCAGTTCTCTGTCCAGTGGTATCTCCTTTGCAAGAATCTGTACCATAAGCCTGATTTCAGTAAGACAGAGAGACGCAAGCTTGCCTAATGTTTGTGAGCTCCTAAATATTGTGGGTGACTATCAGACTACGTGAAAGCTGTCTTTTCCACCAGTGACTGAACACCTTTAAAAGTTGACAACTTGTGTTTCTGAACTGACTAAATCTCCATATTATTATCTAAAGTATGTATTAATTGTTGTGGATTTGCATTCAGGATTGACTAATGTATGCTTACTTGGCAACGACGACTGTTCCTATTTAAATAGATCAACACACTGGTCCATCAAAATCAATATTAATGGGCTAGGAATTCACAAATACATATCTGCTTCAGCAAAGTAGCTACTTGTCTTGTCTCAGTGCTGCATTTTAATTAATTGGTGATTAATGAATATTAATTGCAAGATAAAGTTAATACTGTTAAATAATTTTTGTTCTTGACATTGCCTGCTGCATTGGATTGATGGATTTATATTGAACTTAGGGATTATAACGGATCTAATTGTATATTGCTTGCACTATCTGTTTTATATGTGTACTAGTGACATTTGGGAACTGCAACTGCTTGAAAGTCACTTAATTAAGATTTTTCAGTTTTGGATTGCCACACACATGAGTGCTGCAACAGAACACTCCTGATTTTCTGTCTGGCAGGACATTTAAAAAGCTATTCCAGATTAACTGACACTCTATGTATGCATGCCGTACTATCCTTACCTCATGCACAGGACTGTAACAACCTTATTATCATGTGTGATGAAAGGAAATTAGTTGTGCCTTAAGTTTTAAAGTAGGATTTGTACCAAATACATACATGATCTAATTTTTTATTCCCTGCACACTCCAAGATGAGTTTGGAAACACTAAAAATACAAAAAAACCCACTTACATTAAAATCCAATACCAAGAAATGGCATAGTCTTCAAAAATTTTCATTCCAATTGATCTTGCGTCCAGGACATTATTGATGCCACTAAGAAAAGAAAAATCAAAGAAAAGGTTGCTTCAGGTAGAAAAGAAGAATTTATTTAAACAACAAATAGGATCAGTGAAAGAATTTGAAATATCTTTGGCACTGATTCTCTACAGGTCCGGAAAAAAAATTCTTTAAAAAGGCTTTATTGTCAGAATTGCTTATTAGTCACAAGACAAGTGTATACTATCAATATTTGCAAAGTACCAAGGGACAAACAGCTGTGACCCTCGAACTGCTAACAGAACCAGAAATAGCATAGAACCAGAAAACAGGTCAGTGAAGCAACTTCATGGAACTGTTTTTCTATCCTGCACAATGCTTGCCCCTATAATTGTTTTCCGAAGAATAGCCCAATACATCACTTTTTACCAGAAGCAGGAGCACTCTAATGAGGTGAGATGTCTGAAGTACTAGGCCAGCCCACGAGAGTAGAAAGGTCATCACAGAACAGGATAGCCAAGGCCATTGCTGGTTGGCCTGGGGCCTGCAGCACGAGGATTGCATTTTGAACCTCATTTAACTTTCCTTGCAAAACTTATTTTTGCTAAGAAAAACAAGAATTATTTTAACAAATGACTGAGACCATCAGACTAAAATTTTTGCACTTTTTGCTCCTTTCTGCACACCACAGTGCTGCATTTCCTTAATGGAACTTTGGAAGTGCTCAGGCACAGAGAGACCATTTACTACCAAGTTTTGCTTGGGTATCCTCAGTCATTTGCTACAAGAGATTCTGATTTTTTTTTCCATTACTAAATTATTGCACAATCTCAGAATACAACAAACACTGAAGAAGGGTAAAACCTACTTTGCAGCTTCCCTGAGATCAGTCACATTTCTTGTTTTCCCACTTCCGTCTTTGAATGTAGTCTGATTTGCCACGGTCAACACACCATTCTTCGTGGAGAAGTCTGGGAAGCATCTCTTCAGAACTATTCAAAATATCAAAACAAAACCTGCATATTACATTTCATGCCAAGCTCCACTTTCATCAATGTGTGTTTTGTAACATATTTAACTAATTTCAGATTCACAGTCAATTGTTTTTCAACTGATTACCTAACAATATGTTGACTTTGACAAATCTTAAGGAAGAGCCATTACATTTTTATTCTCTGGGTTTTTTTGTCTAAGCTCAGGAAGGGTGGGATCATAGATTTCAAGTGGACATTCTGGGTCCTACCAAGTAACAACAGTACTGTATGTAGGAGTTTAAGAACTTGTAATAAAGGTGTAACTTACTCTCTGTCAGTATCTGGGCAGCTTATAAAAACTGCAGCTTCTCAAATACGCCATTTTATGGTAATAATCAGACCAGCCCCCAGGGACAGATTCAACTTGACTGGTCATGAATCATATTAGCCCCCAAAATAATATGTAACAGCAACTGTCAGTTTCCTTATATGTCAGATGAGCTCCAGTACCAGCCACTATCACTAGATATTCTTGGAGATGAAGCAATGGAAAAAAGACAAAAAAAAAAAACACAACTGGTTAGAGAGAGGGAAAAGGAGATTATAAAAAAGTGAGAAAAGGAGAGATGTTTGCATACTCATTTACACTGCCTTGTTCTTTGCTGCAAAACGACCTTGGTTTCATTCCAAAGAGAAGAGCAGGTGAGTCCTCCTTCAGGGCTATACTTCACATAACCATTCAGTGCTTTCCTTACTGATTCCAACAAATACCGATGCCAGGGATCAATATTCAGTCTGGTACATCTCCCCCAGCAATTACTCTGACTAAATGATCTAGTAAAATATCTTAACATATCTTTTCCTTCCCCTGTAATCTTTACCCCTTGAGGTAATCTAAAGAATGTAAGAGCTTCTTGGCAAAATATTTTATGTCTTTTGGGTCAGTACTTCAGTTTTCGTAGAAATTCAATTATGTATTAAAAATTTACTCCATATTTTCTCCTCTTAATGACCTGTTCCTGGTTTACATGATCCCTATTTTAAATTATGGTAAAAATAAACAGCACCTTCTTATTTACATAAGATTCTGTGTCAGTACTACACTTGTGCAGCTGAGATGAGCTCTGAGATCAGAAACACTTGCTTGACCAGTGACATTTTTTTGTCGCTTAATTCCTCTGTATGCCCTGTGTAGCCAGCATTGCACTCAAAGGGAGCTGCATTGTAACTGGGCTGAAGTATTAGTTGAACTTCAGCAGCTGGCCATATGATCCTTCCAACATTCACAGCACTTTCTTTATGCCAATGGCATTGCTTGCTCTTGTTTCGGAAGGCACAATTTGAGTTGAAGAGCTTTTGCTATCAGTGATGACATAACAGCAAGAAAGAGCTCAGCTGGACCCGATCACATGCTGAATGTTCCCAGATGACTGTTAGAAAAACTATTAAAAAATATTTATATTTTCAGATTGAATTGATTTATACTAAATGGATGTCTCAATGTGAGAGAACAGACAGCTCCTAGTGATGTTGCCACAAAAGACATTTCAGACTGGTGTTCTGCTTTAATATGAATGCTCACAATCTGTTAAGACGTGTATAAGAAGTAGAACGACTCACAAGGCCTGCTTGGAATGATCATCGAAGGACAATCTTCATCACGTAGGACTTCAGCAACAGACTAAAAAGGGGAAAAATAGGAATGCTGAATACATAACAGTATAACTAGAGTTGTTTGTTTCTCACCCAATCTGTGGGAAAGCTCCAAGCTAGGCTTTGTACCCTCCTCCCCAAATTTCACTGGTGGAGCTGCAAGATACATTTATATCTAAGTGAGAATCCAAATTGTCATCTGGAAAAAGACTATTCTTTTCTTTTCTAGTGACATAAAAGAAAAGACCTTTGGATCAGCATCTAAGCCAGAACTGACTGGGCAACTGTTCCTTGCTTACACTTCACCTTTTCTCTTAAAGAAAAGTAAGAATTTAACCCAGTTAATATAGATGAATTGCAAGATGTTTTAAAGATGGGAGAAGTAATGCAGTACATTTGAGTGCAAAATCAGTTATATGAAAGACAAATTAATTTTCTTAGCTACTTTCCAAGTAGCTATAGATGACTTAGGAGCCTTAAGAATTGGTTTGAGACACTCCACTCTACTGCTGTGGGGTACCTAAATACTAAAGGATACTTTTTGCCACTACTGCAACTACGTGAGTAGTTGCAGGTAGTCTTTTAAGCAAACTGCAATCATTTGAAGAGTAGGGGATTTAGTGTCCATTCAAGACCTTCAGCCTGGATTAAACAGCTGTCAAATCACATAAATGGGACATCTTCTTATATGCTGAAACCAGAATAATGCAAATCTTTGATGCAGCTCAGTAAAATCACACATATTACATACTGTTTGAATAAAAATTGTACTTTATCATCTACAGATATATACACACCTTGCGAGGATTGTTAAAACCAGGTCTGCAGAACTGCCTGAAGTAATTCCACTGATCTGATTTATATCTGTAGGACGCCTGAACCTCAATATAGGTTGCAAACCTGTCTGGGCACTTTGAGACACAAAGCTGCAAGAAAAGAAAAAAGTAAGTAAAGATGCACTCTGGGTAGAGAAGAGTAAGGAAAGCTAGTGTAATGAAAAAGCAAGAAAAAAATGTCACTGCCTTCAGTAACATTTACTGCAGGATTTAGAAAGGATATGTTGTCCTTTTGATTCCCCAAATGAATACTTCTAGAATTCTTTGATAGAAAACACTTTCAAGGCATGCTCTCCTCATATCTGGCATATCAAGCCTCTCTCTGTATCTTGTTAGATTCTACATATTCTGATAGATTAGAAGAGCTTTCAGTCTGTTGAAAAGAGTATTATTTATTTTTTTGGACAGCAAGAAAAAACCTGTCAGGTCCTCCTCTACATCTATCAGCAGCAGCATATATGAGCAAGGTGGTGTGACAGCTACTTTGACAGGATAAATGCAACTTCTTTCTACTATATGTATAATGAGAACTTTATTTAAACAGACTCACTAAAATCAAAAGTCTCAGATAATGTTGTTCCACCCTTCTACACAACATCTTCAGTCAATTACATCTCTACAAATATTGTCAAGTTAGGTGTAAATCACTCAAAAGTGAATTTCTAAGACAAGGACAGATACTCCTGTCATTGGCAATATGCAGTTTCTCGAACATGAAAACCTTAAGTATAAATTAATATTTTCTGCATGTACTGAATACTACTAGATAGTATGTGTGATGATTTCGTAAGTAATAAATTGCTGTCAGCAGACCTTTATTGTCTACTCTTAGCCAAAATGCACAACCTTGTGCATTTCCATTTCATTTTTCTGACCATCACATGCTACAGAGAGTGTGTGCTACAAGTCATTTATAAAACAATCATGTTATATTTTGAAGGACATGAACAACAACTCTTAAATCCAAACAAATACATGTCACATTTTTAAGCACCATGACTAAGATGCAGGGAAAATATTTTATCTCTACATTTTCACTCACCTGTGTTGTAGGGCACTGTAGGTTTAATAACACTGCGGGGCTGGCACATTTCAGAATGTTGAAGTAAAACAAAATGGTCTTGTTCCTATGGAAATGGATATAATTATCATCATACATATAGGTGCTTATACATCCTACCATTCTAAAATACATTGATATTTAAATTCTATCACTGTGAACATCCATATTGCAAACACAAGACAAAAAAAAAATCCCAAGCAGACCCTGAATGTTTCACATCAAGACATCTACGAAACCAGAAGTATTTGCTCTAAAGAATCCTAATTTTGACAAGTTTTTCTCTGCAGCAAGATTTTAAGCTGAAACACTCCATGTATCTGTAGCCCTGCCTTGAGAGGGTGAGGTTTGTAAAATAACCCTGCAAAAACACCATAGTCTCTATGCCACCAATATCCTGTGTATGCACTGCATGTAAACTCACCATCAGCAAATGCTTCACTGCAAAAGCTGACTAATTTTTGTAGATCAGAAGGTGGCACCAAAACCAATCAGAAGCTTTTATGGTGGAAACCAAAGGCAGCTGTCCAGAAAACAGATTATAATACCATCTACTAATTACACTGGCAAGATCCCCCTTGACATCTACTGGAACCTGGAGCCTTATGGTAGTGTCACTTAAGTCTGGATTCGTTGGAAACTGAGGGCCCCAAGATCTCTTGATTTAAAGTCTTGCGTTTTGAAGAGAGCAAAATGTGCTGTTAGTTTTTGCTATGTCAAAAAATTATCAGAGAGCTCTAGTGAAGATAATATGGCAATAGAGCTGCCGTTTTTAAACACAACTTCAAAGCCAGCTAGTCAGGGTTATACAGTATCCCTGTAAGAAATGACACATCTGCTCCCCTATGGACTATGAAGGGCCACCAAGTTCATCAGAGAGATGGATCACCTCTCCCATGAAGAATGGCTGAGAGAATTGGGAATGCTCAGCCTGGAGAGGAGCTGGCTTCAGTTTGCACTGGGAAGCTAATATATTTCTGAGCTTTATTGGAATAAATACAGTAAGAGTGTCACTGTCTCTACAACAGAGATATTTGAAACCTCACATTTTATTCACAGTGCATGAGTAATAAACATATGTGAATGGATTTAGTACTCACTCATTGAGGGTATCTCTCTGACCACAGAACTGCCCATAGCTGTCAGTTGGATAAATCACTTTCCTGGGGTCCCCGTGAACCCAAGCTGCAAAATATACAATATCTCTTAAGATTTTAGTCAAGTGTTCACAGTTAATGATTAAAACTAGCTAGCATGAAAATGCGTAACTTCTAAAGTACCATTTTATACTTTGTTGATCAACACTGAACAGTATAGATTAGTAGACTTCCTAAGGAAAAACTGAAATGCAAAGCTCAGTAAGGTGTACTAAGATATGGGTTGATCTGTAAGAAAGAAATCCAATGCTCTAAGACCCCTCCAGCCTGACCTTCAACACTCCCAGGGATCCAGGGGCGGCCACAGCTTCTCTGGGTAACCTGTGCCAGGGCCTCCCAACCCTCACAGGGAAGAATTTCTTCCTAATGTCCAACCTAACTCTGCCCTTCATCAGATTAGAAGCCATTTGTCCTTGTCCTGTCACTCTAGGTCCTTGCAAAGTCCCTCTCCCTGTCTTGGAGACCACTCAGGCACTGGAAGGGGTTCTAAGGTCTCCCTGGAGTCTTCCCTTCTGCACACCGAACAACCCCAACTTGTCAGCTTGCCTCCACAGCAGAGGTGCTTCAGTCCTCAGAGCATTTCTTCTTTGGACTTGCTCCAGCATGTCCATGTCCCTTGTGTGCTGGGGGCCTCAGAGCTGGATGCCTGAGTGCAGATGGGGCCTGACAAGAGCAGAGCAGAGGGGCAGAATCCCCTCCTTCAACCTGCTGACTACACTTCTTCCAACACAGCCCAGGATACGCTTGGCTTTCTGGGTTGCGAGTATACATGGCTGGCTCATGCCCAAACCTCATCAATCAGCATTACTTATGCCTTCTCCTCAGGGCTGCTCTCCATCCAAATTGTTTTTCTCTAGCTTCTGCTGCCTGAAACTTTCTATCGCAGTTACTTTATGACTGCAAACTTAACAAACCATGTCATTTTTTTTNTTCCAACACAGCCCAGGATACGCTTGGCTTTCTGGGTTGCGAGTATACATGGCTGGCTCATGCCCAAACCTCATCAATCAGCATTACTTATGCCTTCTCCTCAGGGCTGCTCTCCATCCAAATTGTTTTTCTCTAGCTTCTGCTGCCTGAAACTTTCTATCGCAGTTACTTTATGACTGCAAGAGGGGGTTTTTTTAACAGTAAACACACATGGCTTTGAACTTTTCCCTAACTACCTGAAGGAAAGCAGCTCTTCAGAGAAAGACCTTGGCGCCCTGGTGGACCCAACAAGCTTTCCTGAGCCAGCAGTTTGTCCTGGGGGCCAAGAGGCCAATGGGATCCTAGGGCGCTTCAGGAAGAGCATTTCCAGCGGGTCGGAGAGGTGATCCTGCCCCTCTGTTCAGTCCTGTGAAGCACATCTGGACTGCTGTGTCCCGCTCTGGGCTCATCAGGACAAAAGGAACATGGAGCAGGGCCAGCAGAGGCTGCAGAGCTGAGGAAAAGCCTGGCACATCTCCGTGCCCAGGAAAGGCTGAGGCAGCTGGGGCTGTTCAGCCTAAAGAGGAGCCCC
This sequence comes from Pycnonotus jocosus, assembly GCA_013400435.1. NCBI lineage: Eukaryota > Metazoa > Chordata > Aves > Passeriformes > Pycnonotidae > Pycnonotus > Pycnonotus jocosus. The sequence goes on from VWYP01029816.1 coordinate 211,356, forward strand.
AGCTGAGAGGGGCTCTCAGCCCCTGTCTGTCTCAGGCCATCAGTCTGTCAGCATCTGCATGGAGCAGGGCAGAGCATGAACGAGGCTCTGCTCTGGGGGGCCCAGCAGTGGCACCAGAGGAACAGGCAGGGACTGAGCCCAGGAAGTTCCATCCGAACATGAGGAAGAACTGCCCTGTGCAGTGATTGCCCACTTGAACAGATTGCCCAGAGAGGGTGTGGAGTCTCCCTCACAGGGGATATTCCAGAACCATCTGGATGCAATCCTGTGCCATATGCTCTGAGATGACCCTTCAGAGCAAGAATGTTGGACCAGAGGACCCACTGTGCTCCCTTCCAGCCTTACCCAGTCTGTGATTCTGTGAATTACAATAGATATTGAATGTTACTTCATTATTTAAAGGCATTACTTATTGATTGGAAAGCTTTGCACAAATATAAGCAAAAGAGACATTTCAATTAAAAACTGTAACATTCACAAAGCTGCTTCCTCTCTATATGAAAAGGCATTACTATATCTCTGTTTACTTACCCACAACTCCTAATGCAATGTAACCCAGAATGACAACTATGAAGATCACACAGCAAATGATGTCTGTGCAGTGCCTAGGAGCAAGAAGAAACACTTTTTTTAAAAATAAGGTGTTTAATATGACCCTCCAAAACCACTGATTGTCATAGAGTATTTTAATATCTGAATAAGATATCTGCACCATCACTTTGCAGAAGTTTTAGTCACAAACTTACTTTTGAGGTGTAAGGTCCTGTTTTTGCAACAAGACCAGAAAATAAATGTGTATGCTTTTTTCACTGTACACAAGAACATACTGAGAAACAGATTTAAATATTGTTGAAACAACACCTTACAACACTGAATCCATGAGATCACTTATCATATAAGTGATTATATAAGTGGCAAGACATACTAGAGGACATCTGCCTCAGAATTAATTTTTAGCCTCTGCCATTCTTTCTGTTTTCCACTCTATGTTTCCTCTTACAGAGAAACATTTTTAACATAAAAGAGATAAAGAGAGCAGATTTTTTAAACAGCTGGAGAACTTGAAATGTGTTTCCAAGTGTGGACACTTTTCTAGAGAGGAACAGCTTTATCATCTCACTGAAATAAACTTCTGGTGAGGCCAAGGTGGTACAGTATCCAGGGTCAATATGACGGTAACCTAAGATAGGACGACTGCTCAAAATTGAGGAAGCAATGCTAAAACAATATTTCTCATTTTCCCAGCCTCCATTCAGAAGCAGTTCTGACACTGTTCAAGCTTGGCTTGATACACTGGCAGTATCATAAAGATACTTCACAAATTAGGATGAACTCCCTAAACAAGTATTTCTATTTATTTCTAAAATTAACAGCTTTCAGAAAGGAAGAAATGCATCCTGCATAGACAAGAACAGTGTGTGTGTTCAAATGATAGCATAACAAGTCTGCAGTGTTCTTCTCTGTCATAAATTTTCTCCTGAGAATGATAAAACTGAAATAACTTGTGGCTCTCTAATTTATTCTTCTCAGTATGGACAGTAAATGCCAGTTTAGAACTTAGCTCTCTACATCTGGAAAAACACTGAAAAATTGCCCATGATTAAAAGTTAGACTTGATGATCTTGGAGGTATTTTTTAACCTTAATGATTCTATGACTTCCTGAGATGCTTTCTGAGCAATTTCACTCTGCTTGTAAACTAATGAACCTTCCAAGAGGTAACATGCTTTCATCTGCATTTAATAAAACAAAGTGAAGTCAAACTAGATTGTTCTGGTAGGAGGCTCTGTAGCAAAGAGGCATATCAGAACTACTGCACATGTTAGACAGCAGATACTAGCCAATGCAAGGCACACAGAATTGGCATTCAAAATAAAAGGACTTAGGAGAACACAGCTAAATACGCCCCAGTAATCATCCATCCTCAAGGGTAGTAAAGATGGTGGTCTGGATTTAGAAGACTTACAGAATCAAATTCACAAGTTTTGTTAACAGAAATGTTTAACCCCTGTTCACCAAAAGAATTTAACAGAATGAGTTCTGATATTTACCTGTTGTGAATAGGTCCTCTGAACTTCGGGTCAAATTTCCTTGGTTCACCTGCATTTAAAATAAAACAGTATAAAAACATGTCCTTATTTAAAATAAAATCTGTCCAGAGGGGGGTGTTAACACCCAGCCTTTGAAGAGCATCTTCCATATATTCCTATTTAATCAGCTGAGTTAAAATCATTTCATATAAGCTATACCAGTAATTCACAATAAAATTACCTAGGTTTTGTATATGAGATTAAAGCTTTTTTTCTTCTAACTTAAAAACACTGAGGGCCTCACATTAACCACATGATAAATTACCTTTAATGTACATCCTATGACTACACCTATGCACAGGTTCACAATATATTTGAGAGACAAGGATTATGTCTCCCAATCACAGGCTAAGTGTGGCTGACAGTGAGTAAATGAACCTATCTCTCTGCAGTTACAGGCCATGTGCTTCTGATTTTTCTCTAGAATCATAGAATGTTAAAGGGTTACAAGGGATCTTAAATATAATCTGATCTCAACACCTTCTGCCATGGGCATGGACACCTCCTCCTAGACCAGGTTGCTCAGAGTCCCATCCAACCTGGCCTTGAACACTGCAATGGTTGGGGCATCCACAGCCTCCATGGGCAATCTGATTTTCATGTGGCTATCTTTGTTAGCACAGTTCCAACTGACTTATTCTACACATAAAAAGCTATACTAAAACCCTACCAAATACTAACCTACCAACCTGTGCTTCCAATGTGAACCTGAATAAGAAAAATTAAAGTATGATCTTACTCGGTAAAGAGTAACAAAAAATTATGGTCAAATTAAAATTTTCAACTTTTGAGGCACTTTATGAAGAGAAACAAGCAGTTTTCTATTCAGCAGACCAGAATTTGGATTTTTCCTTTTCAAGCCAGCTATCCAGCTTTATGGGACTTTTTCTTTACAAAGTCCAGAAATTATGAAGATTTGCTGAATAGAACTCTGTGCAATGCAAAACTACTTCTTAATTAAAATGTCAAAGCTACAACACAAATTACTTCTTCAGAGTGCTTTTTCACTGCTGTCTTAAGGATCTCCTCTTCTGAATATCCCTGGTATTACACGGTGCTACCAGCCTAAATTTCCTCCCCTGGTCCCCAGTTTTGCCAGCTAGAGAACAATTCAGCAACTTCTCAAAAGCAGAATTTGCTTATTAAATGCCAGACTTTGTTCTTGGTTTGTATCAGAAAAACCTTATCAAAATGCACACAGACCTTAACACCAGTACAATAAACACAGCAGTTAGTAAAATCCTATTTGCCCTTCATCTGAGGTATTCAGATCCACCTCAGCAAGCTACTGCAACAAAAACATCTTAATATAGGAAAGACAAAAAAATCAAAACTTTGGAGAAGTGATGTATGACAGCAGTACTGCGGAGTGGAAGAAGCTATGCTGTGATACGTGGCTGGGAAAGCAAACGTACCATCCACAGTACCTAATGCTGAGCCAACATCTCTATATTAAATGAACCATTTTGAACAGAAATTTCTACAAAATAAGTATTTCTACTACAAAATAATTTACTGCCAACAAAACTATATGTAACATCATGGCCTGTAGACAAGTTCTGGCTTTAAGGCACACTGAAGTTGAACCTCTGCTCATTACTCATGCAGGACCTGTTGAGCACATAAAAAGAGCCACACCAAATCACACAAAAAAATCCACCAAACCCACACCTTGAATCTTTTAAGGGGTCATATGCGAGGAGGAATGCAACACCAAGGCACAGGACAAACACTGTAGTATTTCCCCAACACTGATATTACGGAGATTTTCAACTGCATTTTTCTTAACTAAAAGTATTGACTTAGCATTTAAGAGCTGTTAGTGAATTCCTTTTTCATTCATTGAAAAATTGAGATTCAAGGAATCTCTATTTACCTTGCATATACTTTAACAGTCTCCAATGCCCTACATCACAGAGTACTACAGGTTAATCAAGCATTGAAGTACTACCTGCTTTTATCTGTTTTAAGCTTGCAATCAGTTTATAACTGTACTGTATAACATGGCAGCATGTTATGCTACAAAAAATATTACAAATTATTATACTCAAATGTCCTGGTCTGCTCAAATGTGTCTTGTACATAAGCCATTTCATAATTTTGGTCATGCTTATATTCCGTTTCTTACCTTTTACAGTGCTGCTACAGATCATTAGAAAAGGAAGGGGCCAGAATGGCACAGGATATTCATCACAAATACTGGATGTGATTTACATAATGACTCTTCCTATCTGACTTCAGTCCATTCCTTTCTAATAGTCTATTTGCTACTATAGGCAAACATTTTTACTGAGTCACCCATTAACACTTCAAGTTCTCACTCTTGGATTTTAGTAGTTAACTCAATCCCACTACTGGAGAAGCCTATTCTCCAAAGCTATTCGATGTTTTCCTTAAAAATTAGAACAATGAAGTAGAATGAACACTTTGAAACTGTGCAGGTGACAAGTGTTAAAATACTTCTGGAGACAAGCATTTATCAAAAACATAGTGCTGATAAACAACACTTCAAAGAGATTTTTGTAGCACAAGTAGCACAAAGACAAACTCTATTCAGAAATCCATACAGAACAATTGATTTCAAAAATGCTGTTGAGAAGAATCCTAAAGGATTACAGCACACTACAAAGAGAGAATAAGTCAGTCAAGCAGTGTCTGCAAAAAAAGCACCACCCTTTCAAGATGTACGAGTATGACTGAAAAAGTCACTGTTCCTTGTGCTTGGGGACACGTGAGACCTCAGATGAATACCTATTTCTAGATCATGGCACTAGAATTTCAGAAGATACAAACAAACTGGAGAGAGTAGAGGGACTTATTAAAAAGAAGATACTAGGAGGTTTACAGAAAGCACTAAATGAATGCAACTTCAATGCCTGTGAAGAAGCAAAGGAGCACAAAATAACAGTCTTCAACCACCATACAAAATTGACAATGATCAGCAGTTCTGTTTTCTCTACCAGTTAGATAAGCTAACTTCATCTGCAGCAAGGATATTTTAGATTAGGTATTAGGAAATCTTTCAGGACACAATTATACATCGGAACATACACTGGAATTTTCATCACCCTAAGTTTTTAAGAAAGGATTACACAAATACCACTTGGGAAGAGAACAGGAAAACATAACATCTCAGCACACAGACAGGCAAATGGATCTAATAAACAGGATAAAAACAAAGCACCAAGAGAGGGAGCTCTAATTCAAATGGAAACTCTCATCTCCAACAAGCAAGAAGACGGAAGCTGTGAAATAGTAACAGCCACTAAGAGATGTAAAATTATTGCGGTACTGCAAACGCCTTCCAAGAACTGTTTCTCACACCAGCAGTCTGTATGCTTATGGTGGCATGGTGTAGGACAACATGGCTCAAACCACCTCCTCTGTCACTGAGCTCTTGGTATAAATGCATTACAGAATATGATAAGAAATGGTGACAACATTCTAAGTTCAAAATACACTAGAGTTCAATGTCAGAAGTAGTCTGGATCCCTGGAACACTTACTACAGCTGATCACAACTGTGATCAGTTTGATGGAACAACAGAAAGAAGAAAAATGCTATTTGTTTAATCTAATTTTTTCTAACTTAATTCTAAATTAAATTCAAATTTCATACTTAATTACTACTATACTTTAAAAATTCAGAAGATTTTTTGGGAAGCGAGGTGGGAATTATATATGTTTCTAGTATCTACATTGCTCCTGGTAAAAGCAAACCACTTCCCCAGCTACAAAAGCCCAAACGTATTTAGAAAGCAAATTCCAAGCTTTAGGGGTTTGGTAGGCATAAGGAAGAACGAGTGGTGAGACGGGGACTGACACCTTTCGCTAAGATTAAAAACTGAGATTATATTCATTCTTTGTAGGTGAGGCATTTATTTTACAGGCTGCCTTACAATATAGAACTTGTATATGTTGAAGTAAAATATCATTTTAAGAAATAACTCACAAAATATTTATGAATTCTGACTGCAAACAGCATACGAAGTTAATTATTACACTTTACCACTGTAATAATTTTAAAAAACAAGTCTAAATTACTTACTCTAAATAAAAATCGACTATATACACATATAAAATTTACCTTTGATGTGCAATTTAAATAAACTAGCAAATGACATGCAGGAAAAAATTAGAACACTGGCAATAATTGAAGAAGTTACAGAAAACCACTGGAGTCTGGATCCATGCTCGTTTAAGTCAATTAAAACAACACAGTTGAAATACGTGAGATTTAGATCAGGTGTTTTGAATGGTTCTAAGAAAGTAAGTAAATTACCATGTTTTCCATAGTAGTTTTCTTCATCTCTATCCATGTTTCTGCGCCTGGATCAGTTGAGCAAGCTGTCTGTGTGAGATACTGACTGACTACTTCTGTGTTGCTAGCTGGCACACTTTCCTCAGCAAGCAGAGATACACAAAAATACTATTTAAATAGATTTTAAAATAAAGCTGATTGTCAGGGACTTCTCCAACCAGAACAGATATTCACGAAGTAGGCAGGCCTTTCTGTGAATAGAAAATTATCACTCAGTGCCTTGTCCACCTACCCAAGCCAGTCTGTACAAAGACGAATGACTCTTATCAGCTTGTATTAATCTACACTGCACATGCAGAAAGGGAAATGGCTGCACCTGAATACCATTCGTGAAATAAACATACGGAAGTCAACACAACCAAAAAAAAAAAAAAATCCTGATGATTTGCTAAATGAAAATAAGGTATAACACTGCTGGCTACATTTCTGTAGCCTGTGCTACTGTGACAGTAAATAGTCCTTACGTGCAACAGGTGGCCACATCCTTCCTCCTCTATACATACGACTAGCATCCCAAAGTTCAAGTCAAGTAAGTCTAAAGTATAAACTGCCTGCTGTGTACCAAATTTCCAATCTGGTCAAGTGAAAATCTATGTGTAGAAGTAGTCATAATCTATTAAATTATTTTCTTACTAGAGTGCACTTTTTGTATTTCTGCACAGCACAAAAGTGCAGAACAGAAGAGGTAGCACTAGAAGGTCTCATGATTGTTACATTGATACTGTAATGTTATTATAGTGAAACAAAGTACAAGGCATTATACCCAATATGTGAATCTGAAAGCCTGAGGCAATCTCTCCTTTGAAGCCACGAAGGAACAGAATCTACATGTGGTGATCCTGACCAGAATGAAATTTCCATTCTCTGTGGAATAGGATTAAAAAACACCAATTGTAGAATTCTGCAATGAGAAATGCGTATACTTGCATAGGCACTCCTACAATAAAGTACAAGACAAGGCTGAACTAAATGCTGGAACGACAAAAACAACATTTTTAAGTCAGCCCTGTCACTGCATAGTACGTAATGACAAAGAAGAATAATCTCATATGACATTTAACCAATGATGCCTGTGATATGAAGTCAAAACCCATTTTGTTATTACAGAACTTAGCAGCAATGTTCTAATGTTTACCAAATTAAATATTTAGTATAACCAGTATCAGGCAACCAAGGTAAAAGTAACATGATGAAGATGCAGACTGATCTCCTGCAAAATACTAACTGTTGACTGAACCCTCGTACTTAAATACCTCACAAGACCTTCTGTTATTCTTAGGCAAATAGAAATAAAAAAGAAAAGCAGTGAGGCCAAATGACTGATTTTACTGTGCTCCCACTCAAGTTTGCACCTCTGTGAAAGGCTGCTTCACTAAATCTCAACACAGTAAAGGAACAGAAGGCACTGAACAGACAGTGCTAAGCAAAAATTCACACTAACATGCATTTGGTCAGCAATATATTACTCAGCTCCAATAAAATGATATTTCTAGTTTGATAACCATTAGTTTCTTCAGGTTTCTTCCCCGGTCTTTGGTCAACAACTACACGTGCCAGCGACTAGAATAGGTACATATTTTTAAGAGAATAGTGTTTTTATTAGCAAGCCGTTGGACCTGCATGTGTAGGCACTGCTCCCCCCTACCGGAGCACATCAGTCAGTTCAAGTAACACAAAGTATTGCTAGAAAAGGCCTCAGCAACAATAAGGCCTCCGTGTACTCAAGCTGCTAATTGAATGCTCAGAGATCCAAGTGCACATGACAATGAATTAGGCTGCTAACAAATGCACGGGGTGTAGGAGGATTGAAAGAGGTTCATCCCAGTTACGTTTCTGTAAAAAAATCACATTAAGATTTTGATGCTTCTGCCCATTTGTTCTCCGTAGGATTATAAAAAAATCCCAACACAAGTTCCTGCATAACTGATCTATCCCTTTCAGAAGGAGAAACTTCTTAAACCTAAACTTATATTAAAAAATCTAAACTTTTCAAGGTTTATTGTCTTAAATTTGCAAAGAATTCAAATAAATGTTTGAAATGCACTGCTGTTTAGTAGCAGTCTAATTTTACTTAGGAGATTTTTTAGGCAAACTTAAGGTACATTTTAAACCACGTGCAATATTCATTATGCAGACACAGACTAATAATCCTAATAATGTAAAATAATACATTATTACTGTAAGACACACATGTGTTGAAGCAGTCTGTTAAGTCAAAAGGTTGACATGAATAAAAAAAAAATTCTTTCCATAAGTCTTGTACCTAGTTTACCGGCATATTGGGAGTTTTTCCTCTTTGAAAGATTCAGGTATAACTCATTTTTAAGATCATACGTTGCATATAGGTAAAACTTTATAAAATAAAGGGTCTTGTCACCCTTGTAAAATCATGGCTCAGGCCTGCTACTTCAGCTAAGCAGAAAAGGACCATGGGAAAGTGACTCAGCTGAACTGGAGGTAGAAAAACAAGTTATAAAACCATAACATGTTCACATCGTGGTTTATAGTGGTTGGTTGGATTATGTTTGATATGTTTTAAAACTATGTAACTGATGATGGGCTAACTGCTTTAAAAGGCCTGCTTCTTGCAATAAAGCAGCTTTCCTTTGCACCTGTCTGGGGACTCTGCATCACTTTGGTTTGTACAATCATGCACACATAAATTGCAATTATAATAAAAACACATTTATGATTCCTCCCCTGTGTAATAAATCATACTAAATGGTAGCTGCCTTTGAAATATCTTTTACATGCCAGCATAAGTTTCTGGACTGCCATTATACTATTGATACTGGGTCATGACTTTGAAAAATGGAAGGGTGAAGAGGGAAGAGGAGTGGTAGATGAGACAAACAAGTCACCTCAACACTTTAGTGTCCTTTTCTTCACAAAGCTGCAAAGACAGATCTCAACGTGCAAGTCAGTTTTCACCCACACTTAGTCCAAGTTTCAAAAGTGACTGTTGCTGACTTACAGTGAAGCTGTAAGCTGAGGGCATTCAGCACTGCTCACAAACCAAGTGCCACTGCTGCAAGTCTTACCAAAGGACAGAATAAAGGAAGAGGGGGTAAAAAACACAACACAGTGAAAGGCAAGGGTTTACGGTTTCAAGCATACAAACTACTATGTACTATTTAGTTTTACCCATCATTCAGACTCCTTTGTTTCCCAAGAAGTCCAGGGCATGCACACTACATAAAGAGAATTGCCTAGGAATCCTGAGGTCAGTGACAGTTCAGTGGAGAAGGCTGACTGTTTTCCCACTGTGGTTAAAAAACCAAGCACTAAATCAAACTATAAGAATGAAATTATTATCATTACAGTCACCTAATTAGTCATGTAGCTGAAAAAGTATTATGTACTCCATGTCATAGCCACAAGACAAAGTGAACAACAAAACATCATACTCCCAGACAACTATCAGCCCAAAGATTATGCAACATGTTTTCATGATGGTGACTATACAATTAACATGCTGTCCATGTTCATTAATATTAGACAAAACATCATCAGCATGATATAATCAAATGTCAAAGCTCTACATCTAACATTTTCCTAATATTAGTGACAGCACAGGCTATTAGGCAGGTATTGAAATATACCAGTTGTCAAACAATTACCCTCAGAAAGGGGACTGAAAATGTACACAATTAATGTATTACAAGCAAATTATCACTGAACTGCAATTCTGCCATGCGATCAAGAACAACAATACCTAGTGGAAGTTTTACAGTTCCCGGAAGAACAAACAAAATGCTCCCAGTAGTTTGGGTCACATACAGAGCTTCATTATGATTTCCATTTCAATGTGCTTATTAGCTGCTCTTCCAAATTCTTCTTTGGAGCTGAAATTGTCTGTTCTCTTTTTTTCCCAGCTTCCATTTCTTATTCTTGTTCTGGGACTAACGCAGCAACAAGTTTCATGGAATATCCAAGCAAAGACACAGCTACCAAGATACTTCTGAAATGGTATGATGTGTGGGAAGAGTACTTCTTTGCAAACTCAATTATTCTGCAAGACTTTTTTTTCTAAGCGAGTTGGGCCCAGGAGACTGGGTGAACTGTAGAACAAAGCAAGTTCTGTTTGTTAATTATGGTTGATGTAACTATTTTCTTAAATATTTCCTTTTCAAAACATTTTGATGTACTAATCCAGCTAGGAAGGGCTCTTGGTCTTGGAACACACTCTCATGCTTTAGAAAAAACAGCGCCTAAAATACAGCTTTGACGATGATTTACCCAGAAAAAGGAATGTTTTGAAATAATCAGATGCTTCCTAACCAGGATCACAAAATGACAGTTTTCTGTTTCTAGGTTGCTTTACTCTAGCTGATCTAGAATGACAGATGGCAGACAACCATTTTTTTCTCCTAGGAGACGCTCCAAGCCCAAAGCTTTATACCATTACATATCATTGCAACCTTTTCTAGTTATTCTTATGTAGTAAAATATCTGCTGCATGCAGATACCATACCAAGACCTTTTCTATAAATCATTAAAATAGCACTTTCATACTCTTAAAGGGAGGGTGTTATCTTCAGCATCTACCATTAATAATCACAACACAGCACTGTTGCTACTGGGAAAAAAAGTGCAACTATACACATTTTTTTAGGTATAAAAATGCCAGGTGGATGAAATAAGAGCTGGATTGTTCTGGACTTTGTGTACATCATCTATCTGCCACTATTTTATTTGTACAAATGCATTCAATTACTTTGGAAGCAAGAGAACAGTCAGACTCACAAACTTATGAATAATCTAGTGTCTCATTCACAAAAGCCATGTTGAAACTGCAGTAATCAGAGCCTTGACTGCAATGCATAATTTTGAAGATCTGTCTCTCTCTGTATACCAGGCCTTTTCTAATAGCTATGTATTAAACCAGTTGTTGCCTGTATTTGTTTAAGGAGCTGACTTTTTTTTTTTTTTTTTTTGAAAGCGAGACATCAAAAATCCTAATGTAACATGTTGGTACAATGTCCAATATAAAATTAACATAGCTATCACATGTCTCAAGTTCCATAATTCCAAAATTTTTCAGTCAGTATTACTTAGACAATTCTCAGTATACTAAGATATGGTTCTATCCTTTCTCTAACCTTTTCCCTGCATGGCCTTTTAAAACATTTAAAAATGCAGCTTGTGTCTTGAAGACAATGAATCAAGTGTCCAAACTTTAAAGACAATTACCTCTGTTTTATCTCCCATCATGGCTCTTCACGTCTCAGAGACTCTATGCCTGGTGTGCACTACCCTGTTCCTGATGTAGTAGACATGTACGACACTTCCACTTCAGCAGGAAGTGCCTACTGAGCACATTCAGAAACTGGTGAGTTCACTTTTACAATTAGGACCCCACTTTTAAGAGGAACTGTATTCCTGCAGGTAAACATAGGAAATTGAACATAATCTTTACACAATTACAGAATGTACTGAGTTGGAAGGGACCCTCAAAGATCATCAAGTCCAACAACCAGCTCTGCATAGCACCATCCCCAAGAGTCATATCACATGCCCAAGAGTATTGTCCAAATGTTTCTTGAATTCTGTCAGATTTGGTGCTGTGACCACTTCCCTGGTGAGCCTGTTCCAGCACCCAACCACCCTCTGGGAAGAACCTTTTCTTAATACCCCTTCTAAGCCTCTTCCCCTCATGAGAGTGTAGACTACAATGAAATCTCCCCTCAGCCTCCTCTTCTCCTGGCTGAACAGACCTGGAGTGACTTCAGTGGCCCTTTACACAGCTTCCCCTCAAAGCCCTTCACCATCTCTGATGTCCTTCTTTGGATGCTCTCTAAGAGCTTAGTATCTTTCTCATATTGTGGTGACCAAAACACACAATACTCGAGGCAAGGCTGACCTGGTGCAGAGTGGTAAAATTCCTTCCCTTGCCCACCTGGTGATGCTCTGGGCCTGATGTGCCCCAGGCACAGCTGGACTCTCTGGCTCCAGGGCACTGCTGACTCATACTTCAACTTTCTGTCAACCAAGACCCCAGCACTGCTTTTCAGCATTTTATTCCCCAGTCTGTCCCTACATCCAGTGTTGCTCATGCCAGGTGCAGAATCTGGCACTTGTCCTTCTCAAACTTCATATGGTTGGTGATTGCCCAGTCCTCTAGCTTGTCTTCTGGTTTTTCATTCAACAACAACAAACCCCCATCACTACTATTACAAAAATTATATCAGTCTGATATTGAAATCAAATGGAAGGTGTAAAATAAATAAGATAACCTTTAGCTCTAGAACAAGTTATGATTTACTGTTAAGGGGAAAGCAGATTATTAATAGCCTTTCACAATTCATTTTTGAGACTAACAAATTTTATATCACTAAACCTTTAGCACAAGGCTCGAATTCCACAAAATATTTACATCTTGTGGATTCTGACCTTTGATAATTACTATAATCTTCTGTAAAATGGACTTTTGGTCCTACATAATTAATTACTCTAAAATGTAGACAATTCAGAGATGTGTCATAGTTTTTCATTGAGAACCAAAAAAAGTTAATAATTTTAAATTGTCTTTTATTTCCTATTAATTTTTATACTAACAAGTATCCACTAGAAAACAACTGTTATAACCTATTTAGAAGCTTCCATTTAGAACTTATATAGTGAATTTAAAATTTCTTTTAGATGCAAATAGACTACTGGAAGTGGCGTTACAAATTATGGTTTTCCTTCTATTGAAGTAGAAGCATTTGAAGAAGAACTTTATAGCATAGGTCAGTTCAAACCCAGAGAAATTACATGAGCATATTCAGTAGAAGAAGCACACACATAAAGTGCCACTTTTAAAAATAACATTAAGAAATTACAATTTTTTTTAAAATTGTAAGCCAGACATTCTGATTCACTCAAGACAAACTACTGTCTCTCCTTTGTTTTTCAATAAAATATACAAATATCCACTCCCACAGCCCTTTATTCTGAGGGAAAAGGGGACACAAATCTATGATCTTTAAAAATAGCATAGTCTCTGGAAAAATTGTCTCTAGTAATTAAATGCACAGCTTTCACAAACCCTTAGCCCTACAGTCTATGGGAATCCGGCATGGGAACCACACCCAGCTATGATGGCTGAGTACTAGAGAAGACAGAACACCATCCAGAATCTCCTACCCCTGCATAGCTTAGAGAATTAGTAGAATTTTAATCAGTTTCTTTAACAAGTCCTTGGATGTCATTATTGTATGACAAGAGGTTGCAACACGTTTTCTGTGGGTGTTGTCACCATTCTCCTTGCATTCCATATCTGAAATAAAACAATTGTTTCGCTTAGAGAGATAAACTGGAAGAAGCGCAAGACATTTTCTGCCCTAGTTCAGCTCTATGCCTCAGGCACCCCCTTTCGGTGCACACCTGAGTGAGAGAAGTGCTAATGCCAAGCCCTGTGAGCTCTCTGCTCTGCCCCAGGCCTGAGTTCAGCACGGCCACGGGTCGCCCTCCGTCAGCCGTCTCTGGAGAGGCTCGGGAGCAGCGCTGCGAGGAGCCCTCAGCCAGGGCCGATCCCCTTCGGGGAGCCCCGCCCGAGTCGCAGCTCGGCCGTGCCCTCCGGCACAGCCCAGGTCGCTTTCGCTTTCCTGCCCGAGGCCACGGAGGCGTCCGACCGTACTCAGCCCACGCGGCCCCTGAGGTGCTCTGCCCTGCCCGCAGCACCGGCTCCGCTTCCCGGCCGCAGGCCAGCGCAGCCCCGGGCCCGCTCGGACCTGCTGGCTTTGCTGAGCGCCATCCAACAGGCGCTGCCTGCCAGCCCAACCCCGGCACTGGTGGCCCAGCTTCCAAGGCAAACCTTGATCTGGCAGCAGGATGGTTACATAGAGTGACTAATTAAATTTTTTTAAAGAACAACGTAACAGAACTTCAAGCGTATTTAACATTAGTAAAACACCGTCTCTCAAAAGAATACCCTCCATAACAGCTGAAGGGTTGCTGAATACCTAACGTTGCTGAATACCAAAAGGTCATGTCTGTAGAGCAATGTCTGGTAAGTTACACTACATAAAGCTGGACAATTTAACATACGACATGTTGATAGTTCAAGGCATTTCCAAAGCTAGAAAATGTCTTATTTTGCCTATACAAAGTGCATTGTTTGAACCAAGCACCCACGGTTTCACTGAAAGTCCCACTGCTCAAATGCATGACCAACTGTTGTGCTTGGTTACTAGTATTCAGTACGATATTAGAACACAAAAATAAAACCATTCAGATGGGGATTTGGTGAGTCATGACTATTGCTGCTTTAACAGAGGTTAAAATTTATGTTTATTTAACATTGTACATAAGATGCATTATTATGAATGCCTATCATTCTGAACAGTCTCTGTACAGTATACTGTCTGGTATAATGAACAAAGCACCAGATCTCCCTGGCTGTTTCTGAACCATTAGATATGCAATGACAATTAAGAGTTTGTAAGGCTATGTTAATTAGATCCAGCATTTTAACAGGCAGGCACATTTTCATTTATTTTGCCTTCATTTCTGAGACTTCTGCCACTTACTGTAGGATGTGCTCTGTAGTCTTAGCAGTGTTAACAATGGCTCTGTGTCTGGAACAGTGAATATATTCTCAAAATTATAATAGAGGCAGATGTAATTTAAGAATTTATTTGAGCAAAAACAGTTGCTTAGAATGGGTCAGAAGTCACCCTTTATTCCAAGATTTTTCATTTATTAATAAAAAAAGACTTCCACTGTATTCTCTGTTTTGTCTTCATAAAAGAAAATACTCTAGAATCAGAAGCTCGACTTTACACAAAGCCCAATGCGTTCTTAGACAAAAGAAGAGGACTGTGACTCTGATGTTTTCTTTTTCTATAGGTTTCTAAAGGAACAACACATAATGCTAAGTTGGTCTGCATCCTTTGAGCTGGTTTGAGGGTTTGATTCCTAGGACTGTTAGCAAATAAATAATCCAATATTAGCTACAGGTTTTATTCCTCAAAGGAGCTTGTTGGCATTTCCAACATAAACAATTAATGAGAGATTGCTACACACTAATGCAGAAAACCAAGTCTCCATACATTTCCTTATTAGGTGTTACAACAAAGAAATTATGATTTGAATGGTGATCTGAAAATGGAATAATTTTGGATGTAAGAGGACTAAGTCTGGAAAATTTCACATTAGCTAGATACCTGAAAAAACTGATACACAGTGACCCCGAAATCTGTACACAGACTGACTTGCAATGCTACTATACCAAGCACTGTGGATTATGGGAAAAGTCTTTCTAGCAAACAATCTGTTTCTGCAGAAGCAGGTGTCAAGTTAATGTCTAGAGCACAGAACTGGCTCAGATTCCCCCTCCATTTCAACAGAAAAACACACTATATGCTCATTGTATAAGGTTTGTTATAACTAGTTTGAAGATTTTCCAGTTTGTGATGGGTAACATAACTCTAATTTGGAACTTGTCTTCTATTGCTGTTGGTGTATCAATTTAGAAGAGAACACTGAGAAGCACAATCCTAGACGTAAATCCACAGACACAGCGGCATAAATAACAGTCCTGAATGTCCCCCTAGACTGTATTCCATGAAGATCCCCTTATCATGAAGGGATTGCTCTCTTAGCAACTGTTTGTTTCCATGTGTGGTCGGTGAGCATACACATGTATAAATTTTATAGGATTTTCTTCACTGTGACTATAAAATGCAAGATCTTAATGCTTCAGGGTGACATGTGTCCATGTGTTATTGTCTAATAACACTTTTTGTCACATATATTTAGCTAGCAGGCTACATACTTCCTTTCCAGTTGAGCAGAAGTGACTATTCTGCTAAGAGAGCAACCCTTTGTGACAGGGAGATCTTCATGGAATACTTCTGGCTAAAAAATAAGTAGAACATGTTCAAGGATTCCTAAGTGCTATTTCCATCATCTGTGATTGCCAATGTTCCAGGTCCTGTAACCTGTTTCCTTCTGTTCTGTCAACATCCTTCAACCCTCATTTCCTAGTTCACATTCTTAGAGTAATTCTCCATCCTGAATCTCAAATTATTCTCCCTTCTCTTCCTAACCACATTTTTATTACCATTCTGCTGCCATATATGAAACGAGATTGCTCCTGAATGACAGGTTTCCATTCTGTTCACCCTTAGAGATAAAAATGTTTTATAGATTTTTTTTAATGCAGAGAGCTAATCCAAAATCAAAAGGCTACCTAAGAAGGTACATAAAGACCAATCATATAAAGGGACTATTGTATACTCAATCTGCTTTCTATACCTTAGAATGCACAGCACTAATTAAATACTCACTTCTCAGTGAGAAGTAGCATTTGTTTAGTCTCCTCTGAAGTGGTGTCATTTACACTGCACCACTGCCCAATAAAACTAAATCAGCTCTTTGTGTCCCCTGAAACATTTTGCCAGTCAAGAGTCAATCTGTTTGGAAGCCCATCACAGAAAATAACTGCAAAGAGTGAAATCAACATTCCAACAATATTGTAAGTAAACCAGAAACTAATGTGAAAAAGAGAGGTGTTTTGTAGAAACAACCCTGTGTCAACAGAGAGATTAATAAAAGGAAATGTCAAAAAAAAAAAAAGATGGATTATGCTACAAGAAGAAAAATACTCATTTTGATATACATTCCTTTCCTGGGCATAATTCAGCATTATGAATTTGAAAGCTGAGATTCCAAATCTTGCAAATCTTTTTTAACTTGCTCAATTAAAAAGACAGGTATCTATATGGGTTTCACAGGAAAGGACCAGGTTAAGTCTTTCCTGTAAGTCGAATGAGACTTGAACTAGTCTAAAATAATGGTTCAGAAATGCCATTTTTCTCTACTGCTTCTAAATGGTATTTTCTCATTTGTTTTTTCATATGACAGATGGAGTTCTTTAAGAGGAACCTAAATTTGTGTGACAATTACTACAGAAATTCCAAGAAAAGCTGCAAACATATGCACTGAAAATAGCAAGAAATCTTCAATTTCTCTCATGTTTTAAGAAGCAGACCTTATGCTAGAGAAACTGATGCCAAAGATAAGTATCAGAAGTTTTTTGACTGCCCTTTAACTATTTTCTCAAAGGTTTTCTCTACTCCAGTAACTCAGTTTGGGCTCGTCTAAGGTGAAGATACAGATCTATAAACTGAACTACTGAAGTAGACTTATGGGATACTGTTACAAGCAGACCACATGGACAGTAATTTAAAAGGTGAGATCACTGTCAGTAAGCCAAGAGGAAAACAGGACTGGTTGACAGATACACTTGCCACTCTGAGAGTACTGATTTTATGTTAAAGAGCTCTCAGAAAAAAAAACCAATACCACACCACAAAACAAACAAACCACCCCCCCCCCCCCCCAACAATCAAAAAAAAACCCCAAAAAACCACCAATCAAAAAACCCCCGTCACAATACACAAAAACACACCCCCACAAAACCCTCCAACTTATTCAGGACTTTCTCTGGCCTCTTAGTGAGAGCATCCTCTTACAGGAACTACTCTGCTGAGATTTTTTTACAGCAGTAGAGCTCTTCTGAATGTTTGCCTATTCAGATTCCCCAGTACCTAAACAAGACTTCTGTTATTACTGGGAAAATACGTGGTTTNGATCAAATGTTTTAGAATGCTAATGTTCTCAGCTTCCCAGACTTCTTTCCCTGTCAATGCAGCACTAACAATATTTGTTCTTCAGCTTAAAAGACACAATACCAGATGTCCATCTAAACTGCGATTAATGAGGCTTGATTAATGATTAAGTGGAATAAAAAAAATCTTCTTGAGAGAAAAAAAGGAAGGAATGAAAAAAAATAGAGGGGAAGCAAGTGGAAATTGAAACAATCAGGTAAGCAAATGAAATAGGAACAAGATGATGCAGAAGGGTAAACTGAGGAACAAACTGTAGCGTAAGTGTAGGAGAGTTTATAAGACTGCTCAGGTATTCAAGAACAGCAACAAATTATCCATATGTCCTTCACTAAAGACAAGTCCACTACAAGTTTTATTCAGTAAGCAATCTAAAGGCATTAAGTTAAAACTGAACTTCGGTTATCCTGACAGCTGCAAAATGGAATAAACTACTCAAAAAATCTATTTCTGAATCAAAACTTCAAATCTAAAGCACAGCAATCTTGTAATTAAGAACAGTGTGAACTGAAAGAAGTTCAAATCCTAGCATGTTTTCAAAATACAATTCATATTATGACTTACAAAGAGTTGTTTCTTGAATCTTAACCATCAGCAATGATTTCTTTTAGTGCACCTAAACATTTTCTAACTAACAGTACACTCCCATCCACTGAATCCATTTAAGTCAAACTATAACTGTAGTAAACTGCGTAAATGAGAATTTGATAGTCACAATATGTTATTACTTGATTTTGATTTCTGGATAATACACTAATGAAATTATTCCTGAATGCTAACAACAAAGACAGAACCCTAATGATAATGAGCATGTACTGGTGAAATGCAGAATGAGATGACAGTATATATATATATATCCTGAAAGCTTTAGAAAATGCAATAAGGAACTTGACTAAAGAAAAATTACCTGAAACACAACCATGTATTTTCCTATTATTAATAGACAAAATGAAGGCTAACAAATTCTTCTTAAGAGTACCTTTTGTGAGAAATCTCAACCACTAAACCTAACCAAAGCTTCTATAAAACCTGAAAGGATTAATATAGATTAAATAGGACAATTTGGGAATACTAGGACACAGAAGACTGACTTTCTAGTCTCACGTGCCAGAAGGCTGTTCCAAATTAATATTCTGTTCCAAGGATGGAAACCAATGCTTTTCAATCTCAGGCTTTTTTAGACACACAAATAATTATCCTCAGTCTCTCTTCCTGCTTCACTACAGGCTAGGAAAAAAAAGTTAAAAATTGCTTAAATTGTGGATTACTGTCCTAAAAATCTGAAAATAGGAAAATTAAATCAGTTTGCCAGTGACTCTATAGTCTTGCAAAACACTTCTAACTACATGTTTGCAGATTATTTTATGCCAAGACATGGTCCCCCTTTCCCTCACTGTGATTTGGATACCTACTCTGCTAAGCCCTACTTTGTTAAGCAACTTGTTCTGGAACACTGAAGCAACTATATGTATTCAAAGAAGATACAAAAGCCATCATTCAGACTTAAGGGGAAAAAAAAAAAGCCAAACCAAAACAAACAAACAAAAGATGGCAGTGGATTGGCTCCCCGCTCTTTGAATACTTCCCACTCACTAGAGAATTCAAGCAAAAAACTGTCCCATAGTGCACATTCCATCCTACTGGTATTCCAAGAATAGAAGTTTTTCAATTGTTTGGCACAGTGCATCACCAGGAATAAATACATCAAGCCAACCAGAGCTTGCATTAAGACCTATTATTTCTGGGATACTCTGACATTTTGTAACAGTATCAATACAATTACATTTACAATTGCTTTGAGTGCTGTTGGGAAATGGTCCTGCAGCATGAACAACTTCTCATACATTCTGCAAGTCTCCCATCTTGAGCAACACACAAGTCAGTAAAACCTAACAAAGAAGAGGCTTCCTTCACCAAATAAACATTTCCTCACTTTTTTCTAATGTGATAGTACATGGCAATAGTCTTCTTACTCAGTACTTAGAGAGGAAGATTTTCTTGTGGCCAAAATATTTCTTTTATTGCAGATTCAGCATGTTTACTCAGCAGAAGATTTGGGAAAGATTTGCAAACAACTTTCAGCTGTATAGAAAATCTGCTGCAAAGTGCTTTCTACCTAGTTCTATGAAAGCTGCAAAACAAATGAACAAAATCAGCTGCAACAACTTCTTGATCAATGTTTACCACTACTGAGGTTTTGCCAAAGAAAATGGCAGGTTTCCTATAGTGGTCTGTCATGCATTACAGAGGATTCGCAGCTGGAAGTCAAGTACAAACTCCTCCTGAGAGAAATCTTGTGTTCTAAATATGATTATATTTTGGCAATCTACAATAACTTTAAAAAAAAAAAGTTCTGATGGTGAAATATGCTGCAAAGGTAACACAGAAGAAAGCTTCCAATTCCTTGCTTGTTGCTCATATTTATTTTGATGTAGGTCAGATTTGCAGAATTGAAATCAACAGTGAGAATAGGAAGAAAATATAAAATTCCTCTAAAACACAAGACAACCATGAAGAAGCATGTGATAAAACTGTAAAACTGTATTTTGTAACAAAAGGACAGATCGACAGAACAGAGAGAGACAAACAGACAATACTGAAAGACAAAGCAGATACTCCAGATGCCAGATGCATAGATGATGTCAAGATAAATGCCTGTAATGGTAACAGCCATAGTACAAGAACTTGACATCTGTACTAATATTTTGGATAAACTTTCTTTATCCTTGCAGGGATGTAACCTCACAACTTAGAAGCATCTACATTAGTAACATTAGCAGCATTTGATTGAGGGATTGTGCCAAATGGTCAGGAGGAAGCTGTGAGTAACCACATAACTTACCACAGCTTTTGTAGTGCAGCCAAAGCAGCAGAGAAAGACAACATAATGTGTAGTTGTCATCAAATGTAAACATAGCCCACAAAATATAAGTACATAATTTAATCTTCTAATCAAATATTTAGCTTTCATCTATCTTTGAAAAAGAAAAGGTAAGGACAAGGGTGAAGAGTAAACCAATCCCAGCTGTAAGTGGAAATCATGTACAAGACCATAGCAAGGGAAAGCAGACACAGACGGCTTTGCCCTTTATTACACTAATCATGACTCATACCTAAGGTGAAATGCCCTAACACCACAAAAACATGTTTTGAGATAGTGTCCAGCTATCCCAAGGGTTTTGAAGTGCTCATCAGGTGTGCATGAGAGGATGAGCAGACAGACCAAGACAGTGCAAGCATGTTTGAAGGGTCAAAAAAAGCACAGCTATACAGACTACAGTGCTACCCTTCCACAAGTGCTCCAGAAAGGCTCTTAGGATCACACAGTGAGAACAGAATCCACTTCCTCTTTTAGTTTCATCAATTATGCAGGCTACAAGCAGAATTTTACCCATAAACAAGAGAATCTTTCCAAACATATAGCAGTCTGTATTAAGGACCACTGTCATTCAGTTGCCCTTGTTTGGTTGGGCAACTGCAACTTACTATTTTAATGGCAAAATCAATACAGGCAAATTCAATACTTTAAAGCAAATTCACTGCAGGATGCCTTTTAAAGATAATCTTTGGTATAGACATAAAATTATGATACTTTGCCTTAAAGTATGACAGAAAATGATTAGAGACAACAGAGTTTAGTGCAAGCCCATTAGGACTAGTCAAATCTAATGAACTTTAATTTCTACATTGTGTGTAATATTATCATTAACTGATCCCACTAACTGAACTGACCCAACAGCTTAAAATAAGTAAAAAAATCAGGTGACTAAAAATACATTAACTGACCATCCACATTCCCCAGGAGTCACTCTGTGTGGAAAAGAAGAAACACTTCCCCACATTGTTCCTTTACCATGCCATCTTTTCTTACTATATTTTTCTTATACTATTGAGTGAGACAGAGCATAAATAAACAACATTTGTAGGTTTTCTCATATATCTTATTCTAGCAGTGGTTGTGTACGTAACAGGGAAGAGTCTTGGAAAAAAGCTCTTGGCTGTTGTGAAGGTTCATTTTTTTCTGCTTGCAGAGCCACATTTCCAGGTGTACCATACAACTTCATTGATAGCCACTGGCTCAGAATTCTAATGCACTTGTTTGGTTTTTTACCATCTCCACTTATAGATTCCCTTGATTTGGGGTTACTTTCACTTTGTTAAGAAATTTTCACTGATTTCTCTTCCTATTCTGCTTGTCAGTATCCCAAACCACTCATTCATTGCCTACAGATTTTTGATTCCCTCAGTTGAAAGGAAAACCTTTCATTACAAAAGGATTAGAAGAAAAAGGCAAGTAGCTTTCCAGTAGCTGAGCTCTCTTTATTATCTTCTCTACAATTCCAAAATAAGCTTCCTGGCAGCTGTGAAGGTGGTTGTTTTTCCTCAGCTGGAGACCAAAATGGTGGCTAACCTCAAGCTTGTGGACTGGTGTTACATGGCTCTTGCCACAACACTTAGTCATTTGTGAAGAGCCTATCAGCATAAATGAGCAAGGATCTGCTCTGCATAAACTGCAGAACTAGAAATACAATATAATGTAACATTATGATACTTGTTTTCCAAATGAAATAATGTATTCCTAATTAAAATAATTCTGTTAGCAATATATATGTACATATTATATACATATTCACTTAAAGACACACACACACACATATATGTAAGTATGAAAGAACTGTATTACCTCACGAATCCTACACAAACCTTTAAATTACTTAAGGAGGTAAATATTATAAGAGTTCAAGAGTACTGGTCACAGGGCACATCATTTCCCTGTTTATAGCAGTTGCCTAGATGCTAGCACAGATATTGCATTGTACTGAAACCAACAAAAAGGCGTATTCACAGATACAGCTTATTGCCTTTTGTCTAACAGAATAAAGCAACAACATAGGAATTATTTATCACTCTGCTGGGGGGGGAGGGGATCTAAGTAGAAATACTGTATTTTGCTACACTTAGCTAGTTTTTAGCAACCTGCTCATATCCAAGAAATTATAACTCTTATAGAAAAATATCAATGATGAAAAAACCAGTTAATTTTAATGTAATATCCACCATAAATAATCTTATATAAAAAATACCAGAGGTATTATTCCACATATTCATTTGTTTCAAAGTACACTGATTATAAAGGACACTAATTCGGCTACCAAATTTCAGAGCACATCAGCTTGTACAAGTCTAGATGATCTGCATGCAGTAGATAATCACATTCTTCTATATAGAATCAGCTGTGCAGAAGAGATAGTTATGTGGTATCCCAGCCCACTCATGTTAGAGCTCTTGTTTCTGGTGAAACATACTCCTGAAGTACAAATGGGTTCCCACCCTTACCACATTGGAAGTACACACTAAATCATATATTTTAACACGCATCTACTGGTTAAAAGTAGGTACAAGCATGAGACTTCCTGCTGGAGAAGTAGCCCACTAAACATCTTCTGGGAACCTTACTCAGTGGTCCTCTTAAAGTAGAGGATTGCTTTGGGCAAAACTTCCTTTTCTTGGCAGATGTCAGAGGTCAATCAAAGGCACCGTACCAGGTCTTAGTAAAACAGAAGACCTTTGACTTCAAAGTGGCTGCTCAACAGAGTACCCTCAAGGAGTACAGTCACTTGGTGCAGCTCTCTTCAGCACAATCTAGGAGGGAAAGGAAGATTTCATCTTTGTGGAACGAGACTGGACAAATGTAAATATCCCTTAGTTAGAAGGAACAGTCAGATGTATCGCATCTCGGCCCATGAAAAGTTGCCCATAATTTGTTTGGTCATGTGGACAGCACTGAATTACTATATCAGCAGTAGACTCTATGGGATTATCCCACAAGCGAGAGAGATTCCCTCATGGCTACTTTTATTTCTGGCTGCTTATAGCATTCCAGGCTGCTGCAAAGTGCCACAGCAAATTAATGTGGTAAGAAAAAACTCTTGATGTTTCATATGGATTGGATCTCTGTCATTCGGAATGGCAGGAGTAAAGCCATTTATTCCAGAGACTGGAATTCCAGTATTATAAAGGCTTGGTACTAACAAATTTAGACTGAACAATATGAAAAGGAAAAAAAAAAAAAAAAAAGGCAGAAACATAAACATAAAGTTTAAGTTGCAAGGGTCTTTTGTCAAAATTATACTCAGTTGGGATCTGTTGGGATTTGTTGCCTAAGAATACTTACATACCTAAGACATCCACTTAATTCTAACAGCTGCCAGGCATTTATTTCCTGTCATTCGAGCAAAAATAAAACACAGTTTTATTATAACTTTATTTTTTTCCCGTAGTTACTTATTAGACTTGTCACCACTTCCCCACGCTATCTTCATGGACTTTGTGTCCTGTGTATCACACCACCTCTCAAGTAAGTGGCAACAGAAAATAAAGTTGGAAAGAGCTTTGAAAGATTATTCTGTCAGTCTCGTTCCAGGATTTCTTGGGTACTTCTTTACTGTTTCCTCAACCTCTGACTGAAATACCTTCTTCAAAGTCCCAAATGAATTAGTACAAGTTCCACATATGGAAATCTAAATGTCCAGGTTCACTTATATGTTGTACAGTGCACAGCCATCATGTTTTCCTTAGCCTTCACTGTAACAGAGCAAAGTTGTTAAGAAATTTGGGTATTTATCTTCCCTGTATTAAACAAATCAGAGTATTACTCCATAAAACACACCTTGTTTCTGAACTCACAGAGGTTAGGAACAAGGAAAGAGGAAAGCTCTTAACAATTATTTGCTTTAATAGAATAGTCCTAAGTTAATGTAATTTACACTATCCTGCTAGGTGCTTCTGTATTATTTTATTACACATTATTAGACATTAATGACACACTAACTCCCTGACATAATACCCAGATGCTAAGGAATCACATTAGCAGATTTTGTAAATCTGACTGCCTCTAAGGCAGCAACAAGAAACACAAATAAATACAGTTAAGCAACTGTGAATGTGACATACCTTTCCACTTCAGGAGTGAATGCAGAGCAAATGGATGTTCTCATATTCAAGTGAAAATCAGTTACTGAATTTACTAAATCACCTTCACATTTCTGTGTGTTTAACTGTAACAGCATTTTTCCTTCTGACCAGATGATTATGGCAAATGTATTTTATTTTTGCTTATTCTGTAACAGTAACAACTAATTAGCCTGTGCAGAATGAGATATTTATGGCTCTAATACAAGGACACTGTGTAGAGAAATACAGGCCTAGTAGAACAGGACAGACTTTGAGAGGCAGAGATGCAAGATTGGATGATAATATACTGTACAGGCTTGGGATGGCAGTAATGAGAATTTCCCCTCAACTACGTATTGGTGTCCTACTTGTTAAAAGATATAACCAAGTTTAATTAGTCAACATGAAGCCTAGCTTACTAAACTCTTTCTAGATAATATTCAGTGAGAGTTATACAATAACCCACTCAATAGTGTATAACTATGCGTAAGAGTTACATTAAACTCCTTACTTATAGATGTTCTGATCGTATCATCCTTGTTCATGGCTGAGCCAACACCTTACTACCAAGAATGGCTCAGCTTAAATAAGTCAGTAAGCTAAAGGATGTACAACACTCAAGTGCTAAAGGATAACAAATGTTAGCCTAGATGGTTTCAGATACTCTAGAATCTTAATTGGAATGGAAAATGCAGCAACTAATTTGGCTCAAGAAATACAAAGAAGTGCTAGACTACTAGGTGAGGAAAAATTGTATTACCTAAATCCTACCAGTTTTATTGCATATTCACTTACTGACCAAACCATCTCTGGTATGCAGTACTTTTCATATTTTCATAGAATCACAAAATGGTTTGGGTTGGAAGGGATCTTAAAGCTCATCTCACTCCAACCCTATGCCATGGGCATGGACACCTTCCACTAGACCAGGTTACTCAGAGTCCCATTCAAGCTGGTCTCCAGGGATGGTGCAGCCACAGCTTCTCTGCACAACCAGCTTCAGCACCTAAGCACCCCTGTGCCAAAAAATTTCTTCCTTATGTCCAACCAAAATCCTCTTGCAGTTAAAAACCATTGCCCCCTGTCCTGTCAATAAAAATCTTGGGGGAAACCAAAAGGAAAAGGAAAAAAAAAAAAAAAAGAGGGGTTAAAAATAAAAAAAAATCTTTCTCACTTTTTCTTACAAACCCCCTTTATACATATCAAAAAGCTAAGCAATCTCAACTCTTTCAGGCTTTCCTCATAGGAGAGGTGCTCCAGCCTGCTAATCATCTTTGGGGCCCCCCTATGGACCTGCTCCAAGATCTCTGTCTTGCTTGTGTTGGGAATGCTGGAGACAGATGCAGTACCTTCAGGTGGAGCCTCACCAGAGTGGAGTAGAGGAGGAGCAGAATTACCTCCCTCAACCTGGTGTCCCACTTCTTTTCATGCAGCCCAGGACACAACTGGTTTTTTGGGTTGCAGGTGCACATTGACAAGCCATAGCCAATTTTTCATCTACCGGTACTCTAAGTCCTTCTTCTGCAGCATTGCTCTCAAACTATTCATCCCTCAGCTTGCACTGATAATGGGGATCACTTGACCCAGGTGTAGGACCTTGCACTTGGCCTTGCTTGACTTCAAGCAGCTTGCAGATCCTCAAGCCTGTCATGGCCTCCTGGATGGCACCCCTTCCTTTTAGCATATCAACTGAACCCCTCACCTTGGTGTCATCTGCAGCTGTGCTGAGGGTGCACTTGACCTCATTTAGTTTGTTGATGTACATACTAAATAGTTTCAGTGCAAACACCCCTCCTTACTGGTTCCCACTCAGATGCTCAACCATTGACTGAAACTCTTGGGACAAGGATGTTGTGGAGGACATTACCACAGAACCAGACAAAAAATGAAGCAGCATGCTGAGAAAGAAAGTTTTCACTCAAAGACCTGTCTGCAGTTAAAAACAACAGGAAACATATTACAAAGTGTTTAAAATTCTTTCTCTGTCTTTCTGCCCAGCCTCTCAAATGTATTTCACAGTGAACTGTTTTATGTAAAACTAGAATGCTGGCAAAATCAGGTATGTCTGAAGCTCTGTAACTAGGTTCAGCAGATGTGCTCAAAGAGTAAATGATTTATCCCGCCTAAAACATGCACTTCAAAGCCTAGATGAAGTGGACCAAATTTATGTCAGAGAAGAAAGGTTTAAGCCATCTGAATCTGCATTTCACTGTTTCCAACACTTCTGAGTATATTAAAATATTAATAAAGTGATAAATTGAGTTTCATTTTTGATATGAACCTATCCCATTGATACTGCAGTCACATGAAAGAAAAGTACTGCTTCCCTTAAAAAAAAAAACAAACAAAAACCATGCACTTGATTAATTTCTTCTGAAGAATCAGACTAATGACACAAATTAAGAATCTTTGAGAAGCATTTGCCTTCGTCATTTATAAACGCTGTGAGGAATTCTTGAGATTCCACAGAAAGTTTAGGACATTTATTCCTTTGAAAAATATACCTGCAAGCTAATAAATAACCAGTTGCTGGCAAAGACAACAAAGTCAACAGAATAACTATTACAGTAACCTAATTTAAAAGGAAAACCATATTCCATACGCTCAATTTGAAAATGCTGCACTTTCCATTTTATAAGTCCTTAACATTACGGGATCTAACAAGGGAAAGAACCTTGCTTCCCAACACAATAGTAGAGTAATTGCTCAAGATTTCTGCAAATGTAGTAACACAATAAACATTACCACAATTATTACCCATACATGTAAATGAACGAAAAGGAAGTAAACACAGTGATGAAACAGCTCAAAGAGCAAAAATTCTATGATTCTTCAGAATGCTGCCTTCCTCCCTAAAGGTAAATAAAAAGATTCACCCTTTCTTAGCCATGTAATATGCTTTCAAAATGAAGTTTAAAAGATTACTGTATTATGACAGTAAAATACTTGGTATCGCTCATCAAGACTTCACTAGAGTGTTCTTGCTTACAAACGGCAAATGAGGAAGCCTACACAGCACTACCTGAACTCTATTTGAAAGCTATTTTTCTCTTCCTGAATGCTGTGTTCCTGCTCTTCTTTCAGAATAATACTTCCACTCTTTCTGCCATCAGTGCTGAGTATCTATGATCCTAGGCCCACACTCTCTCTGCACTAACCTGCAAAACCATTTGAATTCCACAGGACTGGAAAAAGGTTTTCTCAGAAGTTAAATGGTTTCAGATTCACCAATTTTTATTTCACCTTAGCTTTGTGGCTTGTCTTCCTTCCTTAAAGGCTTTTTTTTTTCTTTTCCCTTTTTCAAAGGAAGTCAAGCCATGGGTTTTCCTTTAGTCACATCAAGGTTCAGACCATGGCAATGAATTAAACCCCAGATTTTTCAAAGGTGTAAACATGTCACACAGCATGTCTGTGGTACAGAGGCAAAGGCTGCTTTACCAAGCCGCGTTTACTCTTTTGCCTAACTCGGCTCATTGCTGGAGGCCTTCAGGGCTCCTGGAGCAGCAGACCTGTCCTAAGGTGGTTTGCTCATTCCATACGTTTGTTTTGCCATGGAAATCTCGCGCACACTGGAAGAGGAAATCGGCTTTGTAGCGACACCTTCAAACAGGCTAAGCAGCTCTGCAAACCCCGTGTCCCGCATCTCAAATACATCGCCTTCCAAGGAGCCATTAAAGCAGAGCCCGAACACCCAGATGAAGTTCTGCCCCCGGTGACCTTCCCGCGGTGCGGGTCCAGCGGGAAGCTCCCGCTGCAAGCGCCGCGAACACCAGCAGCCCACAGGTACCACCGCTCAGCGGGCTCCGCCCCCGCACACCGCTCCGGGCACCCCACGGCCCCGCACAACGCTTCAGGCATCCCACAGTGGAGTCGGCTCGGCCCGGCCCGGCCTGCGCACCTGCCGCCCGGCCCCTCTCTGCTCCAGAACGCGGACAAAGCGGCCACAACGCACCTGCTCCCGCGGCGGCGGAAGCTCCAGGTCTGCCCGCCTCCATCTCTGCGCCCACCGGCTCTTTCCCTGAACCGATCGTCCTGCTTGCTCCAGGCCGGGCCAGGTACTCCGGCGTCACAGGGTCTACCTCCGACACGGGGGACCCTATGACCACCGCGCCACCACATTCGCCAAGGGAAACAAACTCCGTCCGCCTCCGGCCGTCGCTGCCCGCCGGCCGAATCCGCGCTATAAACAGGCCGGAGGGCAGTACAGGCGCCAGCTGCCCCCGCCCCAGCACCGGCGCTCGCCCC
>VWYP01029816.1:240739-262325 GCA_013400435.1 Pycnonotus jocosus
TCGGCATCCGGCGAGAGCGGGGCCGGAATCGGCGGGGCCGTACCTGGCAGGGCGGTTTCCATCCTCCCGCACCAACCGTCGCTGGCCGTAGCCGGGTGCGCTGCCCGTCCGCTGCGCAGATCCCGGAGGTGTTGCCGCTGGTGGAAAGCGGCCGGCCGACCCTGAAGCCGCTCGCCGCCCGCCCGGGCCCCGCCGGGAAGCACTTCCCTTGGCGGAGCTGTCCGTGCCGCCCGTGCTGAGCGCCGGGCCGGCCGCGCCGCCCTCGGGCAGCAGCTTCGCGCCCAGCAGCCAGCATGGGCTCCCGGGACTGGAGGAGGACGAAGCGTTCTTACGTGCTCATAGACAACCGTCCGTCTGTCTCCCGACGGGAGGAAATGTGTTGGTTCTGGGTTGGGGCATTTTCACGATTCAGTCAAAAAAACCTCTCAGTACTGAGAAATACGCATTTCTACTTATAAACTTTCCTTCAGCTGACATCCTCCTCCATGCGTTTTATCTGAACGGCCACTTACGAGCTAGTAGGCACTCCACACTCACGGGTTGCCATGGATGCCAGGATGGATCCCTGCCTGTCCAATGACCACATCCGATGTGTCTTACTCGTTAGCAAGTCCAGCTTGAACTTTGCCAGAAAATGAGACACGCAAACCCACTATGGGGAAGATAATGGCACCCTCAGCACCCAGCACCATGCACACAAGCTGTGCCATGTGGTCACACTCCAGCTACTGGTGCTGAACCCCTCACTCACCTCACCCACACTAGTCCCTCCCAGTAGAACATTTTTAGGACACAAACTGTTCCTACTGTAGCAGCTGGCAGCTAAGACCTCCAACTGCTCCAGTAGTCTCAGTAGTACTGAGACCACCCCAACATCAGGAGCACCAGTGGGCACCCACATGCCCAAATGTAACCATGGTACCAAATCCACTCATGGAGGACCCTCAGTAGTTGTCACTTCATCCTTACAACACACAGAGAGATGGGATAGTGAGATAGGGCTCAGTCAGACAAGTGTACCTATTGCCCTTTTCAACATGACTGGTCCATTTAATGCTCCATTCTTTATTTTCTCCTCTATTCCTCCAGATGCCCTTCCCCTGCGCATTTCCTTCACTAGTTTGAATAGCTCCACAGATCCATTTCCAACATTATGGACCCTCAGGTTCACATTTTATCAGGTGCAAAGTCCCAGTTTTCCTGCAGTTTATTGAGAAGCATTTTGCTTCTTGTCTTTGTCACTGTTACCTTTGACTGTCAAGTTTGTGTCTCCATATTTTGCTTATGGCTTTCCACCTTTTCTTGTTATCTCACTTGACAAGACCTTTGACCAGATAATCTTGCTGAAATAAACATTCCTCTCCAGTTAGTATGACTGTCTGATCTGTGTCTCACCCCTGACTCCCTTACCATTTGTCAGTCTCTTCATATCCTTGTCTTCCCCTGTTTCTGCACTGAAAAGGTTTATGACCAGATATCCTTAAAGAAGCACACGTTTTCCTTCCACATAACCATATGATTTTTTTTTTAATCTGAAGATTAATCAAAAATTTGCTCAATTGGTGGGGTCACCCATGGAATCTCAAAGGCTTGTATGTTGGGACTCTTGCTCCAGATACTCATCAAAGATTTTAAAAAGGAGAGAAATACTAATGCCAATTGTTGTGAGGCTGAAAGAATTTTTGATAAGCTCAGGGCACATAAAATGTAAAATGACACGGACAAGGGGTGCAGAGGAATAATTATATACAAAGATGATTTGACCATTATGTCCCACATCTTGTTATCATAGATAATACATGAAAATTTTCACTTCAGTGTTCAGAGGTAATTAAAAAAAGGTAACAGAAAATCACACAAAAAGACCACAGAAGTTATACTCATCTTTCTGCAAGAACATGAGTCACTTTATGATTCTGATTCTTTGACATAAAGCTAAGACATTGTAGAAAGGACTCAAAGATAATTATTCAGCTTGGAAAAGAAATTGCTATGTGGATATCAACATGTTTTTTATTAAATCTTTGACTCAAGGAGGATGACTGCTTCCAAGATGTTATATTTGAATGTGCCAGTTTGAATTCAAGTAATAGGGACCACAAATTAATTTAGCAGATGTCTGATTAAAAAGAAGCAACCTGAAGTGGCTCTTCATAGTGCAGAAACTATGCTGTGGTTCCCAACACATTCAAAAAGCAACCAGTCGAGTTAATGGAAGAGACATCTATGAAGCATCATTAAACACAAAGGCATAACCTCCAGCTCAGGATACTCACAAATTAAAAAAAATTGGGAAAAAAAAAAAAAAAAGGAAGAGAAAAATAATCACTGTGTTATTGGTAAATTATCTGTTCTGGAACCATCTCCTGACCATTCTTCACTGGACTGCCATAAACTGGATATTATGCCAAACAGAACTTTGGTCTGACCTAGTACAAGCCTTATTACTTCCATGGCAAAATGAGTTCCAGCTATTCATGTTGTAAAGGGCCTAATTGTTTGTCACATGAATGTTAGATGAAAATCTCAATTGACACCTTCTTGTGCTCATATTCTCAATCCCAGCATTCTTCTTCCAGAATCTCCAACTCAAGATTTCTCCCTTTCTTTACTTTTTCACTGCATGTGCCTCAACAGGGCTATTATCTCAGCTAGTGTTTCTAAACTCTACTTTATACACTTCAACAACAAGCAACAGTTATAATCATTATTAAATTCTGTCTTTATTATGCAGGTGTAAGTTCTGTCATAGAAACTGAACTCTTGTGATTTAAGGCCGGTTTTACTTTGTGTTTTGTCACTCTCTGCACTTACTAAAAATAAGTATACACGTTTTACTATAAAACTAGTGTCTACATTGTATCAATACACATTTACATAGTTAGGTTCTTGTATACTATTAAATGTTAGCATTGGTATGATCTTGCAGAGCCACAAATTGAGTTTTACAACATAAATGTTTATTAAAATCCCACCCACCATATGGTCACAGTGCTGCTTATGTGGTACCTCAACTTTAGTCAGCTTGGGCTGGCAGAGTTGTAACTTCACTGTTTTGGGTTCTAATCTGCAAGTGTTAAATTCATGTGAGAGAGATATGTTCACTACAATTCATTTGAGAGAGATATGTTCATTTATTCACATCTGATTTTACAAGGAGAAATGTAGCAAACAATGTATCTTGAGGATTTTTAGGCTGCTAAAGTGCCAGCTGCACTGTTAGTACAAAAATGTCCTAGATACTTTCTTTACACATGGCTAGGCCTACCTCTCTTTCTAAATGATTAACTTGTTTATATTTCATGCAAGCAAAAGCCATGCTTGTCAAACTAAGTACTTGTTTCTTAAAGCAGTTAGTCCTGAAAAAAGTCTCACCATACTTAAAAAAAAAAAAAAAAAAAGGACGGGATGATTTTTACAATGAGGTGTGGTTCAAAAATTATCTTCTCAGGTTTCTGCTGACTTTCTGTTTCTTCTGAAAGTCAACAGAGAGCAAAATTGTTGCAGGATGCCAGTGATTGTTTTTTATTTGTTTTCAAGCTCTGTACATCTGTCCCTTCTCTTTCCTTACAGTTCAAGACTCACATTATCTTGATTTTAATTTTTCCCAATAAATTTGTTGCTTTAAAAAACATGAAAAAGCTGTGGAAAAAAACCCCTAACCACCCACCCTGGGCCCCCCAACTAAATCCCAAGACAACACAAGACAAACTATAAAAATCATGAGAGCTTTCATCAGAAATTTAGGAAAAAAAAAGTTGGGTTTAAGATGTTTCAAGTAACTATTGCATCAGGATCAAAGAAAAGCAAACCATCTCAAAATTCTCTTAAGAAGAAGCTGTCATGCTTGTTGCATTGCACTAAATCAAAAATTATTCTACTTAAGAAATCATGAATTCAGGACCTACACACTAAATTTTACTGTTTGTTTAAGC
Source organism: Pycnonotus jocosus (assembly GCA_013400435.1). NCBI lineage: Eukaryota > Metazoa > Chordata > Aves > Passeriformes > Pycnonotidae > Pycnonotus > Pycnonotus jocosus. The sequence goes on from VWYP01029816.1 coordinate 244,675, forward strand.
AGTAACTTCTGTAATTTTGAATACATAAATCACTGCAGAAAATTCCAGTTGCTTTCCATTTCTAAAACAGAAGTTCATTAACAAATGGTAAAATCTGGTTTGTTGTTACAATTTAAAAAACCCCAAACCTGTAAAACACTTTAAATTACTAATAAAAAATAATAGTTCAGCTTAGAATACAGTTGCTAGCTTTAAGGGATAAACATCCTCGTTCTGGCCAGGACAAGGTTATTTTTTGCAGTGGCCAGGAGACACATGGCCAGGACTCAGAGGTTATTCTTTATCTCTCACCATTGTTGGGGGGGGGTGAAGGGGCTGCTTCTAGTTGGAGTAATCAGGATTAATGAGCATTTTGCATGTGGATCACTCTCTCTCTTTTGCACACTTTTATTATTATTGTTACAGTTACTGGTAATTTTTCTTATCGCATTGCCGTTTCCAGTTAATTGTTCTTATCTCAACCCATGATCTTTACCTTCTGTACCTCTGGTTCTCCTCTCCAGCCTGCCGTAGGGGGAGTGAGAGGAGAAGAGGGAGAGAGTGAGCAGCAGCGGAGTTTGGAGAGTCACAGTGGGAGCTCTAAATCAGGGAGTACCATTCTTAAACTACAATATTACAATATCTTCAAACAACCCAATACCTAACATTATATAATACAATTTATACTTTTTTATATTTAGTGGAGGAGCACAAAAAAATACGGAATTTGCAGAAATGAAATTCAGAGATCAGGTTGTCCTAGTTTGAAAGATAGGTGTCTGCTAGGGTAGGCAGAAGCCTCCCTTGGAATGGAAAATGTGAACCCCTTCCCTCCAAATGATTATAATCTTGAAATTAAGGGGCTTTCAAGCAAGGATATGAAGGTAGGAAAGAAAAATGAGCTCAAGATTCCTGGACACACGAGCAGATGGTGGTATGTCCCTAGGACAGGACTCTAGTGACGACAGTGAATTCTCCCCGCACTAACCAACAGCTTGACCCTGCTCCTTCCGATGCCGAGCGCGAGGACAGTTGCCCCCCCCGCCCCGTCCTTTCTTCCTGCCCCCAAAAAATCTCGCGGTCTCTCTCCTGTCGAGGGTCATTTGCAGAGACAAAAGAAGTGTAGCCAGGTACCACACTCCTCTCTCGACTTTGGCCGCTGTTTTATTTTGCTTAAGTACCCATAAGTATCCAGCAGTTAGTTTCCTAGCAATTTTTAGGAGAAAAATCTGTAATTAAAAAAAAGGGAAGAAATCTAACCCCCAACAGGATATTAAGTGACTATACAAACTCAGATTATGACTTAAGCAGTGTCAAATCTTGTGCACGTAATCCATTTAGCTTGCTCCTGTAAGAATGGGTCTCCCTCCACGTTTTATTGTTGGATTTATTGCTCTGAATATCCTGCCAAGGAACAGATGCTGAATTTTTCTCTCTAGTCTGCCACAGGAGGAGGGGAAGAAGGAGTGAGTGAGTAGCAGGGTAGTTTGGAGAGCCTCAGCATGAGCACTAAATTGGGGAATACCATTCCTAAACCACGACAGTGAGCTGTAGTTTGTAATGCAGTAATATTACTGTGTTTACTTGCTAAGTTATAAATTTCAGCAATAAGCCTCATGCATTCTGCTGGTTTATATATAAGAGAGTATTCTAGGTTAATAAAGAAACATACTGTACACTATACAATTCTTACTGTAGTAAAAGTTAGCAGAGGAATATTAATTAAGAAATGTTATGGAAATTTTTATCTATTGTCACTCCTTATGGAAATAAGTTTGAACCTCAAAATTCTAGTAGTTCAGGCTTTGACAGATAACCTTGCCATCTTTCATACTCCTCTGTTTTCCAGCACTCAGTAGACATGGACCATCTGGGCTTTGAATTTTCTTCTCCAGACAGGCTTTGGAAAAACTATGTTGACAACATACTGCCAAAAGAATTCTCATTCGTTTGCCCAAGGAGATGTGGAGAGGGGTAGGAAGAAAACAATTGGAAGGAGAGAAGGGAGGTGAGCAAGGGTATAGCTTTGTTAAGTGCAAGCTGCATAGTGAGCAGCTGGTTTTAGTACCTTAACCCAGTTGCTCCTGTCATTTAGCAGAAATGTCCTGGAATACCTTCGTCTTGGCTCCACGCACTCTTTCCTTCCTTCTTCTGGAACAATTTCTGTTCTTAAACGTCTACAACCCTGCAGGAGATCAGAGATGGTTAGCAGCTTTTTACTACAGAAGCTTGCTTCCATAAACATCTGTCTTCAGAAGCAAGTAGCAAATTTCATATGCAAAGGTGTTTCTAGTGTAAGGCTAATCTGGACAAGAGCAAATGTTATGGTGTATTCCTGACTCAATTTCTTCAGCTGGACAGTTTCAGATAAAAACCTTCTCAGTCTTTGTCTACATGAGCTGTTCAGTTCAGGTGAGGAGCATAGTTTTGAGGAAAGTCTCCAAATTGTCCGCACTAACTGTGTCTTACTTGATTCACAGAGAGATCTCAAAGCACATGAATTTATTTTTGGATGAAATTTACTTGAAGACATGGTCTAGGAATGTATCCAAAGTGTTCCAACCCCTTGCTAGGGAACACTCTGTCAAGCTGGAAGTAAAAACACTCCAAAATGTTTTTTCAGATCTTGAATACAACATTTCACTGTATAAACCAAACAGCATTGTTCTGCATTACTTCATGATATCAAAATTGCCTCAGTGTAATGATTTATTCAATCTCCCAGCCTTAGGGATGTCCTCAACCCCATTCAGAGCTGTCTCTTCACCTCAAAATTCTCTACTAAAGGGCTATGCATCCCAATCTCAAGGGCATCTAGAAATAACGTTTCATTTCTGGTCACTGTGGGATTTGAATCACTCCCTGTAGCTAGCAACTATATTTAGTGTATAGCATTCTTAAATGTGTTTAATCATGATCAGTCATCTGAAATTGCTTGTTACATATGACAGGATATATTACATACAACATCAGCTTTTCATACATACTCTGAACCCATCTATGCATCTTTAGAATTTTAATGTGTGCCATCTTGGAATATCCACAGTATAATCCATGCCACAAATCAAAAATTAAAACTTTAAAGCTTTCAAATGAGATTAGTGTATTTCCTTATATAGCATCACAACACAGTGTTGCGATGATAAATAAACTGAGGAATACAAATATATTGTGTACACATAAACCACACAAACAGTTAAATAATACATAGACAGAAAATGGACTGCTCAGTAATGAAATCCCCACACTACATTCAGAAACATGACCTATGGAAGAGAACTCAATAGAAAATGGAACACAAAATGCAGACTTTGAGTGCTGGTATTTAAAAGCTCCACTACAGCTTTACACTCCAAAGGTATGGTGTCCTTGAAACAAGAACATACAGAATCTTCAGAAATACTTGAGCAACATAGAGTTATAAATTACGCTTATGTGTTTTACTCACTTACCCTTAAAGTACAGGAAAAAAATTCTACTGATATTAAGAGTGAAAAAGTAGCAGCCTATGGACTGAATTAAAAGGTGCCTACATGCCTCCCTTAGGTAAATACCGGCAATCACAACAGTATGAAGTCTATAAAATATCACAATCATCTCCTTTCAGAGAGTTGATAAATATGTCTGGAAATAACTTTTATATGGCTAGTTTTCTATCAAACTGTTTCTTTGGTATTAACTACAAAATCAATACTCTCAACTGTCAGAAACAAAATAAGCAATTAAGAGTCAAACATAAAAAGGCAATAATGATTCAAAAGTATTTGTTGCATATTATTTTGTATTATTATGCAAAATAAAATGTTATTCAAAATCCAGCTTCCAGAAAAATACTTAATTTTATTAATGCTGTTAAAATTTTACACCAAATAAGGAATTCACAGAAAATTCAATGGCTGCCATTTTTTCTTGAAATCCTTGCTTTAATAAACCCCTACATAACACTGCTGTGAAACAACGATATTCAAAAGCGTGTATGTTACGCACCGCAGATAATTTTCAAAAGCATTGCTTTTCCTTTAGAATACAACTCGAATTAGGATCATTTATAAGAACATTTTATGTAACTATCAACACAGCTGGTAACAACTCCCGGTCGCCAGGCCCAGTCACTCTCCAGTTCCTGGCACACCCCCGAAACATTAGTTTATGATTCCTTGAGGCGCAAGTTTCAGTAAAACTGCTTACGCGGGCTTTTCTGATAACAACAGAATGATGTAAGTGACTGGAGTCAGCCTAGGACAACTCAGCAAACAAGCAGCAAACTGGCCGGGCCGGTCACGGGGCGCGGCTCTCCTCGCACTAGCGGGCGCAAGAATTGGAACCCGCCCGAAGTTCTCTTCGCAGGAGCAGAGCAAGGCGGAGCGGAGGCGGTCGAGTCCCGGGTTTCCCCGGCCGCTCAGCTCAGTGGGCGGCTCGCCTGGCACCGCCCCGCCGAGGCCGCTGCGGCTGCCGGGCACTTCCGCTGAGATGGCTGCGCTGAGGGCGACGCGGGTGAGCGGCCGGGGCGGGCGAACGCTCGAAGGACACAAGACCCAGGGAGAGGCACGGGACGGACCGAACCGGACCGGACCGAACCGAACCGAGGCGCTGCCGGTGCTGGCGGCCGGGGGAGGCCGGGTGGTGGAGAAGGGGCGCGGGATCGCAGAGGGCGAAGGGCGGAAGAGGCAGGGTTAGCCCGGGTTCCGCCCGCCGTGACCGTCGGGACAGCTGCAGGCATAGGGGTTGTCCCTTTGGGGAGAGCCGGCGGGGCTGGAATCCGCTCGCTGTGCTGGTTTTCCTGCCTGGCAGTGTTACCCGAGTTTATGGTCGTAATCATCACGGTTTGAACGGGTATTGCCATCCACTGATGTTCTTCAGTGGAGTTACTGCACAGCCCTAGGGTTCCTCATGTGGCAAAGGCCGCGTCGTGCTAAGTGTGTCTGGCACCTCCCATTTAACGGCGGAGACGGCTTCAAAACACCAGAATAAAGAGTTGAGGGTATTTTATCTAATGCATTTCCTTTAGCGTACATAGATGTACTACCCATGTTAATTTTTTAAAAATATGAGCGAAATATAACAGTTGGTTTTCTAAAGTGCAAACTTTCTACTGTATTGAACCAGCAATGACCTCACAGCTTCAAACGAGAAAATAAAAACTATTCAAAACAAATTTAGCATTTACACGTGCCTTTTTCTGGATTCCCCATATCCAGAGGCAATCGTGAGTCTGAATTACTTGTAACGCCCTTCACAGCCTCCTGGGAACAGTGTTAGTTTGCCCCAAATTGGTGCAGCTTGGCCACAGGTCCTAAGTGTTGCTGTGAGACAACTGTGAGTGTTGCTGTGTGAGGGAAGTCAGTGAGGGAAGAAGTCTCCATCTGAAGCTGGTGTCTTATGGATCAAAAGTAATGCTTTAAGCAAAGCAAGCTCAAAGGAAGGAAATTACTCTTTAGAGTTCAGCCTCCTGACATGTTACCCCAGCAACATGCTCTTGATAATTCTTTTCATTTTTGCCCTGAGATACATGACGGAGAATCAACGTTAGTGACCCTTAGCTTATTGCTGTCCCACAGTTTTCTGTGATGTGCTTTTTTTCAAACAAGTTCTTTTGGGATCAAAGTAATAAAGAGATTGCATCACTTTTGCGAGTAGCCTTGTCATACCCTTTTCCTGACAGCACATTCTTCTAGTGTTAGTCTTGCTACACTGATGATCATAGTTGTAATTGCGACAGAGTTTATACAATAGTGCAAGGAAATGCAGTATGAGTTGCATCCGAACTAGCAGTAGTTGGTCACTGAACCTAACTGTTCCTCAGAGTCAAGCAACAGGAAAGTTGACAAGTAGACAGATGGTCATCCAAATTCTTACATGTAGCGAATCCTCATCCTTTGTCACTTGATAAGTCAGTCATGCAGCTTCCAGCTGTGAATCTCATCTGTACATATTTGTTTGTGGGAGTATTGTTGAGTTTTTCCAGAGTAATCCTCAGTGTTACCTTGCATACTATACCACAATAGACATAAGTTCACTGGTTTTAATTTTAGAGCTTCTTTCATATAGGGTATCACTTTTAGCATTAGTTTGAATCCAGTACTTTTCCAAGTGTAGGTAAAACTTTTTGGTGGCAAAGCTATGTATTAGTCTATCTTTTAAAAAAAGAAAAAACAAAACAAAACATCCCCCAACAACAACAACAAAAATACCTGACATTTTTTCAACCTCATCCTGTCTTTTTTCCAGATAAAATAAGGTGTAAATAATTCTGAGGAATCAAAGTCTTTCTAGATTTTTGTGGTATTGTTTTAGTTTTTAATATGAGAGGTAGCAGTAACAGAAAACTTAGCAAGATACTGTTTTGCAGTGTCTATTGTTTCTAAAAACTTGAAATTAATAATGTATTACCTACTGCAAAATGCAGTCCTGAACAATTAATAAATTGACATTACCAGCACAGTATGCAAATATGTCATAGCCTCTCCCTCTTCTTTGCCTAGCAGTGGTCCTTCTGTATTTCTTTACCTTTCAATTTTATAGATGTTTTCAGTGTCCTCTGGAAATACTTTTCTCACTGTGTTGATACATATTATTATTGGCAGTATTCTTCATGCTTGTGCTGTGTTATAACCATGTATCATACAGCATTATTATTTTTAAGAGCAGTTTATCTACTGTAACATTTTTGAAGATACTTGTTGCCTCCCCAGCTATGTAACTTTCTGTCCTTGTCTTCTAGAGTTCCCAGTAAAATTTATGTGATTTTTTTTTTTTGCATTACTATCAGTAATTCATTTTTTTAATGCTAGGAAATAAGTGACTGCTCTGATCACAATTTACATTTTCACAGAAGAAAATCAAGAAGAATATTTTCCTTAGTGTTTAGGCAATTTTCTTTTTGCAATATTGATTTGGGTCATCCTAAAAAATTATCCAATTAAGTATTTTTCACTAATTTCTAAACATTTCAGAGATTCATAGCTCTTGAAGAGAGTAAACCATCCTCTTAAAACAAATTCTGACATGTTTTTGCACAGTATTAAGACATTCTGAAAATAGCTGTAGCAACAATATTTGGGGCTCTAAATTAAAAAAAGCAGAGAAAATAGTTACGATGAAAAAGAATAAATTTGTGATAAGTATTAGGAGGAAAAATAAACTGCAGATAGTCTGTGGTGTTCTCTCCTATTAGGAGGATAGTAATGATCACTAAGTGTCAGTGGCAGCAGCTTATTGAAAGAAGAGACTAGTCTAGGACATTATGAAAATATTCTGATGTATTGGCCAATACGTAGGTTATTTTTAAAATCTTGCTAAATCTGCATGTAGGTAAACATTGAGTAATAGGATATTCACTAAAGGGCCAGAAAATGAAGTTTGATGAGTGTGTGTATAAATGAAAGAAATACATATTGCTGTGTCTCTGTGAGCATAAATTTTAATTATGCTTAATAATTTTTAAATACTCAGTTGCACAATACTTAAAAGTGCATACAGCAGTTCACTCGCCCTTGGTCCTGTTAAAGCCTGAGATTCCTAGCAGAGATGTCCCTTCATGTAAGTGCTGCATGCCACAGGAGGAAAACACAACGTAGCCAGTAATACTTTTATCACTGTAGTAATTGTATTATACTTGATGTGATACCATTTCTAGAGAGGGAGTCTACCTTTAAAGTTGTGCTGCAGACAGGTTTGTAGCTTTAGAAGGTTTGAGCTGTAAAGATTTTACACCTTATGTTCTTTTCGTCTTTAGCAAATGCTTCAAACCATCGCAGAGCATGGGTGGAGGTCCTATTCTAGTAAACCTGTGCAAAACTTACATGTAGGCAAACCTGGAGCTGGCTTTAGCTTTGGTAAGTAGTGCAGTTTTTGAAAGAAATGTAACAGTAACGGGCAAATTGCAGAGTTAAAAATAAATAATACCCTGTATTAAAGTTCACCATGATTTTAAAATGAAGGTGTTTGTTCTAAATATATTTCTATTTAAAAAAATAGTTTGAAAAACAAAGTACCTTTATCTTCAACTGAGGCAAGGCAGATATGTGTGTAGTATTTTTAAGATTTTCTTCTTTTTTTCCTCATGTCTTTCTTAAGATTTTTTTAAAAGATTTTTTTAAATTGCCAAAGTATCTTAGCTTTGAATACCTTAGCTTACCTCATATTGCTGTTTTCAGTGTTACAGTACCTAAATGTAGTCATAGCTGAACTTGGTTATCAAGAAATATAAAAAAAGAGATACATCTTCATCTTGGCATATTATATATAATATATATACATGTAAATTTAGAGGATCAGAGCTAGATGTTTGAAACTGAAAAGTCAGGATCTTTGGGCAACCTCTGTCTTTTTATGCATTTAATTGAAACAGCATTCTTCTTGTTTCTTTTGGTAATACATTTTATTTTACACAGTCCTCTCTACTTAGTTTTCAATATTTTGTGGATAATTTCATCAGATGTAAGTAAGTGCATGTAGGGGTTGATCAGGGAACAATGGAGGTTTTATCCCAGGAGCAAGAGGAACCTGAGCTTTTTTGCTTCCTGGAGAGCCCCAAATAGTGGTAGTTTGGGTTGTCCTGGATAGATGCTCCTGTTTCTTTTTCATCGTAGTCTTGACAATTGGCAAAATAAAAGACAGCAGAGGATTTGTGATCTTTTTCTCTTCCTGTTTTAAAATAGAACTTACTGATGAACAGAAAGAGTTTCAAGCTACTGCTCGTAAATTTGCCGTGGAGGAAATTATTCCTGTTGCTGCACAATATGACAAAACTGGAGAGGTAAATCTACCATAGTGTAAGAGAAAATTTGAAAAAAAACCAGACTTTTTATCTTAACCTGCATAAAATTAGAAGTTTTGGTTGTGATGAACCAGAAGGTGATTTTTCCATGTCTGTTTCAGTATCCTGTTCCACTTATAAAGCGGGCTTGGGAGCTTGGTCTTATGAATTCACACATACCAGAAAGCTGTGGTAAGTAAACATTCTTTTTAATCTGTAAAATGCAACAATGAAAAGACATTACATGAGATTCCTATGTGTAATTATGGATTCTGTACCAAATAAATAGTCACATACTTGAATAATCTAAATTTAATGAGTAGGCAGGTTGACACATGCAAGTGTGTTACTAGGTATGGATGTAATCAGGAGACAAATTAGACAGATTATGGTTTAGTAATTTATGACCAGACTTTCATACGGTGATTACAGCTGCTTAATGTTCCCCTGGTGCATTGTCAGCTGATTAGGCAGAGAAATTAGAAGGTCATGTTTTGTTCTAGTCTCTGATACAGTCTGGAGCAATTCAGGAATATATCCCAGAAGGACAGTTTTTCAGTTTAGATTAGGTGCAGTATAGCAGAGTCCTGGCTCATATGATATATAAGTGATACAGACAAACATGATATGCTAGAGAAGGGTTTTAGTGAAAGCAACTCATGCCTCATAAAATCATTAGAGTTCTCTGAAGTAGCTAATAAATGTGTGATCAAAGGATCGCTGGTTGGCAGAGAATGCCTGAACTTCTAAAATAAGTTTTTAAAATCATCAGGTTTCATACTGGCAAAATTAGCAGCACAGCCTTGCTAGGTCTTGTGCTATTTGGGATGTCTATAAATAAACTGGAAAAGGATGTAAATGCAAAAGTGATAGAGTTTGCTGATAATACTAAGTTATTTGCAGTAGAAAAGATGATGTGGTTCAGAGAACTCCAGGAAAAGGTCGTGAAACAGAGAGTTAAAATGGCAATGCAATTCCAAAAAGAAAAAGTGATGCAGATGTGAAGAGAAAGCAGTCTGAACTTCACATAGAAAAGGTATATGGTGCACTAGATACTGCCTCTCAGAAAAGACATCTTTGGATCCTGTGAACATGAGCATAATGCTCAGAAGTGGTCAAAACTGTAAAATCTAAGGTCAAGAGGGACCCTTAAGGGAATGAAGAAAAAAGCAGAAGGCATAATTATGCTGCTTCCTGAATCCAAATTGCATTTTCCTCTTTAACTCATATATAGTCAGATGCTTCTATCTCAAGAGAGTATTGGGGAAATGGAGGTTTCTAAAAGGATGACAAAGATTATAGTTGTTTTATCTTCTGTGTGGGATGTAAATTCTATAGGAGAAATTACTAAAATGTCAGTATCATGGGAGAGTGTTAAAATGGATTGATGGTTCACTGTCCCTTCCAATATAACTAGAAGGCATCAAATTATCGTCAGCAGATGGCAGACTTAAAACAAGTGAAAGGAGATGGTTCTGCATGCAGTGTGGAGTTAATTTGCAACTTATTGCCCCTGTAGGATATAGGTGCTAAAATTTTACATAGATTCAAAAAGAGACTGGACAAATTCACATAACAGATGTCTGTCAGGGCTTGGCATACCAAAGATACCAAACAGAATTATTTCTTTGACTGAGGAAGTCACTTGAAAGTTCAGGAAAATATTTTTGAGGTAGTTGTCATTGTATTTGTATGTTGTGTTGACCAGTTTCCCATAGCATTGGCTTCTGTCAGAAAGGATTACTTCGTTGGTTGTCTACTAATACAATACAGACACTGTTTTGTTCCCAAATTCTTTTGGCTCAGGAGCCCTTTCTCTGCTTCCTAGGAACTTTTAGTTCTTGAATGTACAGTAGTAAAAAAATGTGAGTGGTACATTCTTCGACTTTGTGCAAGTTGTCCCACATTAATCAAACAATAACTCTGGACATGTGATACGTAATTTTCAAATCACCTGTTACTCTTCTGACAAAGATTTTGTTAAAATGCTTGTGTGAGAATGCCTAACCAAACACAGTACACAATTACATGTATGTGGAAGAATACATTTTTCTTAATTATGTTGTGCAAATCACTAATATTAATACTTTATAATTTAAATCCCCTCGAGTAACTTAAATACTTCAACCATAGGTGGCCTTGGCCTTGGCAGTTTTGAAGCGTGCCTTATTACAGAAGAGTTAGCTTATGGATGTACAGGGGTTCAAACTGCCATTGAAGCAAACTCCCTAGGGGTAAGTTCCATGTTTCCTTACATCCCTTAAACTACAATCTCTGCACTTAAAAGAGCCAGATTAATGGTCTAAATATTTTCTTTCAGCAAATGCCAGTTATCATTGCAGGAAACGAGCATCAGCAGAAAAAATACTTAGGAAGAATGACAGAGGAACCAATGATGTGTGTAAGTATAACTGCTACACTGTAGAATGTTTCTAAACCATATTATCAGTATTATTCATTTTCTTTTTTCTTATTTTTTCCTCTTTTTTGTGATTTTTTTCCCCATGAACACTTACATATACTCACAACTTAGCGCTTTTTTTATTTGTAAGTAAACAGTGACATTTACTGAAAGCTAGTGAATACCTAATGAGATACATCCAATAAGTAAATGGAAGACACTACTTGGAAAATTATCCCCATCCTAAGTCACTTGCCAAAAATTAATAGGGTTTTTTTCCCTTTCAAGAAGGGTTGTAGACATTTGAGAAAAATACAAGGTTTATGTAAGGAGACCCTTAACTTCAGTGGGAATTAAACTCTATTTGTGATCTGAAGTATTACATAAAACAGTACTTGCTGCATAGAAAGAAGCAAAGATTTGTGTGCAATGTATCTAAATCTACAACTAAGCCTCCTAAATTGAATGACTCAGTAAACATAAAACGCTACTCAGTGCTCTTATTTTCAGATTTTAAAAATCCTCAGCTTTCACATCAGAATTTTTGAAGCCTGATGAAGTAATAACTTGAGGGTTACAGAATGTTTCTGTTTGATTAAAAGCCAATTGTATGTATTATTATGGATTTATAAAGAAAATTTACCCTTACTTGGCCAGCTCTTGCCAGGGGGGAGGGTCTGTGTGTTGGGTTGTTTGGGGATTTTATTGGGGGGGGTGTTTGTTTATTTGGATTTTATCATGCAGTTCACTGAAACCTTTGATAATTATTTTGATGCACATAATCTGCATTAATTTGTAGTTGACTAAAGATAGAACTTTTATTCCCCAAGATTTCACATCTTAATTTCTTTTAGGCTTACTGTGTAACAGAGCCTGGAGCAGGCTCTGATGTGGCTGGTATAAAAACAAAGGCTGAGAAGAAAGGAGATGAATATGTTATTAATGGTCAGAAGATGTGGATCACAAATGGGGGGAAAGCAAACTGGTATGTTAACCGGTGTCAGAGCTCTATGCTGTTATGTAGTGGCTTTACCCCACCCCTCTGACCTCAGTTAAATTCTTTAAGGACCTATCCTTTTAAGACCTATCCTTCACATAAAAGTCTGAATGTTGTCTGTGTTTCAGCAGATTACGTTTTAATCTCTGCCCAGTTTATCAGGATAGCTATGAGGATAGCATATGCAAATGCAGTCTTGAGTGCTATGCAAAGCCTAAAAAGGAAAATGAGTGATGACATCATGACTTCACACTTAAGAATGGCCTCTTGAATCTTGTGGTTATCAGAATTAAATATGATTCTACTGGAAACACCTCTTACTCCTAGTGAAGCTAAAAACGCCGTTCGATTGTAGTGTTACTTTTTATTTTCTGAAAAGAAGACATTTTCCATTTGTCAAAAATTGCAGATACGGCCATGTTGTCTGGTGCATGCTATTACAATGTAAACCTCTTAAATCATGTCTTACATCACACTGATTCACAACATGAAAGTTTCCCTGAATTTGAATGGAAAAAACGTCATACACTTACCCAAAACCTGAATTTTCTCATTATTTTCTTGTTGAAGCCAGACCCACCAAAGACAATCTATCAGATTTCTTTTGACCTTACTGAATACCATAAAAATAGTTTACAGCTGTTTAATTTGTAAGAGGAATACTTATTTACAGCTTACACTTAGAAAAATAAAATAAAGGTCGTTGAAATCAGGTGATAACTCTTACATCCAAGAATGCTTGTCCTATGCATTAATTTTTATGTAAAGGCTATGAATAGGTTTCTTTTGTACTATTTGGGAAGTTGTTAATATCATAAAGACTTAAAATACATGGAAAAGGTAGGGAATCTTTGCATGTTGATCTGAATAATTCTATTAAATTTTATGAAATCTTGAATCTTGGAAACTTCTACTCTCTTGCTCCCTGTCGTTTTAGTTTCAGGATGGGCAAGAAAGAAAGGTTGTTAAATCACAGACAGAATTTATTATATGGCAGAAGTGCACATAAAAATGTTTAAAGTGCTAGATAAATATATCTTGTTAATTGTGAGGATAAACTGCATCCATTTGCTTTCTTTTACACTAGGTATTTTTTGCTAGCACGTACCAATCCAGATCCAAAAGCTCCTGCAAGCAAAGCCTTTACTGGATTCATTGTGGAAGCAGACAGCCCGGGGATCCAAATTGGAAGAAAGGTGAAGACTGTATTTCTTGTTTGACAAGCCAGCAATTATTGTTCAGTTCGAAACCAATAATAAAACAAATGTACCACTAAAGAAAAAAGATGGTTGCAAACTGAACAGTTTCATATGCTTATGTACAACCATCTTTTTGTTTTCACAACATAGCGAAACTATTCATAAAACACAATTTGAAAGCTATTAATTCAGAAAAGGAATTACTCAAAATGGTGTAAAGTAAGATGACTACTTTGAACAGTTGCAAAAGAGTCTTTGAGAACTACTGTATTGGCAGGTGCCAATATATAAGAAGTAGTATGCCTTGAAAGAATAAGAAGCAAGTTGGACCATTTTAACCGTAAATATACACATAGTGAGTATTAATTTTAGCTCATGATGGTCAAAGAAGAGGCCTTAGAGATACTGGTGCTGCTTCTCTCTTTGCAAAAAAGTACTGTTTTTAATAGTAGGTAAAACTGAATGTTGAACATTAGGCAAGAAATCTGGAAACTTGAAAAGCTCATTTTTTTATTCACTTGTAGTACACCTGTACTTCCTCCATCTTAAGATTCTTTTCTTTTTCCACTTGCATCTCAAAGATAGTTGAACTAGAAGAAGACAAGAAGACTGATTACAGCAACAGAACCAATTTCATTTAAGGAGAACGTAAACTGCCCAGCTTAGACAAGTTAAGGTCATGCTGGTCTGCCAGTACAAAATTAGTATTTGTCTTGTATGTGGTAATTTTTAGATTAAGTGTTTTGGGGAAGAAAAACTGTATGCTTTGAGTCAACAAAAGAATAAAAACATTGTACCTTTGAATAATCCAATTTAGTAGCACATCTGTAAATTTCCCACTTCAGGAAATGAATATGGGTCAACGCTGCTCAGATACAAGAGGCATTGTCTTTGAAGATGTGAGAGTCCCAAAAGAAAATGTACTGATAGCTGAAGGAGCTGGCTTTAAAATTGCAATGGGAGCTTTTGATAAGACTAGACCACCTGTAAGTATCAGAAAAAAATTGGTTATAAAATATAGCAGGAATTTCTGATCTTTTATTCTGGTCTGTATTCAATTTAGGTAGCAGCTGGTGCTGTTGGATTAGCAAAAAGAGCCCTTGATGAAGCTACTAGATATGCTTTGGAGAGAAAAACCTTTGGGAAACCAATTGTTGAAGTAAGTGTGGGGGCAGACAGAATATAAAAAAGCTTATGTTTTCATACCAGATGTACTGCTACTGGTTTTTCAAAGTTATTCCTTGATATTTATATTTCTTTAATTTTTATATTATACCTCTGCTATTTTGTGGTTTCCAAGTGCATAGGTTGCACCATAAGTAAACTTAACTATGTGGTCACTTCAAGAATTCTTGGTAATTTATGAATTATAGTAGTAAAAGCAGAAAGAAAACTGTGCCCAGAAGCTCAGGAATTACATACCAGCAAAGCATACTTAAGTTCCTCAGTGTTAATAAAGAGGGATGTGAAACAAGACATATAGTATTAGTGCCAATATAATACATTGCCCATCATGCTGCTTACCAGTTTTGAAAAAATATGAATAAACAACAAGGTAAATACAATCTCATAAAATAGGAAAGAACAACTTCAACTGTTGTTCAATCAGTATTTAATCCCTATGACTGAACGGATTTGGAAATCCAAAACACAAAAGAGTATCATTCAACACACATATATGAGAGCGTGATGCATGTTCTGTAGAACTTCTCTCATACAACTTACTGAGCTTTTTGAAAAAATCACTGTATTAAGGAGATTATATCATTCTTGGATGTCACAGGATTTTAAGCAGGCAATATTAACCTAGTTTATTTCACCATAGCACCAAGCAGTGTCTTTCTTGCTTGCTGAAATGGCAATGAAAGTTGAACTCGCTAGGATGGCTTACCAGAGAGCTGCATGGGAAGTTGATGCTGGTCGCAGGAATACCTACTATGCTTCCATTGCGAAGGCATTTGCTGGTGACATTGCAAACCAAGTAGCTGCAGATGCAGTACAGATTTTTGGAGGAAATGGATTTAATACTGAATATCCTGTAGAAAAACTAATGAGAGATGCTAAAATCTACCAGGTAAGTAAAAGAGAATGTGATAATGCATAGATTTTACATAGAATAAACTAATGGCTACTTACTTCAAATCATGATGTACATATATTAAAAAATAATTTTAGAATAAAAGCAGTAATCTTTCCATTTAAAGAAGGAGTCATTCAAATCAGGAAATTACTTCCATAAAAAGTCATTGCATTTGATGAAAACTGAAACTGCATAAGAGAAATAAGTTACATTGTGTGGTTTTGGGGTTTTTTTCCCCTAATGTAGTAACTCGTTGCAATTCTTGGATTCTCAATTTTGAAGTTTTTGAACTCTTAGCAAAAAAATCCTGATCAAAGTAGCAGGTATTTTGCTTGCTTTGGTATTCCATAAGTAGACGTGGTTTACATATCATACTGTTCTTGAAAACTTCCAGAGATGGAAATCTTCTGACCATCTATCTGCATCCTGGATTGATGTCTGCTTACAGTTTAGCTGTCTTCTTAGCCAGAACACTAAAGCAGTTTCTTACCCCAATGACGTATGAGGGAAGAGGTGGTTTTTATTTGGTTGTGGGTTTTGTTTTTCTTTTCCATTAAACTTTCTGTTTGAAACTTTGGTATTACAAGCTGTGTAGAATGCTGTGGCTGTGGTAGCACCAGTTTTCAGTATGGTGGTGTTGTAGTTTAACCCCAGCTGGCAACTAAGTTGCCACAGAGCTGCTCACTCCCTTCTGCTCCCTGCTCTGGAGGGATGCTGGAGAGAATTGGAAGAAAAGGTAAGTCTCATGCGTTGAGAATAAGAACAGTTTGATAAGAGAAATAAAGTAATGATAATAATAAAAGGGAGAGAGAGATAGGAATAGGACATAAGAAGAACAAGTGATGCACAATAAAGTTGTTCACCACCT
Source organism: Pycnonotus jocosus (assembly GCA_013400435.1). Classification (NCBI taxonomy): domain Eukaryota; kingdom Metazoa; phylum Chordata; class Aves; order Passeriformes; family Pycnonotidae; genus Pycnonotus; species Pycnonotus jocosus. The sequence goes on from VWYP01029816.1 coordinate 260,957, forward strand.
GGTGACCAATGGCCACCCCCTGCACCCACAGCAATCAGCAGTCTCCTGGTCAACTCCCCCTATATTTATATACTGGGCATGACTCGCTATGGCATGAAATACCCCTTTGGCCATTTGAGGTCAGCACTCTTGGCCATGCTCCCTCACAGCTTTTTGTGCACCTCCTCTCTGCCAGAGCACAGGAAACTGAAAAGTCCTGGATTTGGAGTAAACACTACAGAGCAAAACTGAAACATGAATAGTGTTACCAACACTGTTCTCACAAAACACAGCACTGGACCAGCTACTCGGAAAAATATTAACCCTATCCTAGCTGACACCATCACATGTAAAATGATTACCCTGCATGTGTTATATCAACAGAAGTCTAACACTACCTAGAGTGATTATCCATTTTTTTTTTAACAAGACCCTTTTGTACTCACGTTTAGCCCGTAGTTTGCTGTAATCCCCAGGTTTTTTACTGCAGTGTTACTGTCAAGAAATTATTCCATGTCATGTTGTAATTAGTATATTGGCATATACTGTGCGGCAGTTCTTCATTCAGCAAGAATATTTTAATTGCATTCAGCAAAAGCAGTAATCTTTATTGACATCTAACACTAACAGTGACTAGATAAAACATATCAAAATAGTTGGTATCAAGAAATGCACATAGACCATGACCTACAATGATTGTTAGCTATAACAGCTGTCATTTCCAAGACTCTAGGTAGATAATATTTGTCTTACAGCTGACTTCAAAATACAAACTATAACTGCCACTAGCCAAGATTTTTTTTGTCTTAGTTTAAGGAAAAGACAACCGCTATGCTGGAATCCAAAGGTCCCTATAACTAGTTTCACTTCTGTGAGTGAGGAAATGAATGACTAATTGAACTTTATGATTGGGATTTTTTTCCTGTCAGGTTGCATGGTTTTTTAGAGAATGATGGCGCAACTCAGATTGCTTGAGATTGATTTGACAGAATCCCATTATTACTTTTTTTTTTCATTACAGTGATCCAAATGCATGGTTAAGTAGGCTTGTTTTTGTAAATAATCAGATTTAGGATGAAATTTTTGATGAGTCTCAGTTCCATTTCATCCCCTAAAGAATTCAGAAAGGGTTTTGTCTTGCAATCACTTTGTCCATGTCTCTTGCACTTCACTGTGCTTTGCTGTATTACTGCTCAGTTGCAAACAGTATATACTTTTGGCCATATGTTGCATACAGAAAAATGTGATTTTTCAACTTGTCTCTTTCATATATTTGATCTTTTTTGATATTACATGATTCTTTTATTGTGTTTACTGAAAACGTTTTTACATGTCCTTACTGTGGCCTAGTTTTTTGTCTTGTTTTTGTCTTTGTTTAGTTTTTCTTTTT
>VWYP01029816.1:268816-286661 GCA_013400435.1 Pycnonotus jocosus
GTACAATTTGAGGTTGTTACCTTACATATTAGAGATGTTAGTTCTTAAATATAAACTTGATATTACTAGGAGATATTTTTATGTTAACTAAATTGAGCTTTAGTTGTGTGAACTGAAAAAGTGTTCACAAATGCCAGTGTAAAGTTTTTGTGGTAAACTTAACCAGCACATCTTAATGAGTATGCGTGCTCTTTGTGAACAAACACTGTTTAGTCCTACTTATGTATCCAGGATTTTTAAAGGGTCATGTCATATGTTCTTGTGATCATAGTTAATAGTGATTTGTTCAGATTTACATTTAGGGTGCATGCTGTGATTATATATTTTTTGTTGGAGTTGTAGAATCTTTTTTAGGAATTTTTGGAATTTTCCATAAGACTTAAATTTTATCTAACAGTTGAAAGATTCCAGCTAACTAGGTTTAAAGTCAGAGTGTCCAGTGTTTTTCAGGATTGATATTACAATATTGCTTAGTTTCAACTGTTTGGGTTTTTTTTTTTTTTCATTTTGTTAAATATAATAAATTCTTAATTACTCTCTTTACCACTTATGCAAGTTATGAGTGAAAACATGAAGTCAGACGGGGCTCAGAAACTGTATTGTTGTTTTCACAAGACATTGTGTCATACAGATTTGCTGGTTTAAGTTTGTGCTGGTTTGGAAAATTCTATTCTCTACTGTAATCTTAATTTTTCTTCCAGAATATATTCACTGTACAGTTGATGTATAATCATATTATTCACACTTTTCTTAAATTATTGCATTTTTAGTTCTATTTGTTATATTTAAAAATTGAATTGAAATAAAAATCTAATAATTTGAAATTAATAATTACTGAGAAGTTTACACTGTAAGTGGAATTAGTAACTAGCAGCTTAACATACACATATCCGAGTAACCACGGTGCAAAACTACAAATTGGTACATCTAAGGTGTCATTGTCCCATGACAATATTAACCATAATCAAATCTCCGTTCTACATATTACTAACTTCAATAAACCCGGTTATGCTTTTGAAAAGAGACCTCAACATTGGAAAGTAACAAAGTGTGAAAGAGTTCCCTTTGAATTGTTTGTATCTCCGTTTGAGAATATCCTAAAGTTTTTAGACAGAGACAATCTATAGTGCAGAGATTAACTAATAAAGCGGAGAAAAGTTTACTTTAATAAACCTTACCAAATAGTAGTCAGAGTTAATTAAATCAAATCTTTTGTAAATATCTGATTTTTTTCCTAAGAAATAAGATTTTAGATTTTTGCTTCTCTTTGATTGCTGCTGTGTCCTTTTTTTCCCCCCCAGATTCTTATCTTATATGATAGTCTCCATATAGTTGATGTAAATAAAATTGTTGAATATATACAGAGCTTGCAGAAAGAAGATGGATCGTTTGCTGGAGATGAATGGGGTAATTTTTAAATCTTTTAAATGTAGTGTCTAGGTTGACTTGCGTAAGTCTGAAAATGTAAGTTTCCTTCAGTGGTCTTTTTGCGTATGTATTATACATGAACACTTTTATTTTCTGAGTCATGAAAAAGAAGGGTTTCTGAAGGGCAGAATTATGTTTCATTCTTTTAACAAATATTCTCAACTTCAGTTCCATTCTTACTCTATTAAGAATAAGTGTCCAGTTTTTAAAGAAGAAAACTTTCTGGGCATTTTTAACTTAACAGGACTTTGATATACTAGATACACTGTTTCATAAGGAATGTTTTATACTTGCTATTTGATGGTATTTTGTAATGATCTATATCCATGTCAACATGAAAGGATTTTTCACTATGTTGGAGTGAGAAAAACTGGGTTTGTACTGATGGACTTCTGTTAATAGTGATTTTGTTTCTGCATGTTCTGTATGAGCAAGCATAGCATTTTTAGGCTGTGGCATAAATACTTAGTCACTCTAAAAGTATTTATCACCATAGAAGACCTACATTTTAAGAAAATCTATTGCATATCACTCTTGTTCAGGTAAAATTCAGCAACTGAGATCTTAGCAGTATATGTATGCTACTGTAAAGGTAGATGGTATTCTATGTGCTAAATTGGTTCATAGTTTGCTGCGTCCTTTTTGTTGAAGTATTGTCACAAGTGTACCAATTGCACAATTATTTCCAAGAGACTTAGCTGAAGGAGTGTGATTCTGGATGTAGGACAGAGCAGCAGATGTTTGTTTTATGTGTTTCATCTCATGAGTTTCTTAAGAAGAGAAGTTTTGCAAAAGTTTGTCCAAGAAACTGAATATTTTCAGCTCAGTTCAAATTTAAATTGTGACTTCAGGTATTAATTGCCTGGAGTTTGTGCTACAAGAGTTATATTGGACTTGACAGGCAGTCCTTCTGTTATAGGTGTAGGGGCTTTGACTTTTCTTCCATGTACAAATATGCAAAAGAAACCTTTTAACTTTAATTAGATTTCCCCTAAAACAAGAAATGACTTCTACTTCTGGCTGGATTTAAGGCAGAGCAAGAGTTGTCAGATCATTTTTTCAGTATTTCCATTGCTCTGCAATTATCTGTAGGGCAGTACAGATAAACTCTAAAATTAAACAGTTGTTTGTAAATTGCCACTAGCTGAATTGATTTGGATGTATAGCTGTCAAGCTCTAAATGAGTTGTTGACTTTTATGCATAGTAAAACGTACAGATCATCTAAATACTGGGGAAATAATTGATAAGCTGAAAAATTAAATTTCATGGGGGGATTTTTTTAGCCGATTTTTGTTTTTTGATGTCGAACCTAGGATTTTACCATTTTGTTCCATATTTTCAATAGTGATTTGAACGTATGTTTGTTGAAAGAATAATCTTACTTCATTCTTTACCCCCGACATTATAGGAGAGATAGATACAAGGTTCTCTTTCTGTGCTGCAGCAACTCTTGCACTTCTGGTAAGTCCTAAACCATCAGTTGCACAAGTAGAGAATTGATTGGTACTGCTGAAGTTTCTGCAGAAGATCAGCTTGATGGAATATCAAGTGCATTAGATATTTTCTGACTTGCAGGGAAAGCTGGATGCCATTGATGTGGGAAAAGCAGTGGAATTCGTTTTGTCCTGTATGAACTTTGATGGAGGATTTGGTTGTAGACCAGGTTCTGAATCACATGCAGGACAGGTGAGTTTCTCTTTATATGGAAATATTTTAAATTAGCAAGCATCACATACCGCCTAGAAATGTTTTTTTATAACATGTATCAGTGATGACAATTGATGTACCTCTTGTTTCCCAAATGCCTGATTTTAGTATCTTAGTTAAAAGAAATGAACAGATACATAATCTAATCTGAGAAGGCAAGTCAAGACTCGAGAGTTTAGTCTAGGTAGAAAAAAAGATCATAATGGAACAGCTTTTAGGACTGGATTTCAGTGTTCACATAGTGAATTTGAAATTGCTAGCATCAGGATTTTTAGAGAACTTGAAATGGGTATCAATGGAGACAGTGGACAAGAGTTATAACTGTTTCTGACACAGATCATAATGAGACATAAAGGTCAATTGTATAGTATGTTTGAGATTTATCAGCCAATGAACCCAAATAAAAACATGAACCCAAATAAAAACGAGACACGAATCCTGTCAAGCATTACTTAATTTTTTGAGGAAAGTCAGTTTTAAGATGACATACCAAAGTTAGTAATAGGAATATTTATCTTCTAGAATCACTAGTGTTATGCACTGTTATTGATGGCAGTGAATTCTGAAAAAAATCTCAGTAAAATAAAATCTACTTGAGAAGAAAATGCAGTAGTATAATTAGAACAAATTAAGGAATCTCCTCAGGAGGACAATCTAAATAACTTCTTTCAACAGGAAATTTACATAATTTAAATAATTTAAAATTTAAATTTACTTTTCATATTTTTATTTCTTTTCATGGAAGAGTTTAATGCACATAACCTGAATGTGTGAGAAAATCAACTTTTCATGCTGTTGCAGTTACCTGTTTATTTTGCATAAATATGGTGAATAATGCCATAGCCAGTACTAGAGGCATTTTGTTGACAAGTATTGGGTTTCCTGCCCCTTCTTTGTTTAAATCAGGAAAAGAAATTAAATCTGTCACATGTATTTACCTTACAGTTTTATGGACAGTAGCATTGCCCGTATAGTCTCAAAGGCTAGACCATGTTCTAGTGTTTGAGGAAGTCAGTTCAATAGCTGAGCCCACTCTGCAGCTGGCATTTCCTGTGAGGATTAGATCTGTTGTTGATTATTCACTCCGTAAAAAGCTCTCTCTTTCACCTCCATGAAGTTCAGTAGTTTTCTGGGAATGTTGCCAAAACTGATCTCCTTTTATGACCGGGTGACCTCCCTAGTGGGTGAGAGAGAGGCAACGGATCTGTCTACCCAGACTTGAGTAAAGCTTTTGACACGCTTTCCCACAGCATTCTCCTGGAGAAGCTGCAGCACACGGCTGGGACAGGTGCAGTCTTGGCTGGATGAAAAACAGGCTGTGTGGCTGGACCCAGAGAGTAGTGGGGAATGATGTTAAATCCATTTGGTGATGGGTCACAGATGGGATTCTCCAGGGCTCAGTTTTGGAGCCAGTCCCGTGTGATATCTGTATCAGTGGTCTGGACAAAGGCATCGAGTGCATCCTCAGTAAGGTCACAGGAAGGACCAGTTTGTGTGGGAGTTTTGATTCGTATGAGGGCAGAAGGCTCTGCAAAGGGGTCTGGACAGGCGGGATCCATGGGCCAAGGCCAGCTGCGTGAATAATGAATAATGTCCATGAATGATGTCCAACAAGGCCAAGTGCCGGGTCCTGCACTTGTGTCATAACAACCCTGTGGAATGCTTCAGGTTTGGGGAAGAGTGGTTGGAAAGCTGCCCAGCAGGAAAGGACCTAGGGGTGCTGGTTGACAGGAGCTGAACGTCAGCCCAGGTGTGTGCAGTGGGCAAGAAGGCCGTTGGCATCTGGGCTGTACCAGTCACAGCATGATCACTGGAGCAGGGCCCCTGCTGTCCCCTGTACTGGCACTGCTGGGACACCTCCAGTCCTGAGGGCAGTTTTGGGCCTGTCACTTCCAAAAGGGCATTATGGTGCTGGAATCTGTCTAGAGAAGGGTCATGGAGTTGTGGAAGGGGCTGGAACATAAGGCCTGTGAGGAGCAACTGAGGGTACTGGAGTGTTTAGTCCTGAGCAAAGAAGGCTCCAGAGAGACTTTACTGTTCTACCACTACCTAAAAGGAGGTTGTGGCAAGGCCTCTTGTCCCAGTCAGTTAGTAACAGGACAAGGGAAAATGGCCTCAAGTTGCACTGCAGGAGGGTCAGGTTGGATTGGATATTTGGAAGAATTTCTTCACCAAAGGAGTGGTTAAGCATTGGAACAGCCTCCCTAGGAAAGCTGGAAAGTGGTCTCCATCTCTGCACGTGTTTAAAAAATGAACAGATGTGGCACTTCGTGATACAGTTTAGTGTTATGTGGTGGTATTAAGTTGATAGGTTGAAAGGTTGAACCTGATGATTTTAGAGGTCTTTTCCAGCCTTGATGATTTTATGATTCTTGGCTTTTTTTGCTTTGCTGCTTTCTTAGTCACCACATGAAATGTGACTAAAATATGCTGTTGCACCATAAATGTTATTTCCCAGGAAAAAACTAATAATTTTAAAATGAATTATTAAAAGGGGATTAATCAAGGCAGATACATTACAGGGCACTTTGAAAGTAAGTGTGACGTGACCAAACATACAGGTAATTGCCAAGATAGTTAATGATCCAGATTTGCCTGTTTCTGCTAGGGAATTCATTTAGTCTTTTGTTTACTCTCTGCAAGTGTTAGGGTAAAAGGTGAGTATAGGAACAAACCATAGACTGGATGCAAAATTTTGATAAAGGCCATATCCACCCTGCAGAAGTCAGTTTGATCACTCTGGCTGGAGAGTCTGTGCTTTTAAAATAAAATTACATGGCTCTCTCAGATCTCCTAGGATCACTTTCTAAACCTTGCATTAGTGTCTTATATTAGTAAAATGCTACTGCTATGTAATTAAATAGTGTTACTGGTACTTTTCTACAAAAGCAGCTGTAACAGTAACATAATTTTCTGAAGGAGAAGTCATTGAAACTAAAAGTTGGAATGTGTGCGAGCTTATTTTGCATGGTTCACACGACTGTTGCTGCTTTGAGATCTTCCTGCATTTAGTCTCCTAAACTATACTTAGTTTTTACACAAAAAATTTATGTCTGTAATTTTAGATCTATTGTTGCACAGGATTTCTGGCTATAACAGACCAGTTGCATCAAGTAAATGTTGACTTGCTGGGTTGGTGGCTTTGTGAACGTCAGTTACCTTCTGGAGGTCTCAATGGACGACCAGAGAAGGTATTGTGTGGCTTCTTTTCTTTGTTCAAACCTCAATAGAGGTTGTTTTTTCTGAAGCTCAACTACTTCTGCAAAATGTCATGACTTCTATAAAACATTTAGTAAACTTTTCAAATAAGTCAGGCCTTCATCCTGATTCTTTCTTTTCTTACTAACATTTGTCATGCAGTCCTCAGTATAGAAAAGTACACATACTGAAGAATGTCTTCCTGACCACTTCAACCGTTACCCTGTTAAACTGGGCCTTAAATATTTTCTGACTTTGGCAATGATCTTTTCTATCGGATTTGTGTAAAAATTACTGTTTTACTGGATGTAAATCCTGAGTGTCATAGTGTTCCACATCACACTAGAAATTTGTGTAATCTAGGATAATCTCTGGCAAATAGATAGTCAACCACAGATTCCCCATCTTCCCAAAATACTTGCCCCCAAAATATAAATAGTTTACATGAACTTCTGTTTATTTCTTCTTGAAAAAAGTGCTGGGGTTTTTCGGCCTCTCTCACAGAAGGTGAAGTCTTTAAAAATCACGTTCTTGTGGTCTTGTTTCTTGGAGAAGGGAAGAAGGTTGAAAAAAATAGTTTCTCTTCCTGAAAACAGAAGCCTACTGAAAAGAGACTCTGTCAAGAAACTCTTTTACTGCAAAGACACTCTGAAAGTGTTGTGTCTCTGCAAGAGTATTATGACAGCAGACCTGGTAATGTGCAGAATTACCAGTAAAATTTGCAACATTATGTTTAAAACCAAATCAAATATTAATCTGTTTCTCTGCTTGCCAGTTACCTGATGTATGTTATTCGTGGTGGGTGCTTGCTTCTTTGAAGATGATTGGTAGGATACAGTGGATTGACAGAGAGAAACTGCGCTGCTTTATTTTGGCTTGCCAGGATGAGGAGACTGGAGGATTTGCTGACAGACCAGGAGATATGGTAAGTAAATATTTTTTCTAAATAAAATACACATGAAAATTTCAACTGGAAATTTCAACTGTAGTTTGAGTGTAACTCAGCTCATGGTCCCAGGTGTGTTTTGCAGAGGCTGCAGTTTACTCTGAAGGAAGAAAAGGGGTAGAATTGCCATTGAAGGTGTACTTGGGGAGCACGTTCTTTATAATGCACTTGTATCCCCCAGTGAAGTCTGTTGCCATTCCTTAGAAAATCTGGTTTGGTTCCCATAACACATGCAACACAAACCATTTCTCACAAGACCACTAACTTTCATTCTTTGCTAGCCCAGCCACTGAATAAATCTTGTAGCTGGCATTTGTCTAGCTGAGGGAGGAGGAAGCCTTTGTGATAACATCATGAAGAGGCTGGTGGTATAGATTTTCTGCTTGTTAAAACAGCAGTTTAGAGTTAGCCAGTCTGTTCTCTCTGGTTTCAAGTGGAAGTGATTGATATTGTCCCAGTGAAATGGCAAATCAAGTTTGTATCTTTCAAGAGTGCTGGACAGATAAAATAAAAAGTCTTATGAGACTTCATTGCAGTTCCTATTGAACACTTGGCTTATCTGTTAATGGTCCAGAGAGGTATTAGCTGTTGTTGTTGCTGCACTCTTCTCCACAAATGCATTAAAAAATAAAATAACTTTTTACTTTTTTGCAACCAGCTACTTTATTCCCAGCTGGGGGAAAAATCTATTAACTTCGATCTGTCATTTGGAAAATGTTTTTGTGTTCCTAAAATAGGAAGAGTTCTGTATTTCTAAGGAGCTTACAGGAAGACCTTTTCCCTTTTCCGAATTCTCCAAGAAAAGCCCAGAACATGAAGTCTAAACGGTTTTTTAGCTTTGAGTACTGAAATATTTGTGTCTTCTTGGAAGAGCAGCTCTGCAGAACCTTTTCTCTATATCTAAGGAGAGCACCTTTGGGAGAATTTTTCAACATTATATTAGCAATTATTTAATATTATTTTTATCTCTCTTCAATTGCTGAAGTACAGAAATTTCCATTTCTGTAGAAACGTTGACGCCCAGGTTTTTGCTTTGTTCCTGCAGAAACTCATTCCTAATGGACCTTGTCGTTTTGGTAGATTTTGTGTTGGGGTTGTTTTTTCGTTTGTTTGCTCTGTGTAGGGGAGGAGAGGGGGTGGTGGTTGTGTGATTACAGGAGTAGAGGTTTGGGGGCGGGGAGTTGTTTTTATTAATAGTTCTGAGAAGTTTTCTAGCAAAATAGGTTGCTGCTTCCCTCTCGAGGCTTTACTGCACAGCTCTGTATTTGGAGACCATTAAAGAGCATTATGATATTTCTGAAGAGCAAATGGGGAATTTATGGAAGTGGTACATGTAGATGATCCAGTTTACTTTTAAAATGTTAATTATCTTTCCTTCTACCACCCTGAGATATTGCATGCTAATAGACAAATGTGAGTGCTTTCTGTCTAACTCAAGAGTTGAAAATTGTCTTAGTAGCAGATAATTGACAGACATTCCCGAGTAAATCATAGTATTGTAAACACCTGCTATAGAAATTGTCTTGCCTGTCAACACATGTTAGCACAAATGAAAGTTTATTCAGTTGTATTGTTTTCCCCAGCCATGGAGATTTTCGGTTCTCTTGCTCAGAAACAAAAATTTCATTCCATACAAGTGAAAAACTGATTGACTTTTGTAAACAGACACAAGCTTTCTTTTTTCTCCCAGGTGGATCCATTTCACACCTTATTTGGTATTGCTGGACTGTCTTTATTAGGAGAAGAACAAATTAAGGCCGTCAATCCTGTCTTTTGTATGCCAGAAGATGTCCTTCGAAGAATAAATGTACAGCCTGAGCTTGTAAGCTAAGCCTTGGAGGGACAAAAGATTTATATGACCAATGGCTTTGGTTTTACTTATCTCATCTGTGAAACTGTCAGTATATTCTTCTTTCAGATGTGTTTACATTATGGAAGTAAAGCAATACCTTTGCTGTGGACTTTGTCACTTTATAAATTGTGTCTGAACAGGCTGGTTCTCATAATCTGAGTGTAACTAGTTCTTTGTTTGTATTCTGAGATGTGTAGAAACATTTCAATTCTGTGTCTAAATGTATGGGCCTTGGCTTTTTTTTAATTTTTAATATTCAAAGCAAAGCTTGACTATGTGAATGCTTACCTTTTCTATTCCTGTAATATCAACCATGCTAGTACTGGTCTTCATACAGGCCCCTTTTGCTGGTGGATCATGCAAAGCACTTTAAAAAAATCGAAACAAACAAGAAAAAAAAAAACCAAACCAAAAAAACCTCCCAATAAAATCCTATGTAAGCCATGCACTTAATACCACACACTTACGTATTTAATTCTTCCTGTTCACATTTGCTATCACTTTTTTATACTGAGAAACAGTGAGCTTCTTCTCACAGTAATTCATATCAGTAAAACCATAATTATGGTTCTTTTAAATATATAAATGTCTTCATTTATTCATGAGTCCCTTAGACAAAATTACACTGATACTTGAAATACAGCATACCTGGAGTATGTATAGTGAAACTTGCTAACATTAAACATTCTAGAGAAGGTCTCTGGTGGACAGTGACTTGTAATTGAACATAGAGTTGATTCTAAGCTGGGTTGAAATCCTGCTTTTGTAGCTTTAATTTAAGACACTAATTGTCAACACTTGATTATAGTGTAACTGAAAATAAAACTAGCTCTGGAAAATACTTTTTCTCTGAAGGGTGAAATCCTCTTCGTCTTCATAGAAATGCTAAAATTGCCTCCTAATTTACATTCCACGCATCCTGCCTGAATCTGAATGATATTCCACTTTCAATATACAGTAAAAGGTAATTATGAAAGAGAGGAAGTCTTTGATAATCTCTGTACTTATGTTTAAGTAAGGCCTAATGTTGTTTCACCTGTACTTCACTCAGCAGAGGTAGCCACCCAAGACTTGGCCTGCACAGTTTTCGCACTAGCAGAGCTATATATATTGATGTGTAGTCATTTAAAATAAAAACCCAAGCTCACTGAATAGAAAATACTGGTTTAGGCTACAATATTGGGAATTAGTTTGATAATAGTAAAGACTGCTCTAGCCATGAACAGCTTTTGAACCAACTTCAGCCACAGTAAGAAAAGTGCCTTTTAGCACTTCAGAAATAAAGGCTTTATCTCGAGTACAGCAGAGCAGCCCAAAGTCCAGTTTGGCTGGAGAGGGTGCCTTAGTCACGGCAATCACGTGAACAGTTGAGCTTTTTCTCTTCTTAAGGGTGTGTCATTATATCGTTCTTGTAGTTTTGCAGGAAAAGAATGCCTCGAGTGGGAGAGGGCTATAAAGCTATACATTCCCTAACACTTCAAAGGACCAAGAACCAGCCTTAAAATGGTCTATTCCTTCTCCCAAGTTTCATATGCCCCCTCAGACCTCCACCACCATCCTGAAAAGTGTAGTCTCTTCTGTGTTCTTGCAACTCTGAAATCCCACATCACTGTTGGCACCACAACAGACCTTTAATCAACTTTCTCCTACCAAAACGTTGACCTTTACATTATCAGAAATCTGAAAGATCTCGAATCTGACAGGCTGCCTGGTGCAGCCTTGCTGGCATCTTCTGATTTCAAACTCCAGGTCAAGAAAGGCATCTTTCATTGTCCCAAAACATGTACCAAAACTCCATTCGCTGCATCTCATGCAGAATTTTCAAAGACAAAAATCAAACCCACAGTATAGCCTCAAACTTTTGTGCAAACCTTCCTTCAGAATAACTAGAGTTATTTGGATCCCTTGCAGTGGTAACTTTGTTCAGAAATAGCTCAGCATTTGAACTATGCCAATGGAGGTGAGAGGAATGGCAAAGCAGGCCGTGTGGAGCAGGTGAATGCTTATAGACATTGTGGACATCTTGTCTCTTTGGGGTTTTTTGGTGCCTCAGGAGATGCTGTGCAACAGGTGAGTGGAGTATTGTCCGTTACTGAGGACAGTATTTTCGTGGAAGAGGTCAGTGTTGGCTGGCATGACCTCCAGCCCTGTGTTTTTGCAAATGATGAAGAGGCACCTACCTGCTGATGGCAGCAGCATCCCAGTTAAATCGACGCTGGCCTTGAGGATTGATTCTGACGTGCAGCCCTCTGAAAGTGAAGTTGAAGGACCAAAGGTCTGCGGGGGTAAGGTGGAGAGACTGCCGAGTGGGACGGGCGAGGTGCTTAAATCAGTGCAGTGGTGAGGGGTGTTCAGGATCAGTCTTGTTTTGGTGCTGAGAGCAGGTGTGGGATTCATTCCACGAGGTGAACATGTGCTGGGCACGGCAGTTCTCGCCTGTGTCCGGCCTGGTCCGGCAGCATCTTTCCAGACGCAGGGTTGTTTTTTCTGCATACGGTAGTCTCGCATATTACGGCCACGTCGTGTTACGATGCGTAGCCTGTGTGCGCTCGACGTGAAGCTGCACAAGCTCAGAGTACTCCTGGTACTGCGGCTCCGCTGGGCCCGGCCCCACTACGGGCCGGCTCGGCCGCGCCAGCCGCCCGCCCACCGCACTCGGTCAGGGATCGCGCACCGCCCCTGCCCGGCANGGCGCGGTAGCGCTTCTGGGGCAGCGTCATCAGCGTCACCCTCACCCGTCATCGTCGTGATCACCATCATCATGACAACGCTCCGCGCCTTCACCTGCGACGACCTCTTCCGATTCAACAACATGTGAGCGCTGGCTGTCCCTTCTCCCTGCCCCTGAGCCCCTGCACGCTTCCCCACCCCGCGGGGTCCTCGGGGCAACCCGCCAGTCGGCGGGCCCGGGCCCGTGGTGAGCGCCGCTCTCTCTTCCCCCTCAGCAATCTGGACCCGCTGACCGAGACCGTATCCTTCCTGTCGGGGCAGGGGCGCGGGGTCGGGCGCGGGCGGCGCAGCGGAGTGGCGGCCGCAGTTGCTCCTTAACCGAGCGCCTAGTACGGGATTCCCTTCTACTTGCAGTACCTCGCCCACTGGCCCGAGTATTTCATCGTCGCCGAAGCGCCCGGCGGGGAGCTGATGGGTTACAGTGAGTGCCGGGTGTTCCGGCGGTAACGTGTCCCTTCGTTGCCTGTTTCGGGGATTATAACGTGGGAGCTTTTCTTACTCTTCGCGTTTACCAAATATCCAACATGGAAGACGAGCGTTGCGTTGCATCTTCCCGTTTCTTAAATGTCTTAAGGTATTACGCAGGACTCATGGCCGTAGCTTCCAGATTGATGTTCCTAGCGCAGCGACGACCCTTGGCTATGGTAACATCCACCGGTTTTTGGTGAATGAGTATTTCTATAATCTGAAATTAGGCTCCTGTGCTCCCTACACACAGTCAGTAAAAGTGCTGGGCTTGCATTTTGCGTTGCCCTGTAAGAGAAAGTTCTGGGCTTGGATGTAATTTGCTGTGGAATATTTGTGTTTTTCAGAAATCATGCCAAAGAGAACTGCCAGGAGGTAGAGTGGGGCAGAATAATGGTTTTTGCAGGGACCCAGGAAATAAAAGTATTTGACATACTAAAGCTGAAAATATGTGTGCTGTACAGAACATTTCTCTGTATCCAACACACTTGTTGCTTATCAGCAGTGACTGTGATATCTATAAAAGCACATGGTGAAAGTGTGAATGTTCATTAATAAACTAACATTGGATTGGCCCAGTGTAGAAAGGAGAGAAACTAGACAAAAACCTCTCAAAACAGCATCCCCACTTCCACTTTTTTTTTTTCCTTACACATATCATGTTTGCAGGGCCTTAGCTTTCTATTGCCAGACTGGTAAAGCTTCCCAAGCTCTATTCCCCCAAAATCTCCAAAAGTCTCAAACAGTTGCTGGTAGTTTTGGGTTTCTAGCTCTCTGCTCCTCCTTTATCTTAGTCAGATCTTAAATTTTGGTTCAGTGAAAGACTTGTGAGAATTGCATAAAATTTGTATTTAGAAGTCACTTCAAGCAATGAATTTTCAAACTTGTTTGGTGTTTTTTTACAGTAGTCAAGAAATTGCTGTAATATTTGAGCAAAATGACATTTTTAGTGGCTGCTGAATCATAGAGTTAAAAGATAGACATTCCTGTTTTAGCCTTTACCACAACCATTATAACATGTGTTTACGCATGGCTTATTCGTCTCGTAAAGTTGTGGGGCTGCGGGCAGTGCATTGCTCCAAAGGTGCTGCCGTGCTGATGCTCTGTGTGTTCACAGTCATGGGCAAAGCTGAGGGCTCTGTGGCTAGGGAAGAATGGCATGGACACGTTACTGCTCTCTCTGTTGCACCAGAATTTCGACGGCTGGGTTTGGCTGCTAAATTAATGGAGCTCCTGGAAGAAATTTCAGAAAAGTGAGTAGTATGTTTATCTTTAAATTTATCTTGAAAAGTTATATTTTAAAGTAGTATTTCTACAGACATCTGTCCCTGGTGTACATGGCAGAATTTTGCTTTACACGGTGTTCTGATTTCCTGAAATTCTTCATGGTTGGAGAAAAAGAGTTATGAAAGTTGCTTAGCAGTTTGAAATCTCAGGGTTTCTCTGAAAGCTAACTTGCCAGAGTGAGGAGGAGGTAGCCTAAATTCCAGTAGAGATACTCTGTAAAAGAACATTTCTTGACAGGAACAGAGCTTTGTGAAACATCAGCACTGTTTCCTGTAGGGCCTCCAACATACTCGTTCAGTAACTGTGGGCTTTGTGCAATGCCCTCAGGCACAATCCCAAACAAATTTTGTACTGCAGAGGGTATCTTAACTTACTTGCCATCCCGTGCTTGGTTACTTGTATCTGACAAAATTTAATTTAGTGTCAGAGGAACCCACTGGGAAATGTCCCTAACTGATTGTGGTAGGGCAACCCCACTATGGTTGGTAAAATTGGAAAATAGAACGATGTTTTGAAAAATTTGCCTTGTGAAATTAAGGGTCTGTCATCTCCTGTTAGGCAACTGACTTTTGTAACTTATTCCACTCCTCCTAATCCAAGCGATATAAAATGTGGGTATTTTTTTAATCATATCATATGGATTTAGGCTTGTAAGGGTGTTTAGCTTATCCTGTTCTTTCTGTTCAAATTTCTGGACCCACTGACTGGTGTAGAAGCGCCATGCGACAAAAATAAAACTAAATCTGTGTCCATATTTGAATTTTCCCTTGGTAAAGGAGTGTATCTATCGTTACACTGTGAAAGACGTTTGATTAGCATACTGCATCAGACTTGCTTTGGTTTCATTACAATTTATGCATTGTTACTTAGAAATACATTTACCTACTATTCCTTAATGTGGTTTTGTTTGTTTGTTTGTTTTCCTCCCCTGCTAAAGAAAGGGTGGATTTTTTGTCGATCTCTTTGTGAGAGTATCAAATCAGGTTGCTGTAAATATGTATAAGCAACTAGGCTACAGTGTGTACCGGACAGTCTTAGAGTACTACTCAGCTAGCAGTGGGGAGCCAGATGAAGATGCTTATGGTAAGTTCTTGTTCGGTCTCAAATTGAATGGAAGGATTCTCATGTTGAGGGTTCCTGGGCTTGTTTGTAATACTGTTACTATTATTTTTTGGTATATGAAACAATTTCAGATAGTTGCTGATTAATGGGATTTTTGTTTTCTCCTTTAGATAACTTTTCCTGCTTAAGATTATATATATTAAGATTATATAAATTACAAAACTTAACCTTGCCATTTACACGTTTTGTGGCATCTCTGGCAAATTCAACTGTAGAACAAGAATAAACAAGAAGGAATGTCAGTGCTTTCTTCCTTTCACCCACAACAGGGACTCGAAACTTTTTCTCAGATGTCTGCCTATAAATTAACAGTTGTCAGTGCTCAGCAGTGGCAGAGAATTGGGTGACATTCTCAGTTTAAATGGAAAGAAACATGGAAATTCAAGCATATTAATGTTAATTGTCTTAGTAAAAGTGAACTACCATGTGCTTCCTCTTTCTAGATCCTTTTATTAATTATCCTCCCAAAGGATTATATGGCCAGGCTGTGCATCATTTCTGTTCTTGCACTATTTGATATGTAGTATTGTGAAATACAAAGGCTAGGATAGACACCTACCATTCCTGCATGTGACTTAAATCATATATTTGTTCCTTTAGCCTGTCATTTCCTTTCCATTCAGCTGAGTTTCACAGTGTTTTATATCAGTTGATGTCATTGCCATTGAGCAACATTAAGGACATTACTGTGTCCCGAAGAGAGTGACCAAGATGGTGAGCAGTCTCGAGGGCAAGATTTAGGAGCAGCAGCTGATGTCCATGAGTTTGTTCCACTTGGAGAAGAGAAAGCTGAGGCAGGCCCTCATCACAGTCTATAGCTTCCTCAACCAGGATAGCAGAGGGGGGTGTTGATCTCCTCTCTCCAGTGACAGGACATGAGGAGGTGGAGCAAAGGTGTGTCAGGAAATGTTCAGACTGGACCTTAGAAGGCTCCTAATGGAGAGGGTGGTTGGTAACTGCAGTGATCTCTCCAGGGAAAGGGTCATGACACTAAGCCCATCATAGTTCAAGGAATGTCTGCACAATGCTGCTAATCATACAGTATATTTTTTGGTAGTACCGTGTGGAACAGGAAGTTCCATCCTCATGGGCCCCTTCCAACTTAAGGTAGTCTTACGATTCTAGGAAGTTTTCTTGATTAAAAATTACATTATTTTAATGGAGAATTCACTTAATATGGCTTCATACAATGACTGTGTTACTATTATAACATTTTTTCCTTTTGCTATAGATATGAGAAAAGCTCTTTCCAGAGATACAGAGAAGAAATCAGTTATACCTCTGCCTCATCCTGTGAGGCCAGAAGACATCGAGTGACTTCAAGCTGTGATTCTCATGCAGTTTACTAAGTGTCAGGTTCCATCTCCTATAACCCCTAGCAACTTACTGATAAGAAGTTTTAGTCCAAATGTTTTTCCCATAAAATACTAAAAAGCAATGTTGAGAAGCTGACTAACACTGCTTCTAATGGTAATGGCTGTAATACTGCCACACTTACTCTTTTTCCTTTCATATATTGGAGATTTGGAGACAATTAAAATGGAATTACCTCCTGTATGGTCTTTTCTTGGTTTTCTTGCTGCAGCTGGAATTTATTTCTGTTTCAGGAAGCATGTCATTGTATAGTCTGCGATTTAACAGTTCTTATGGCAGGTTAATTGTGGTGGAAGAAGCCAGATGAAGCCAGGACACTCAACTGGGATGCCCCAAACCCCTGCCAATCGCAGGTTACCAAATAACAAACCCCCAGGATATAGAAAGCTCAGCTGTACAAAAATACCAAGCTCCCACCCTCCAAAAATACCAAAAACTCAGCCTACAAAAAGCTAGATTCCAAAATACCAGAATAACCTAGTTTCAAAAGAATAAAAAACCAAATTTCAAAATACCAAAGAAAACCAGGTTTCAAAATCATAAATTTAAAATACCAGAATTTTAATCTAACTCAAGTTGCCAAATACCAAAGTAACCCAGTTTCAAAATACCAGAACAGCAAGATCAGAAATACCAAAATAACACAGTTTTAAAACACTAAAATACCAAATTCCAAAACACCAAAATACTTCCATTTCAAAGTACCAGGATATCAAGTTCCAAAATATCAGCATGACCCCATTTCAATGTATCAAACTGCAAAATACCAATTTTCAGATCTCTTATATGGATAGGATTCCCAATCCCAAAAGAATGCAATGTTGTCTAAATGGGATCTGTGCTATCAAAATGGATATTTTTTCCTCTGAAAAGCTTTCCTCTGATGACCATCAATACATGTATTTATTCTAGCTGTACAGCCAGATGTAATAAAAATTTTACTTTAAAAGCAAACACTTGTAGTTTTCTGCTTAGTTTGTGTCTGTGAGAACTGGCATTTGGGCCAGAGAGCTGCAGTTGGGATCAAAGCTAAAGCTGCCTTATACAGGAACCCCTGGAATGGCTCTAGGGCAGAAGTGGCTGGCACCTCACGTGGCAGCACAAAACTCTTCCCATAATGCTCATTTCCTGTCCTTTCCAGGCAGAAATGAGCAGGACAAGGCCTGAGGCTTGCCTTGTTCCACAGCCACAGTTCTGGAGAGAGGCAGGCCTGGTCCCACCTGCAGAGGGGCTTTTCGTGCAGGTGAGTGTTGCCAGGCCAAAATGATGGCAGCTGCTGGGGCTGGGGCTGCTTTTGCGGCCCAGAGGCCTGCAATTAGGAGGATCAGCTCCAGAAGGGGAACACTACAGAGGGGCTGCGCTGGGACCCCTCAATTTCAGGTTCCACTACCTGATCCAGAGAGTTCTGCCATCATTTTCTGTCCTGCTGAGAACCTGGCAGGTGATTATAATTATAGCCCCACAGGCTGAAAATCCCAGAGGAGGAGTCGGTGTCACAGACGATGACACAGAAGCCAATCCGGGAGGTCTGTGAGGAGGTCCGCTATGAGGGGAGGTCCCCGCGCTGTGAGGGGCAGTTGTGAAGGGGTCCCAGCCCTCTGGGGGGGTCCCAGCGCTGTGAGGGGCAGTTGTAAGGGAGTCCCAGCGCTGTGAGGGGTTGCAGGAGAGCAGCGGCGCTGTGAGGGGCAGTTGTGAAGGGGTNAGGGGTTGCAGGAGAGCAGCGGCGCTGTGAGGG
>VWYP01029817.1:5785-17542 GCA_013400435.1 Pycnonotus jocosus
ATAGAAATGGAATAAGAAATATTAATTTACTTACAGTGTAAGTATACCTGAGAAGTACACACTCTGTTTCGATAAATCATATTTTAATATATTCATATGCATGCCTAATTCAATTCTAAAGTGTTTTATACATTTGTTTTCAATAATAGACCTTGAAAGTGCTCACTCAAAGGCAAACCTTTGTAGTTCTTTTTGTTCATAAAAGTCACTTAAAGAGAGAACTTGAAAACATCATTAACTTCAAGTCATCCTTGATCCTTTCATCCCTTCAGAGCTTATTTAAACTTCAAAGTCTTGACCCATTCAAATGATTTAAACAAGTGCTCTGAAGTTGCTTAAGATACATGACAACCAATAAAACTTCTCATAATGTGATCTTTCTTTATTGTAAAATTTCTAGAGAGGAATAATGAAGAAAGTCTGTAATATTTGAATAAAGTCATGTTAAGATCAATGGTATGGAAGAGCATGATGTAATTTAAACATGGAAATACTCTCATAACATTTTAATTTTAGTCTTAAAGCAGATATTTATCGGGTTGAATACATTTGGACTACTGTGACTTTTTTACAGCGTGATCATATACAGACACTGTCTTCAATGGCCGGATTCATAACATGATCATGAAAGGTAAAGCAGTGACATGGTTCATCATGCCTGGATGAATTATTTTTGGCTTAATTCTAAGATAGAAAAGTATAAGGACCTGATTTTGTAGATTCACTCAGCTGTGTCTTTTACAGTCCATTTTTACTTTAAATTTAAATTTTCATGAGCAAAATAAAAAAGTTACATAAGGTATTTAAATAAACCCCCCATATTTTATGATTAATTAAGAGGTTCTGAAATCACATTAAGATGAGAATTTAATTTTCATTTTATTTAAATTATTTGATTAACTCCTCCTCATAACCAAGAAAAGCTTAGAAATTGAACCATAGGGTACCTCAACAACTAAAATTGGGTCCAGTGTGAAAAAGGTTAAAAAACATCAATAGTTAGGATGCCCTTAGCCAGGACTAGTCCTGCAATAGCAGTGAGGTGGTCTCTAATGACCATCAATATCAACTGGCTTCACAGTGGGCCTGGAAAAGAATGAGAGCCCTCCCTTCTTGCACCACCTGCTTTAGGGATAACCACTGTAACCATCCTTGAGGAGCCAGAATGCTGCCTGTGAGACAGTATTAGTCCCATTTTCTTCAAGTACTCTAAAAGAGTCTGGGAAGGGATGCAGCATACATCACACAATTTGGCAATTTATTTGCACTGTTTTATCTCTTGGGGAAATTATGGGAATTTGGTGTGCAGAACAACTGAGTTTCAGTGGGATGAATAAGTGGCAGCCTTTGAAAGGGCATTACAAGCTACTTTTCCCCCAGTACTGACTTGAAGTTAAAATTAATATTTTTAATGTTACATTATACAATCTCAATAGTGTACAAGAATGTACTTCCATTATATGTACATTTTCTATCATTTTATCCCTAAAAACATCAGTGCAACCACTCCCTCTTTACTTAAGGGAAGTGCAATTAGCTGTCATTAGTGTTGTTGATTATGACAGACTGAGCTCTAACCATACTCTTGACTAAGAAGAACATAAAAGAGACAAACTAGAATGGACTGGTTTTGTCAGCATGCAAACCCCAACTGTGACAAACAGCTACATTCCATCTTTTTTTTAGTCTCATTTATTTCACAATGATGTAGATTAAAAGCCTCTCAAAAAATTTGCAAGGTCACCCTAAGACAATTGTATCTTTCTCTAGTTCTCATTTTTAATGCAGTTGCTGCATTGGCTAGTGATAATTACACATTTCACTCCTAAATTGTTACAATTATTGAACATTCTTGTTATCTGCTCTGTAATTTCATTTATTAAAATGTATGTATAAATGTAGTATTGTGTCATGTGAGCTGCTTCATATGAGTGAATCATTTAGAATTCTTTCACTGGGTTGAGCAGGAACAGTACCAGGCTACCACTAACAGAGGAGTAGAAACAGAGGAACATAGATCAAAAGCTCCACATTTCTACACTCCTTTTGAAGCTGTGATATGGCCCTGGGATCAATAATAGACTTTGTCAGTGACATATAACTGTACAAGAAGTTTCTCATGCTCTAGCCTAAACTTGTCAGCTTACTCCCTCAGCCCAGTGGAAGTGTTGTTACCACCTTTGCAGAGGATGCTGTTGCTTCTTTGTTTCACGTCAATATTTAGATCTGAAGTCTTTTTCTCAGGAGAATGTATTTCAGAATCTTATAGCTAACTCACTAGTTGCAAGTGCAGAAAAACAAGTTTTCCTTAAAATTTTCATAAAAGACTAGCATGTCGTAGTTATAGTGAATGTTTTCTTTGTACAAATCACCATACAAAACAGCCATTTCTACCATTGTAATGTCTTAATACCACGGAGCTTAGACAGCATCCTCATTTTTATTTTCTAATGCTCTACTGACACCTTCTGGAATACAACACTACTTTTGACTTTACAGCTGACTTGTGTAGTGGAAATAATGTAGTCAATTAAAAAAAATTCTGATGCTACCATATGTCCCAAAATACAAATATCAGCGTATCTTTTACATTCTTAGTGGCAGTTTTCACTGATTTTGAAGTATCAAAATCATAAAGCAATCAGAAAAACATAACAAAGAGAACATCTCTAGATTGAGATAATCTAGTTTCAGGGGAAAAACTATCCTGTATTGCTGCTGCTAATGTCTATGATATTTGTTGCTATTTATAAAGCCTATCTACTGAAGGCCAGGGATTATGGCAAAATCTCTGATTCATCTTAAAAATGTGTAGAGGTTAAAATTAGGAGCAGGACATTCTTTCCAGCTCTATTTCATATGCACATTTAATTCCTCAGTTCCCTTTCTTCCCCATCAATGCAGCTGAAGGTGGAAATCTTGAAGAACATAAAGTTTCAGCACTTGAGTGTGAGAATGACCCAGTTATCCATGACCTCTATGTGAGACCTGCAGGTACAGCACAAGATTTATGAGATACATTCATCCTTCTGGAGGACATGCATCCAGTGTCTAAAATGACAACAAATACTTATATTTAGGCTACTGAATCCCCTTGTTGCCATATTGAAAGACAGTTTCAAGGACAGCTAGCTGACTCTCATCCTTAATGACAGAAAAGATGAAAAACTCCTATTGTTTTTTATTTTCAAAAAAAAAAAAAAAAAGTGATTCATAAAGGTAGTATCCCAGGTTCCTGTCTTTGATGTAGTTACAATAATAAATGCAGTGCAACTATGCCAAGAAATCTTTTTGGGTTTTTGTTTTCTTTCTTTGAAAGAAAGGGTTGTTTGATTCAAATAATTTTATTTTATGGAGCTTCATACTTTTATTTTTTAAAATCTAATATTGTCTCTTTATGTAGTGCTTAGAAATTCTGACAAAATAGATTTTCATTAAAGACATTCAATAAAATAACAGTAATTTTAAAAAATGGTTGTGGGTTGATTCATGTGAATACACAGAAAATCCTCAGATTGTTTATTTTGGCTTTGTAATAACAATGCATTTTTTATTATAATTACACTGGATCTAGTTATAGATTGAACAAAAAATACACCTACATAATTAAACAGGACTTCAGGAACATAAGGGATGAAGCAAAGGGGAAAATTCCTCAAGTTATTTTCTACTATAAATAGTAAATATGACCTTCCAGTCAGAAGGAAGGACAAGCAGAAGCAGATATATCACACATATCACATCTGGCTGCACAGATGTTGTTTCCAGCAGGGTTTTGGCCTCAATGACTGTTCAGATACTCCTCGAAGTCTGTGGGTTACTGCACAGAGATGGCACCCACCTATAAGAAAGGTGTAATGACATCTTTTTTAATAGGTTGACTAAGTTACAGAAATGGCTTTCATCTAGGTTATTTGGGGAGTGATGCCCAAAGTTTGGAGACAAGTAAAGACCCAGGGACAAGCTGAGAGTACCTTGGGAGCAGGAGCAAAGGGTCAGGTGACAAATCACTCCAGTGCCTTTCTGCCAACACTGATATTCTGGGAAATAAAAAAGAGGAAATTTGCAGTCTTCATGTGCAGTTTCAGAATTACACTATGTTTGGAAGTACAGATATTTGGTGAGATAACTCATGAGACTCAAATACTGCAATGGACACTTGCAAGCTGTTCAAGACAGACAAAAAAAAAGTAAAAGAGGAGTGCTTGTGCTCCACAGAAAAGATCAACCTGATATTCTGGAGATTAGCTGTAAGCAAGAGGACAGATCTCTGATTTTAGAGGACTGAAGAAGTTGATTTCAGAGCAAGAAATGAAGTGGTTCTCTAGAAAACCTCTTCAACATACATTTCTGTATGATTCCATCATTACTTGATAGGAATGTCCCTCACTGTGGAATGCTGCACCACATGAGTGATGCAGGATTTTTCCCCAGAATAACTTCTTCAACTGGATTCATGAATCTTACTAGCATAGATAACGTGAGAAATAATGTATAGCAGCCTATTCTATTTTAACAGTTGAAGGAAATTTAAAAAAAAAATAGTTCAGAGGAAACTGAGGACTCAGTTTTTTCTGGTTAATAATTTTCATGAAAAGAACTGGTGCTATATGAAGCCAAGAAATATTGTGCATTTTTTTTCCTTAACACAAAATATCCATGAAGCTCACTTTGTTATTTAGCAGTTTGACAAGATAATTTCACAGTAACTATGAAATTGCATGTTTGAATCCTTAAAACTGCCACTAAAAGAGGACTATATGGACTCCAATATTGCTCCATCCATTTATTTCTGCTTTTCTGAGTTATTTAAACTATGACATAGCTTAGAATGAATTTCTCTTTTCCTTTTGCAGTGATTATATGTTTTGAAAAATGTTTTAGCACTTTTATATTTGAGTGAAGTTTTATTAGTTGCTGAAGTACATACTTTACAGAATTTAGTGAAAAAAAAATTTGTATTCAACAGATTGTAGCCTTCATAATGCCATGTAATTCCTAGGAAAAGAACAAAACAAATGCCAAGATTAAAATTAAATGCTACCATCAATCTTAGCATAATCAAGTAGAGACAGAAACAGATAATAAAGTCTGAAACTGCAGATGAGTTCAAATGAAGATAATGCAAAATCTGTAATTTCTGAGTTTTTCTGTCATAAAGAATGGATAACACATAGAAAGATTTTTTTTCCTTTTTGACT
This sequence comes from Pycnonotus jocosus, assembly GCA_013400435.1. NCBI lineage: Eukaryota > Metazoa > Chordata > Aves > Passeriformes > Pycnonotidae > Pycnonotus > Pycnonotus jocosus. Next base: position 10,987 of record VWYP01029817.1, read on the forward strand.
AGATAGTCCTTTTAATTTTATCATAGTTTTGGTTTGCTTTGATGTTTGGCTGTTTTGGAGACAGGGGGGTTGATTGGTTGGTTTGGTTGTTTTGTTTTCCTCAAAAATATACCCTAAGCTTAGCAGATGGGTTATACCCTAAGAAAAACCATCTTGGTGTAAGAGCCAGTTCACACCACTCAGAACATTTGTCTGCAGAGATACTAGTGCCCTGAAGCTTTTTGACCTGAAATCTCCAAATCCTACTTCTCCATTAGCTGTATTTGACTCTATCTCCCCATCAGATGCAGAACAATATTTTCTTGACATTGTAGGCATTTAATTAATAAAGTATTATGAAAACAATGTGCAAGGTAACCAAAAAACATATCCAGTATATTCAGTTATGTACAGTTTTATAGCTCCAGAAGAAAAAAAAAGAGCAAAAAGCCTTTGAGGCCAACTTCTAGACAACATAAAGGCATTTTTCCTTGTAATACCACAAAATTCCTAGTTTCTTCATTTTTCAGCCAAAAGAGAACTTCTGAAGTTGTTCCATTGCATGAGGAAATAAATCCAATGTTAACATAAAACTCAGCTATTTCTTTTACTTGCATAAAAAATAGCAAGAGATGTGTAATGAACATCTATCTCTAGTATAACCTCTGGCACCCTCTGAGATGCATCAGAGATCCTCTCACACCCTTCTAAATCCTTTGGATTCATACGATGAATGTCGGCCTTTTAGCGGTAATGAATCTTTTATCTCTGAACAACCATCCTGTGAAAGCTGTTGGCAGAGTTCATTGTCCACGAGATGAGCCAAATACATCTTTTAGCCAAAATTGAGGCTCCGGTTTCCCGGCCCGGAGGTACCAAACGCCCGCCGTGGAGCATTTGCACCGCTTGATGGAGCCATTATCAAGTGACCTGCTGGAAGGCACAGCCTGGAAATGAATGAGCGCGGCTGCAGCTGCCAAGGGAGGACGGAATCTGCTCAATTTTCTGGACATTCCATAACTAGTAACCCTGGCCTACTTAACAGTGGGTTACATCAACCTGCCAAACTTGGAATAAATCCTTATACTTTTGCCATGATAAACAACACTTCCTTTTGCTACGTGAGAGTGCTCTGGGAACAGACTCTCATCATAGATGGTTTGGTGGTAGGTTTGTTTTGTTTTTTTTTCCTGCTTCCTGCTCAACAGCCACATTTTGCCCATAATTAGTAGTGGTTTATTTCAAATTATAGTGAACTGGTGGGGTTTAAACTTCTTACCTCCTTTACTGATTTTTTTTTTCTTCCCAGGGAAGAAATTAAACAAGCTTCTCCATCCTAAAATAAATAAAATGTGTGAACAGCCCTGGGAGTGGTCTAGGGAAATGCTACCTCTGAATTCCCTTGTCAAGCTTCTTACCCTGTTTTCACAAGCCAATTCTTTCCCTTAGGACTTGTGAATATCTCAGATAAAATTGAATGCAAGCAGATATGTATGGGACTTTACTCCTTTCTGAAAAAGACACTTAAAACACCAAAACCACATTGTGAACATTTGATTAGTATTGCTTACATGCCAGTAAATTACTGGTAGTCATTTTCAGGCTTTGTGGAGGGTGATCTAATGAATATAAACAGAAAATGAGTAACTCAGAAATAATGGGAAAATTTTCCATCAGCAGCAGGCTCTTCACATACAGAGAAAACACCAAAAACTCATTTCAATTTGTTGTATGCTTATAAAACCAATTTTCCACATTCTCCACTCTCAGGCAGTCACTGATTGGAAGCACTTCTTATTTTCAGTTGAAAGTTAGTGCAAAACTCCATCCAAGGCTAATGCTAGCTGACGCTTTAGACCATGCATGGTAGGTCAAAACAGAATCACAGCATATTCACATTTCTTTCCTCATTCAGGGATAAGAAACTGGGTGGGAGCATGCTTTCTGCTTCCAGACAGTAAGTGCTTTGGGAGGAGGGTGATGAAAGGAAAGAACTCGAGTAGAATAATTGCCTTTCACATAGGGATTGTAATTTCTCTGCCCAAAGGAAAACACAAACATGAGCAGAGAGACTTTATATTTAAAGATCCACATAAATTAAATACAAAGAGCTGATTCAAAGACTGGACTGTTTCCTCGTGTAGTATAAAGCTTTAGACTGAGTTGAGCTGCACAGTGATTTACACCAAAAGAATCCAACAAGTCTGGAGGTGAGAGACTGATAGATGAACTATACCTGCCTCTTTATAAAAAAGATTTCTCATAGTTTTAATAATTTCTTTTACTGTTTATTCATGCTTTTGTAGCACATTCTAAAGGCTCTTTTTAACAATTCAGGGTTTTAAAATATTATGAGCAGCTATTTTCACTCCCATTCACTTTATAGGGATGGTGAACATTCAGTACTTCTGATAGCCCAAGTTTCCTATTTCTGCTTCCAGATTGGCAACTTTTAAAGCCCTGGCCAAAGGATTCATTGGCTTTTCTGGCTGCAGCATTTTGATCCTTCATGCTGGACTTGCATGGTTGAAGATTTTGTAACACAGTAGACGACAACAGTCTCTTCTTTTGATGCATTCTTTTGACAACTGTATGTTTTATTAAACATTAAATAATTCACACTCTCAAATGTCTAAACCAGTGGATACAATGACTTTTTCTGCAGAAAAAAAACCACAAAAGACAGATTTCATGACAAATTTCAGGATTTAAAAGAAACTCATTCTGTTGTACAGCCCAATACACATATCCAGCCAATAATAATACAAAGTCTCATATCTTGTCCTAGTCTTCTCTCCAGTCTTGAATATTTCCTCTTCCTCCCTCCATCAGTCTTCTTCCATAGAACATGAGCTTTCTCATTCTCTTTAAAACTATAGGTGAGGGAGTGGTCCTCCTACTCAGTTTGTAGATCACTGTTAGTTAAGTCTTGATCAGCCTCAGCATAGGACCAACATTCACAATGATGTAGTTTGCTGACAGCTTGCCTGGATGGGCTCTTTTCCTTGGTTGGATGACATCCTTCACCCGAAGCATTTCTTTTCAAACAGAGAATTGCCAAAGTTCAGTCCTGCTGCCTTATGGATCACATGTGTATCCCTTTCCTAGAACTGCACCTGAAGCTGAAAGTGAGGAAGAGAAAAAAACAGAAGTAGAGGAAGTAATCAAGCCTCAGGATCATAACAAAATTTTTAGTTTCATATAATCCCCAGTATCAAATGGAATAGTGAGGATGCTTGTGCACAGATTCTATATGTCACAACAGAACACATCTGAAACCTGTTGGGGGAAAACCTTCTTCTAAATCACAAAGTGGGTAACAAAGGGAGATAAAGCCTTGACCATGTGAAAATATTCTCTCATTAAAATGAATGAGAGCTGGAGGCATATGGTCCATCACAAAAGTAGATCAAACGACAAAATAACCCAAAAGGCTTCACTACAGTGTAGAAATTATCATATTTTGATTCACTGTTTCCTAATTGGAGACAGGCTTCTGGAACAGGATTAGCTTGGATTTACATGATGAAAAGCAATCCAGTGTTAATTGTATCAGTTGACTCTCACCATTACACATGATGACAAGTGAGAAAATAAAGTTCTTTTTTCTTCATAGCATGAATGATTTTTTATGGTGCTCATTCCAGAACTATCAGGACAGGGCACTAATTGCACAAAACATCTGCATATCAGTAAAGAACTGCCTTTCATCTCAGCAGCACCATCTCCATTAATAACAAGGAAGCAAGAGAGAAGCCCACTGCCTTGTGAGTGTGTGATTCGATAACAGGATTTTAAAGGATTTTAAGGATTTTATCAAGGCATGGCTTTGATAACTGTAAGTAGACAACAGTCAAGCATGGCCAGCGGAGAATACACAGGTTAACCAATGGCAGACCTTGATGCATCGTCTACTGAGCCTCTGTTTCCAATAGACATACAGGAATCATTGGCATGAAAAAACATCACACCCTATGAAAACTATAATAGTTCTGCTAAGCATCTTGTTTTGTTTTGCCTTTTTAATGCCAAAAACAAGCTGTTTCTTCCTTTCTGTGGTATCATACTGTTCATGATTTCCTTGGCAGGAAAACACAAGTTAATTTTGGCCACAGATGCTTTGTTTGTGCTCCAAGCTCATTCCTGTCTTAGGCTCAAGCTCTGTTCTACCCACAGCTATACAGCTTCCCCTTGAGTGTGAGGAGAGATCAAGTGAGTTTGCAAGAGGCCAAGCACACAGTTCATTAGTAATTTACAATCTTAATTTCTTAGGAATGGGGTCAGATTACTGAATGCATTTTGTACACAGAGGATGCAGCAGCAGCTGTGCTGTGTTACAAAAAGAAGTGGCACTAGGAGAACAGCTGGGCTGTGGGCTGTGGTTTTCTGCCACTTCAAAACAAAAGCCATTCATGTGATTTCACCTACACTTGTTCTTCTCTCATGCTGCTTGATGCCTCTTTTCTAGCTTTATCACACTGCTGGCTACCCTACATTCTACTACATAATCTTTTTTTTTGGGTGTCTTCAGTCACAGTAAGATCAGAGACAGGAGAATCAGACTCTGCAACCCACCTGACCCAGAACTCAAAACGACAAACAAATGGAAGTCATCATCTTTGTAAGAAAAAATAGACTGCACAATGCCCAGGCTATACTGAAAATACACAAACTAAATTCTACATCTTCCAGCTTCCAGTGGCAGATTTTGTCTTAAAGACAACGAGAATATGCCAAACCTCCACTCTCGTACCGGGACCACAACAGGCACTAACCTGTGCAGACAGGAATGATAGTGTAACAACCTAAAAAATCCTGGACCTGCAAAAGAGCAAAGACATCTCAGCACTGAATGACCAGAGATCTGCAAAGAAAAGTCTCAAATTATATTCTTGCCTGAAGTGCCAAGAAATCGTTCTTGAAAGCATTTTCTGACCTGGACCTGGTTTTGTTCGAAAGCTTTTGCCCCTGCTTCTGGCTGAGCAGCTGAGTCAACATGTGCAGTATTTAATTTTAAGCATCCGAGTTTGCTGGAATATTGTCCTCTGTATGGACAAGAGTTAATGTATGCTCTAGGATTCAACAGCTATGGATAATTTTCTCACTGAAGATACCATCTGTTTTGCTCTTTAATTACATTACTCTCCATAATATATTTTTCTTGTTATTAACAGGTGGAAGAACATTAACTTTTACAGGCACAAGACAAATATTCAAGCGTTTGGCATCCCTTATTTTCCAGTGACCACTGTGACTGTTCTCAGAAATTAATTTAATTGCAAAAAAAAAAAAATATTATTTGACATTATGGAATAAGTGGGAAAACAGATGAACATTTTGCTGTCAGCCAAACAGGAAGATGATATAAACAGATATTTTGTTTCTTTGGCATTATTTTCTAGATTTGATTCCAGTTTTGAGATCATATAAACCTGAAGAAGTCCCAGGTACCATGCTGTTTATGGGGATCTTAGAGCACAGAGCCATCTCTGAAATCTCTTTATCAATATATCAAATCAAGCATAACTACTACAAGAGAAATTTGAAGCTGCGTTGATAACCAGACAAAAAAAATTAACACACTGAAGTATATTTGCACACAAAACATTAATTATACACTTTCTGTATATTTGATTGCAATATTGTGTTTATTTTTTTCCTTCCTTGTAAGACCATAAAATGTGGGGTTTTTTTAGAAATTGTGAGCCTTTAAAGTACTTAAATAATTTTGAAAGCCAACTGCAACTAATTTCTAACATTTTTTTTAAAAAAATTTATACATGACTGTGCTTCTCAAAGCAATATTTCAAAAGCTGAAATTTGTGTTGATAAAACACAATTTGGTTGCATCTTTCAGTCAAAATGTTTTTCATTACAAAAATAAGAATTTTTAAAAATTTAAAAAAATACAAAATCACATCAACAGCTTTAATGCTTTTTTTTTTTTAAATTTGCCAAGTCTCTTGCAATAAAGCAGTATATTCATATAGACTAAATTCAGAGCTCTTAACAGTGGTATCTTGTTCATCCTTTGAAATTAGGCCACACCTTTCTGAAAGCAAGTCAACAGTAATTGGTTATCGAAATATCCTCTGTAATTATTAAAATCTTCCCATATATGAATAGATTCTGCTTCCAAGCTGGCCATAGGGTGACTAGGTAGGTCTTTACCTTCCCCTCCTTGCTTGCTATCCTTTGCTAGGCATCACCCTTTGTACCACCTCTGAGAGACAGTCGGCCCAGACTTAATGAAGGCTAAAAAGTAAATGATGCATTCCTACTGCCCACTTAACTTGAATAATTGGCTGCCATTGCTTATTTCGCAGTTTTCTGAGGGAAATCTTAGGCTCCAAAAAGTTAAATGAGCTTGAACAAAAGATGGCTAAGCTTTTCTTGCCATTGACTGGCAAGTAGCCTATATGATATTAACCTTCTGAAGCTGACTATTCACTCAAAATGTGCCAGAGGTGAGGCATAATTATAATCAAAGTTGTGGATATGCGGAACTACTTTAAAAAACGCATCCTCCTCAGGAACTTAAATGTTTTACTCTTTTCTTTTTTTTTTTTTTTTTTTG
>VWYP01029817.1:17581-54789 GCA_013400435.1 Pycnonotus jocosus
TTTTTTTTTTTTTTTTTTTTGATAGTCCTTTGTTGCTGTGACCTCCCTGAACTGTGAAAAATGAGAATTTATTCCTACCCATTATTTATTCTCTTCCCAAGAGTCTTCCTTTAATTTGGTGACCTTTCCTTGTGTCCCATTACCCACTGGTGTTTTTAAGAGCCTTTTAAGAGCCTTTTGGGGAAGAACCTTGAAATATTTTGATCTTTGAAATATTTTCCCCTTTAAAACATTTATGAAGTACAGATTGGAACAGGCAGGACAGTCAACAATAGAGAGACATTTCAAATAATGCTGTACTCTGGGACACTTCTGCTGAAGGGGGACATGTCTGTAGCATGTCATGATACCATTTTGCTGCCCATGACTGGTTTTTCTTCCTGAAGACCCTACCACATAAACAAGTTTGGTGTGCATCCAGCTCTTCTCAGTGGTAGGATATTGTTGGAGATACACCTGAACATAGGAGCTGATGAGGACTTTAGAGTCCAACAGTTTGCAAGTGCTTAAGAAGACAGAAACCTGCCTGCAGGACTAGAAACCAAACTTTAGATGTCTGCATTTAAGTTGTTTCAACTACAAACACTTCTGAAAGTGCCTGGGCTGGAAGGAAGTTTAAGAGGAGAGACAACATGGTGGGCAAAAGGGAGATTTACTTTAAAGGCTTATATTTTGTGTACTTCATAGAGAAAATCAGCACTACTTTATTTAGAGATATAGTTCTCTAGATTCTTTTGTGTGTGTGTGTATTAGTAGTACTCTAGTTGAGAGAGTAGAAGTTGCCAATGTCCTTCAGGAAACATCACAAAAAAGTTAGGAAATATTCTGATTCAGCCCCTAGGAGACTGTGACAGCCATAGAGATACCACTAACCATTTCAACAGGAACTCAAAAAATGATCAGTAGTGACAATCTCAAATAAGATATTTGCAGTCATAATATTCATACATTTTAAAATCTGTTCATTGAATTGCGCTTTTATTTCAAGCTAGAAGAATATGAATATTACATTGTTAATTAATTGACAATTTTTCTGTAGCTTACTAGAAGAGACAGAAGTAGACCTTAATGACTTTCTTGAATTTTACCAGGAAAATATACCTAAGGAAATTAACACTCTTTGATCATGATTCACCTTGATCCTTAACTGAGTATAATCAAAATCTATTTGTTTTCCTAACTGAATAGACATCATTCACAATAAAACTGTTTCAGTGAATTAAACTGAGTCTTTAAAGTGTTGTCTTTGAATATTGTGAACAACTTAATTTAAAATAAATGGACTTCAATTCTGAATTGTTTTCCTTTGTCCCTGGATGTACAGACAGACTGAGGAATGAGATGCTGGACAGCAACATCATGGAAAGGGACCTGGGGGTCCTGGTCTGTGGCAAGTTGAACAGGAATCAGCAGTGCCCTGGGAGCCAGGAGAGCCAACCCTGTCCTGGGGTGCATCAGGCACAGCACCACCAGCCAGGCAAGGGAGGGGATTGTCCTGCTCTGCTCTGAGCTGGGGCAGCCTCACCTCTGGGGGCTGGTTTGGGTGCCAAAATTTAGGAAATATATGAAAGATATGCTCTCTCTATTAGAGAGAATACAAAGGAGGGGGAAAACAGATGGTGAAGGGCCTTGAGGAGAAGCCATATGAGAAGTGGCTGAAGTCACTTGGTCTGTTCAGCCTGAGAGAAAGAGGAAGGACAGACACTGATGTCTTTTCTGTGGTGACCAGTGAGAGGGTCCAAGGGAATGGCCTGAGGTTGTGTCAGGGGAGGTTTAGGTTGGATATTAGGAAAAGGTTCTTCAGCCAGAGGGTGATTGAGCACTGGAACAGGCTCCCCAGGGAAGTGGTCGCAGCACCAATCCTGAGAGGTTTTAAGTGCAGACAGATGGTGTGATTCTTGGGGATGTTCCTGTGTGGCACCAAGAGTTGCACTTGATGATCCTTGTGGGTCTATTCCAATTCAGCACATTCTGGGATTCTGTCATAACAGTCTTTCATTTTTTGTGGGGTTTACTCTGGTCTTTGCTTTATCTAGTTCTGACTTCTCCTGACTTCTTCCTGATTTGAATGACAGACCCAGGACTGGCTGCATTGAGTGTGGTGTGTGCTTCCATTTACTTCTAGGCAGGATGTGAAGAGTCTTGGTAATATCAATATGCCCATGAGAAAAAGTGGCACTACTGCTAGCAAAGTCTCTTTGCTAAGGTACCTTGTGGTAATCAGCTCTTAATAAAATCAAGTTCAATATGCCTTACTAGCTATATTGTAACTTCCCTTCCTATGACTGAGAGAATTCTGAAGTTGTGTAGGTTAGAAAAGAAGCCAGAAATGAAAAAGAACAGTTAGGCCAAATTCCCTGAAAGTTACTGAAAAACTGTGCATCAGACTGATTTATTCTCATAGACATCTGTCTGTAGCTACCATGGTGATCAGCATTCAGTCTGTGCCTTGTCTATCAGGAAATGACAGCTCTTTAACAGAAGCCAAAGAAAGCAGCAATGTCAATAATAAGGTCCCATGTTCTGAACAGCATAGCAGTTTGCTGAGTCCTTCTTTTTCCCCTGCTTCAGAGAAGACAATAGTTGTTATGATCCCAGGGACAAGGGAGGAGGAGGTCTGGGGAAAGAAAAATGTGTGATTTAGTGGAAAAGATAATAAAGCAAGTACAGAGCTTTTATTCTTTCCTTTCTTGCCTTACAGAGCACTCACTTATTTTTTCTCTCTAGTAGAGCTCAATTTTGAAATGGTCGTGTAAGACTCTAGTCTATGCAATTATTTTCAATATGTCTTTCCATAAAAAGGGTGTAAATGTAAAAAAAATCTTTGCATTAAAAAGTATGGCATAGTTTGGTTGATAAAAATTCAGATAGGAAAATTCTTCTCTTCAGTGGTGTAGAACAGTAACTATAGATTAAAATTCCAAATCAAATAAACAAAACAGCAAGAAAAACAGGTGGATAATTGTACAAATCATGGGACAAAAGCTGATGTCTCAATTTTTTAGGAAGAAAAGCTAATATAAATTGTCAGTAGCACCTCCTGCCTAAGAAAAAATTCCCACAGAAGACAAAGAGGGCAGAAAAACCCCAAATAAACCAACCAAAACAAAAACAAAAACAAAAACCAACCAAAACAAAAACTCTCAAAACACCAACCCAAACTTAATAATATCTTAGAACTAACTGGAGAATGAAAGTTGAGTAAAGGGAAATAGGTGAAAAAATACAGCAAGGAATGAAATTAATAGAGAGAGCTGAGAAAACACAGATATTATTTTATTTATTGTAAACACATTCAATTTCTTCCTAGGGTGTAAACTAAAATGTTCTTTTCCTGTATGTTGGTTCTGTGTAATCTATTACGTTTATAATATACTGGGTAACTTAGACGAACCGAGATACTCCTGTTTCCTGAGGTCATTGCTGGCTGCTTTAGGACACACATTCCATAGAGTAAGGCTTCTGAAAAGTTCTTGAGGGAAGTTTCTAAAAGATCAAACACTTATCTGGTATTCTCTGATGTTCGTTGGAGGACTCTGGATGATCTGATGTGCACCATAAGACAAAGCACATAAACGAAATAGCAAAGTGTAACATTGACTTCTAACAGAGTAAGCCTCTCCCCACCCTGAACTGATTCACAGTGTTAGTAACTAAAAGGGAAGAGGGAATTACTGATTGCTTTTAGAAAGAAACTCTAGGAAATATTCCCATCATTACATACTATTTGCTGTTCTAGAAATTACTGTTCAGCACACAATTGTCAATATAATTTTAAAGAGAAGGAGAAAGACAAAAAAATAAGATACAGAAACTGAAATTCTGTGTAACTTATCTGAAAAACATTAGCCTAATGTTAGGTCAGACACTTCTCCTTCATATGATCCTTTTGTAGAGAAAGAACCTCTGTAAAATACAGTAGAACATAAAAAAGAGATGGGTTTTCATAAAACTGACTTTAGCTGAGCTGAATCTGAAAGGGTAATTTATAAAATCGGGTTCCTTCAAAGTTTAAGCAAAACCCTGAATGAGCAGAGCATATTGCCATTTGAAATCTTACTTTTCCCGCCTCCCTAGTCAAACTCCACTTAAACTCAACAATTCACTTACATCAATTGAAGATTTGCTCCAGTAAATAATGTCTTTACTGGTATACATAAAAATCATTTCTGAGTGGTTTATGTATCTCTCAGTTTGAAATATTACTGTCTTTTAAATATTGTAATTCTTAAGAAATAGAAAATACACTACTTTCTTAATTTCATCACTCCTTAGTGGGCAATGAGGTCAAATCCAACACAACAGATGTCAATGGTAAAGTTTCCCTCTAAGCAGAAAATTTCATTCATATTTTTCTTTCACATTTTGTCATGACATACCAGCTTCTTTAGGAAAACACGACAGACACAAGGTGGAGCCAAAGATCCTTGAAGAGAACTATTCATAACTTTTTTTTAACTGGGAGCTCTTTTGAAAAGGACAAGTGAGAAAAAGCTTCAAATCCCACATTTGAAGTATGTTGTTGAAATAACTAGGAGTAGAACTTTGCTATTACTGTCTATAACTCAATCATAAGGAAGTCTATATATTATAATAATGAAAAAAATAAGTTCGCTTTTCTGCCTTTATTCTGCTTTTAAATAACGCGTCCAAATGTAATGAGCTTCAAAAGGCATATTCAAAGAAAAAAAATTCCCAATGTTTTGATTTTATTTCTAAAAAAAAGAAAAAAAAAAAGCTTGTCCTTTATTCTTATTTCACTAGGTCTTTGATTGACTGATTTTACTGTTTGGATTTTTATTTGTTTTTAGTTTTCTGTTAACTTTTTGATAGATGGAAGAAACAGAAATGATAGCCTAGATTACATATACTATTTGGTTTTGTTCTCATAAGACATTTTAGAAACTCAAGAGCAAAGAGAGAGGGAAATTAAAGCTACTCTTATTCTAATGTGAGATGATTAATCTTTAATCCTCTGAATTGGGTTGATAAGGATTTTCATTACTGCATTCAGTAAGCATACTTTATATCAAGTCATCTATGCTTTCAGTGGCAAGGCTCACATCAAACTGTATTCCATGTCCCTTGAAACTTGAGAATATTTATTTCCTCTTTTTTTTCCTGACAGTACACTAGAAGGATGAGATGACTGATAATATTTCACAGCTGTCATCATCTTCTGGTTTCACCCACATACATATGCCTTCACAAAGCAAATGAAAGAGACTGGAAATTGGGGCCGCACTCCTACTTAAATTATTATGTCTAGAATTTAGTTGATAAAAAGGATTAGACTTGAAAACTAACCATGTTAGAACTGAAACTGATGAATTATATATCTGAATTCTCTGTTTCCCTGTTAGTTTAACAAAATCATTCGTATGATTACACAAAGACCTTTCCAAGTCTTGATGTCTTCCTTGAGCAACAGCCTCAATTAACACCTTTGCTTTTGGATGCTCGTCATGCTACTGCTAAAAGAGAGGAAGATTTTCAATACACAAAACTAGACTCAGTCACAGATCCCCAGATATGCTTAGCAGTTAATATTGAAATAGCCTATATTAAAAGTGTTGACTTGAAAATTTTATGCACCTGGAGTTCTGCACCCATATTGACTTTCACATAGATTGTGTGTAAAACCAGCTAGGAATAAAATGTTTACTGTTCTTTGATTTAAGTAAAAAAANCTTTATTTAAAAAAAAAAAAAAAAAAAAAAAAAAAGAAAAAGAAAAAAAAAAGAAAAAGAAAAAGAATCTCCAGAGCTGACAGTGTGACAGAACAAAATAAGGAATGTTCTCATTCCTATAACTGCTGTCACATGCTTGCACAGTGATGAATGAAGGTGTCAATCTTATCTCCTAGCTGCTTAAGAAAATTCATGTACAAACAATAAGCATATTCAAAATCATTGCAAAAATTTCTTGTTGCATGCTACTGCTTCTCTGCTTTTCCATTATCAGGCCAATTTTCCCATAAGTCTCTTTCAGAAATAAAAATAAATACATTCTTTCAGGGTTTGAGTGTTTTTTTAAATCATAAATATCACTGTCTTCAAAAAAGTAAAAGTGACAGAAGAAACTGGAAATTTACATTTCATTCTTCTTGTTTTTCCTTTGTTTTTAATTTTTATCTACTGAAAATAGAGCTCACTGACTGCTACAGCTTATGTTTAAAACTGGACAGTAGCTCTAAGCACAAAAGAGAGTATTCTGATACATAACCAGCTTAAAAATCTAGAACTGAAACACTGAATAGCAGGGCTGCAAACTGCCAGTTGTTTTCAAAGCCATTCCTTTAAAGGGGGAGGGAGAGGGGGAGAAACATGAAAGCTGTGTACTTGGCAAAAGAAAAACATACACAAAACGCTGTGGCAGATTGTTGCAGGGAAAATAAATCTGACTTCTCAGCCACATTCAAAGTCAAGCTGCCACAAAATTCTGAAAGGAATCATATAAGTCAAGAGCTGTATTAAGCACAGGAGCATAAAGCAGTTCAAGCATTAGTCAGGTGAAATCATTACATTCATTCTGTAGTGTAGCTTTTTAAGTGAAGAAAAGGACAATATATTGCTACAAATTAACTTAATCTGACTCTGCACTGCAAAGGAAAAAGATAATGAACACAAATAAAGAACCACTTACTGCTAAATTAAGTGACAAAAGTACTAAACACAGAAAAAACAGCTGAAAACCAGACTTTATAGGGGCTATATTTAAAGGCAGGAAACCTAGAAATGCATACATGGGATCCAAATTTCTTTTTCCCCTATACTTAGGCCAACTGAGAACCACTGGCCTCTCTGCCTCACCTCTGTGCCAGGTAAGATCATGGAACTTTCATTAAAACCTTCTAGAAGCTTTGGTATGATTCAAGATAACCAGCACAGATTCACCAAGGTCATGTCCTGCCTGACCAACCCAGGGGCCTTCTATGATGGGATGACTGCATCAGTGGATGAGGGAAGGGCTACAGATGTAGTTTATCTGGACATCTGTAGAGCCTTTGGTATGGTCCCCACAGCAGCCTTCTCTCAAACTGGAGAGAGATGCATTTGATGGGTGGACTCTTAGGAGGATAAGAAATTGGTTGGATGGTCACATGCAGAGGGTTCTGGTCAATGTCTGGATGGAAATCAGTGACAAGTGGTGTCAGAAGGTCAGTACTGAGACCAGTTCTGTTTATTGCATTCACTGGTGTAACACACAGTGGTGCACCCTCAGCAAAGTTTCAGACAATGCCAAGCTGAGTAGTGCAGCTGACACACCTGAAGGATGGAATGCCATCCAGAGGCACCTGGAAAAGCCTGGAGAATGTGCCTCGTGGGAAATTCACGAGGTTCAACGAGGCCAAATGCAAGGTCCTGTACCTGCGTCAGACCAACCCCTGTTATCAATACAACAGATAAACAGATTGAGAGAAGCCCTGGCGAGAAGGACCTGGAGGTTTTGGTGGATGAAAAACTGGACATAAGCCAGCAATATGCATTTGCAGCCCAGAAAACAAATCACATCCTTGACTGCATCCAAAGAGTGGCCAACAGGTTATGGGATGTGGTTCTGCCCATCTACTCTGCTCTCATGGGACCCCACCTGGAGTTCTGCACCCAGCTCTGGGGCCCCCAGCACAGGAAGCACGTGCACATGTTGGAAATAAGGCTTTCAGTAATTTTGCTTTAATATGAACCAAACACTATTGGGTAAGAATGTAAAAATTCTTTTCACTTGCTGCAATCCAAGACACGTGATTATCAGCCCTCAAGACACTATTAACACAACCTACTTAAAGACATTGCTTTCAAATAGAGGCAACATTGTGAGGCTTTAAGGTAAGCAAAATCATAACTAACTATGGATATAATGTGTAATTCCACAGAGATCAGAAATTAAACACCTTACACAGTGAAGGAAATATTCTTAACTTAAGAATGTTGTCTTGTAACTTTGGCAATTATGCAGGTAGAAATTAGCAAAAGTTCTTGCTGTGAAGATAAGTAATTTCCAGCTTTTCAGAGTGATTCAATATTCAGGTTTTGTAACTAATAGTGTCAAAGATGCTGCCTAAGTATCCTCATCAGTGTTGCCACTCCTTCTTGCTCTGTAAGTATTCAACTGGGCTGCACTTTGCTGAATTATACAGCTCCTTTTTCTGACACTGAACAAGACGTGAAAAAAAACCAAAAAAAACATACAAACAAACCAACCAAAACAGAAAGAAGAAGCAAAGAGGAGAAAATGTTGACATAAGGACAAAAAAAGAAATGTCTGTCTGTCTGAAGAGCCCTAAAATCCCTATTTTCTTTCAAACAATTTCCTAGGGCAAAAAACTTCCAGTGGGGGAAAAAAAAAAATCCATCAGTTCTTATTATGCAAAATAATCCTTGTCTATGGAAAATGATAGGCTATTAAGTGTCTAAGATCTGTATATACAAACATGTCTGTATTCATATCTGCACAAACAGATGTAGAAAGCTTACTTNGAGCCCTAAAATCCCTATTTTCTTTCAAACAATTTCCTAGGGCAAAAAACTTCCAGTGAAAAAAAAAATCCATCAGTCCTTATTATGCAAAATAATCCCTCTCTATGGAAAATGATAGGCTATTAAGTGTCTAAGATCTGTATATACAAACATGTCTATATTCATAGCTGCACAAACTGATGTAGAAAGCTCACTTGCTTGAATCTTGACTAAACAGCCTGTAAATATAAATTTACAAAACATCTTCATTTGAAACAATGCTGATATTAGTACAGCCTGTAGCCTGACAAGACCCCAATATTTTTATCTTGAATGGATTGAGGAAAATATGTCAGTCTTTCTCAGATGAAATCTATTCAGCAAAAATGCCTGCCTGAACCCATTCTAGTTGAGTAAAAAGGGTAACTATTAGTATTCCATCTTTCTGATCTCCTTATGTCTTGTAGTAAGGAATTACAAAATCTCCTAATGTATTTGATGAAAATATCTTTCCCCTTCATGCATTTTCAAAATTCTTATTTTTGTTTTCAGTTAAAATTCTGGATTTATTTTTAAAAACAACAAATTAAAGCAAGATCTTGTATCCACACACCATCTCCATCCAGCCCCTCAATATTAATGTCTTTGGTACATAAACATTAAACAAACCCCCAAAAACCTAAAAAAACCAAACCTAAAATTAAAAAAAAAAAAAAAAAACAAACCACAAACAAACAAAAAAACCCCACAACCTACATTTGAAAGATTCTTATACATAAGATTTTTTATTTGTCCAGAACTTCAGAATTCCAGAGTATATTAAGACTTTTGCTTAATCACACAAAATACTCTTAAGAATTGGTCTTCTAAATCACTTATTTTTGGAAATAATGTGAGGGATTTACCTGCATTTATTGTAGATGTTTGAAAGTCAGAATTTTTCATCCTATCCTGCCCTTAAGTTAATGGATAGAAATCCTCTCTAGAGCATGGTTTGATTCTTCTGAGGGACGGAAAGAACTCCAGTTAAATGGATCTTCGTTAGGCATGTCCATAACTTCTCAATTGATAATAGAGGGATCTTTCCATCTCACTTCAGATATTTAAGGTTTAAAGATATGAATTTAAAGTTAGGAATCTCATCCAGTATTGTGTAGTCAATATTCACTACACATTCAATGGATAGAAAAAAATTTGAAAGACTTGCAGCCTTTCATGAAAAAAAGGTAAAAATTAAAAGATATTCCTGAATATATTTATGGTACAGTGATATTACACAACAAGATTCTTCTTTCTCAAGAAATGATGTGTTAAATACTTGTTTTATTTCTTCAGTAGTAGAAGACTGGTCATATTTCTAAGAAGTGTTAAACATTTATTCATTTGTTGCGTTTTACTCCATGTATTTACTGCTGTCATTTGTAACTGCCTACTCTGCGAGGCAGCAGTTCACAATGCAGTCTGACAAAAAAACAGTCTTTGCAACATTCAGTTGTAAAATGTTCTTTCACCTAATGCAGCCTTCACATCATGGCTTCAAGGATCCTTAAAACAGCAGACACTGAACAGTGATGGAAGAGCACATTACCTTGTAAACAGCGCATTGCACTAATTTTCTGCCAGTGAACTACACAGACAATCCAGTTCAGAAAGAATATTAGTCTAAATGTTTGTAAGATTTATTATTCTGTCCCTCAGCCACTGGGATCTGCTGTCTTGTGAATCTGCTCAAAAGTTATGCCAAATTAGAAACAGCATCTTCAAAAAGCTGTTCTCACACAGTAGGTTTGGTCATAAACAGTAAAAAGCATATCACCATCTCAGGTTCACTCTCCCCCATCAGTGTAAAAATAACTTCCAACCTGATACTTTAAATTGTGTCACACATATTATGTTTTATCTTTCAGAAGTGACAGATGAGCTTTCATTTAAAGTCAAAGTGTATATGTGTGTGCGTGCATGCGTGTGTATATCTGTGTGTAAATATCTATAAAAGTACATAAATATCTACGTGTGTGTACCTTTCCATATCTATGTTTGTAATAGGTACAGACTTGTTGAATGATAGGGGATGTATTATCAGATATTTCATTGACATCCTCAGCAGGAAAGATTCTCGAAGGCACCTCTGCTTTGCTGAGGGACGTCTTCAAGAATGTATTCTAACACTGCTCTGCAATTTCCAGGTTTCACTAAGATTTCCAGTCATGACTAATAAATGGATGTTCACTTCCCTCTGTTGTGCTATCACCCTGCAATATTTGTCAATGGCTCGAATTTTTCATTTTAACCTTTTTTTTATCACATTCAGTTTTTTTCCTAAACGCTTATTTATATTCTTCTTCTCTGACTTGTCCTTCTCCTCATCTTAGAACATCCTGTTGCTTGGTTTACAGTCTAAATGAATCTCCAATGAAAACAACAGCTGATTTCACATATGTGTGTGAGTGAATCAAATGATTATTTGCTTTATGGCTGGATGCAGTTGGTGTTGACATTTTGTGAGTCTTCAAGGAACCAAAATGACTTCTTAAACAGTCAGCCAACCTGCAACAATCACAAGTCCTACAGCTTTCGGCATCAGAACTCTTTTTATTTGAACACTGATGGAATGAACTTTCTCCACTGTTACCATATAATTCATCATAGAATGTGAATGTAAATCTATGTAAATTTCCAGTGGAACAACCTCCCAGGAAAAAACACTGCAGGTGATGTAGGGATATAAGGGTAGTATAATGAGAAATTGAGTCAAAGAAATTTAGTTTTCTATAAGGGACACATATGGTGACTGAATGATTAGTTAATAACTCAACATCTGTTATTTTCCTGTTATTACACACCATTGTCTTTTATACCTGGCTGTGAATGCTGCCAGCCTCCAATATGCATAGGTAGGAAAAACATGCCAAACTTCTATTGTTTTTTAGAGTTATTAAAATCAGCCAGGCTGAATAAGTTACAAGTGTCACTGTTGATCCCATCTAACAGTACTGAAAAGTATTTCAAAAAATTTAATGAACTGTATAAAGCCCTAATAATCAAAATTTGAAGGGAATTTCAGGATATATGACAGGCTATATCCTGCAGTCCTTATACTATGCAAGTAATCCCACTGGATTGCTTGCAGACCTGACCAGTGTGAACAAGAACTGTGTGAGAAAGCATAAAAAATAAATTCTACATCTCTGAGCCACATTCATATGCCAAGGATCAGATCAATATTTACACTTCTTTCTGAGTTGTCGTTTACACCCCTGACATTCTCAACTCATTCTTTTCTCTAAGAGTTATAATGTAAAAGGATGAAAGGCAAGAACTTCTGCTTGGAGGAGCCAGGAAGCCCAGGAGCAGAGACCTTTCAGATCCACACTCTGCACTCTGCAATCAAGTAAGGAAACCAGAATCAAACACTGCATACTGGAAGCATTGCATTTTCCCATATGCACACATCAAGAAGAAGTAATGTCTTTATCAGTATGCTCCCTCCAGATTCACACTAGACTCACTGGAAAGAGAAAAGTACCAAAAGTTACTTGTTGAAAGGGAGAATTTTCTGGTGCAACACTTTTTTAATATTTTGCCTCTTGATAGGTCAATTCTATACCAGAATCAGATTTCAGCACAATTTGTATTATTCACTCATCTGTAGAAAATTAATCATTTTAACCATTTTTTCACAGAAAATATTTTTTCTTGTCTTTAGATGGAATTTTCCACATTTAAGTTGTGTCCATTGTTTCATATCCTTTTCTTGAAAACGAGTGAGAAGATTCCATCTCTATTTTTTTTTCTTCCCCAATTCTTCCATCAGCGATTTACACATGTTGCTAAAATCATTCTGATTCTGCTATTCTCCAGGTTAACAGTCAAGAGCTCTCTGACTCTCCCAACATAACAAATATTCCAGTTCTTTAATAATCTTTGTTGCTGTTCACTAGACTTGCTCCTCTTTTATAATGGGGAGCCCAGAACTGGACACAAAGCTACAGAGGTGGTTTCACCAATGCTGAGTAGAGATGAAGGATCATGTCCTCCGACCTGCTGGCACTCTTCCTGATGCTGCAGGGTGGTTTGACATGTGGTCACCTTGTTGGTCACCAAACCATATAAACTATTTCCAATATGATCTGGCCCTGGCCTACACAGGGACATAGCATTATTCCTTTCCAGGTGAAGATCTTGGTATCTTGGTTTCCTTCAAGCAACCATCAGCCCCCAGAGAGAGGGTTCCTTCCCCCCCACTAAAAGGATGAAAGAGACCTGGTCCCTAATATCTTTGATTGCCCTCTCTGGAGCCATGTAGTCATGCTCTGTGCTATC
This sequence comes from Pycnonotus jocosus, assembly GCA_013400435.1. Classification (NCBI taxonomy): domain Eukaryota; kingdom Metazoa; phylum Chordata; class Aves; order Passeriformes; family Pycnonotidae; genus Pycnonotus; species Pycnonotus jocosus. The sequence goes on from VWYP01029817.1 coordinate 30,364, forward strand.
CAGGTTTCCCCTGACAGTTCTGTCAGTGCCTGCACAAAAGAGCAGCAGGTCTGAGTGACAGAGAAACCCTGGCAGCACCTCCACAAATCTGAGAGACAGATATGGAAAGCAGTAAGCTTTGCTAGATGACAGATCAGGTCAGCAGATGGGGACTTCTGCTGTTCTCCCCAGGGAGTCTCCCACTGCTGTCATTCACCATTTTCTCTTGGTTCTGCTGCATGGCTCAGGGCCCGATAGCATGAATGCTTCACTGGTCAACACTCCCTGCTACTCGTCAGCTCAGGGAGCAGTCAATCTACTGTGTAACTGCAAATTTTAGGCTTTAGCAGGAGCCTTTCTCCTGGTGTGTTAAGTCACCAGCTTTCAGTCTTTGCCATTAAAGGAATTTCTTGTTTCCGACCTGACAAGCACAGACTCTTCTGCAACAGTGGGAAGTTTGGCTTTTTGAAACAGCAGGGTCTCAGAGAAGAACTGGGTGATTTCTTTCTCATCTTCCCTGATGAGACACAGACTGTTGGTCTCCACCTGGAGCTCCTTCACTAGGCAGTACAACTCCAACAGCTGCAGACATCCTGGAAGCAAATGAATCTTCCCTAGCCCCAGAGAAACTCCACAGCTTCCTGCAGCTTCAGCCTCACAGGGCTGCATCCTCCTTCTGAAGCTTTAAGTAGGTCAAGACTTGGACATCCCAGGAACTTTTGCTCCACTGGCTGCTGGGGTTCATGTCTTATGTCATCACCACAGCTGAGGATGTGTATAGGGATACATTTGGTCTGGCTGAGACGAGTTCATTTCCCCACAGCAGCCCTTGCAGTGCTGTGCTCTGCATTGGTAGCTGGAAAGGTGCTGATAACACAGCAGAGTTTTGGCTCCTGCTGAGCAGGGCTGGCACAGCCTCAGCGCTGTCTCCCCAGCCAGCAGACTTCCACCCTCACCAGCAGGATGGGGGTGGGCAAGATCTTGGGAGAGGACACAGACAGGTCAGCTGACCCCAACTCAACAAAGGATATTCCATATATTCCATACAATATTACATCTGCTCAGATATAAAAGCTAAGAGAAAGGAGGAGGAAGGGAAGTATTCATTATTTATGTTTGTCTTCTTAAGTAACTGCTGTGTGTGCCAAAGCCCTGCTTCCCAGGGAGTGGCTGGACATCACCTGTTGATGAGAATTGGGGAATAAAATATTCATTCTTGGAAGTTTTTTTTATAATTTGCTTTCATGTGCACAACCTTCACTTTTGCTTTATTAAACTGCCTATATCTCAACACTTTTTTTTTTTTTTTNTGGTGTTTTCCATCTTATTTCCTTCCCCTGTAAGCTGTGGAGGGAAGTGATAATAATATAGTGGCTTGGCATGCACCTGACATCCAGCCAAGGTCAACCCACCACAGGTGTTCTTAGAAGGGGTGTTGGGATGTTGTCCTCATCTTTGTGACCCTCCACATTAACTGCTGCTCAAAGAGCTTCATCTGTGGACTGACGTTCACACCTGCAGAAGTGACACCATGGCTTGGAGTGATTTATGATGGTAGTCTCTTCCGTGAACTTCCCCTTCAACATTTGCCCCATTTTTGGGTCTTTGTTCCTGTGTGTGTCTGCTTGGGGCAGGGGTGAGCCTAATAAACTGTTGGTTTGGGGTTTTTTCACTTTCTCCTATTAGTATTCATTTTTCTATTTTTGGAGGGGGATTACTGAAACCCTTCAGAAGAGACTACTCATTGCAGAGCACCTTCTCTTAAATTTGATTCAGAACTGAGACACACCAACATGCTGAGTAGTGCTTTGGCTAAAAAATTGAAATCTAAACTTTACATATTTTCAATGGAGGACTTGGAACAGACCTTATCTTTTGAATCATTTTAATAGTACAAAATATTGATAATTTTCCTACAATGAACTTCAGGTCTTCCTCAGCCTTTTCTTCAAAGGGATGGTAATATCAAATGAGATGTGAGCTAACTACAGGTGAAAGTGATTAAATCTTCAAATGGTAAATGAAACAAAAAAAAATCCTCTGTATATTTTTCGATTAAAAAAAAAAATCTACTGTCTGAAGATTAATTTAAACTAAGTTGTGTCACTCATGCCCAGGAGGAAATGGAAACACTCTCTTTTCCATGATTATACATTTTCCAGAGCTCAATCTTTTGCTTTCCAGAGCAAAAATCTTCCTTTTCTTCAAGAAGATACAACTATATTATAGTCCATTACTCGTGTTTCTGAGCTACATTTAAGGATATGCAGGCAGCAGACAAAAATTGTGGTGGATTTTTTCTGTCATTCTGTTCACATCCTGTGAACCATATAGATTTATCTGTAAAGAGTGCAATTTATTGTAAAGAAAAGAGAAGAAAACACTGGCATTGCACTCTCTGTGAATGTGATGTAACTTAAAATTAGATCAAAGAATTATGTTTACAAAGGCAGTAGGTATACTAAAACCATCCCTGATGTTCTCCCATCTGCTGCATTAAAGCAGGCTTTCATCCTCCCCAAAGCTGATTATTAAAGTAGAAATATTCCAAATCATAATGAAGAAATGAAAAGGTGTCTGTGTGACTAATTCATCGACTTTTAGCACCTTCCTTATGAACATCCAATACCCAATACAAAGTTAGTATGTTGCTGCAGATGATTTTTTTTTTTTTGAGATGTTTGCAAAAATATGCTCCCAAAAGCATCTGACTGAAAAAGCTGAAGTAGCACTCTTTTTAATGCTGTGGGAAGTACAGAAGTAGAGTTAAAGGCATGAGGAGCTTTTCACCAGATGTGACCTTACCAAAAAAAAAAAAAAAAAAAAAAAAAAGTCTCTTCTATATTCTACACAGAGCTCTGTAAGGAGATTTTGGGATTTTGCTGTTATAGAATTTAGTTACTATAATAGAATTTGGTTTTAAATTTTCCTAAATTTGCCTCTTGTCACAGAACTCTGTTCCAAGATTCTCACATTAAAATGATAGTTTGAGGCACATGGAGATTAATCTGAAATCCTGGTGCAAGCAAGACACAGTAGATAGAATATGTGCATATCTGTCAGGGCATGTTGTTCCTCTGAAAAAGAAGTTCATCAATGAAACATGGGCAATGTAAGGTAGGCAAGTGTATTACTGGTTGTAAAATCTCGCTCTGAGAACTGCAGCTATGGGAAGTTCACAACGTTGAATGAACTTAGTATCCATCAAAATAATTTAACAAGGATACGGTATTGACTTTTTCTCATGCAATTCAATAAAATATTTTAGATTCCAAAATATATCTCAACATGCTTCACAATTCCAGGAGTTTTTGGAAGTAGGCACCACAACTTAAAAAAAAAAATCATCATCAGGTAAATCCAGCACACTGCAGCTTCAAAAATCAATACCAGAAGTAATGAGGGTGAGAAATTGCCTCAGACTGCACCAGGGGAAGTTAAGATTCAATATTAGGGAAAATTTTCTGCACCAAAAGGCTTGCCAAGTGTTGGAACAGGGTGTCCAGCGATGTGGTTGAGTCACCAGCCCTGGAGATACATGAAAGATGTGTAGATGTGGCACTTGGGGTCAAGTAGAAATGTTAGGTTTGCAGCTGGAGTTGATATTGAAGATCTTTTCCAAATATAATTATTTTATTTTTCTACAAGCAATGTGATTTTTCCACCCAAGGGAAGGGTATGAAACATGTCATGCTTGCCCAGCTGCACTATCCACTCTGTCACTACTGGATGTGCTCAGGCTGTTGGGCATCCTGTGATGCTGTCAGCAAACTGGCCCAGCACAAGCCAGGAGAGCTGGCAAATCCTGGTTGTTTCGAAGTGGGGCATGTATGTGCAGATAAGATATTTGTGGACACCAGCTGGTGCAGCCACATGGCCCTTTACTTTTCTACATGGATTTTTCAGCTCAGTGAAGATTAGCTCAAGGATCTCTGTGCTCCACAGGCACGTCAGTGTCAATGACTTTTTTTCCATCCTTTATCCTCACTATATTTCACAGAGAAAAAGCCCCACATCTGCTCTGTGCCTTATGCAAGTTCAAATGCTTAACACTGCTGCATGTATTTGACACAGGATCCATGTGCTCACGCTGTACACCTTTGTAACCTGCCGTTTCAGTCATTGCACATATTGTAGCCTACAAATATTTCAGTGCTTTAAAAAATTTCATAAGGATATGTATTGGATCTATGTGACAATGTTTTGATGGGAGGCAGTGGAGACTGCAGGGATGATCTTTGTGCAAAGAGGCCAAGGAATGCCCCAGCACTGGACAGAGACAGTTCCAGATGGCTCCAAGACGGGCCCACTGCTCCCCAAAGCTGAGTCAATCAGTGACAACTCTGCAGACACCGAGGTCAGTGAAGAAGAAGGGGGAGGATGTGCTCCAGGCACTAGGATAGACTCCCCTGCAATTCATGGAGGGAAGACCATGGTGAGGCAGGCTGCCCCCTTGCAGCCCATGGAGGAGGACAGCAAAGCAGATATCCATCTACAACCTAAAAAGAGCCCCACAGTGGGGCCGGTAGACACGCCCTGAAAGAAGCTGCATGCCATGGAGAGCACTGAAGCAGGATCCTGACAGCACCTGTGGGCCTGTGGGAAGCAGATCCCATGGTGGAGCAGGTTTTGTGGTAGAACCTGTGACCCTTTGGGGAACCCATACCAGAGAAGCCTGATCCTGTAGGACTGCATCCCATTGAAGAAAAGCTTGCTAGAATAGTCCTTTAAAAATCCTGCCAGGGGTAGGGGGAGCAGAGGAAGAGTATAAGTAGCAATGAGTTGCAGAGAGGAAGCATTATGAACTGATTGTAATTCCTATTCCCCATCTCCCTGCATTGCCTGGATGAGGGAGAAAGCAGAGGAGTCATGAATGGAAAATTAAAGCTATGCTTGAGAAGAAACAGGGCAGATTTACTTTTAGTTCTGTCTTTGTTTCTATCTTATTCTCTTTTTTTATAGTTTGCAATAAATTAATCTTCTCCAAGACAAGGTTGTTTTGCCTCTGAAACTAACTGGTGAGTGATCTCACTGTCATTATCCTGATTCACTATTTCTTTTCTTCTTATGCTTTCCCCTGTCATGCTGAGGAGGTGGAATGAGAACAGCATATGGGTGTTTGACAGCCAGACAGCATCAGTCTACCATAGGATAACATGAGTGTGCCTCACAAAATGGCTAATTTAAAATTAGATGCTCATAATACTAAAAGATTACTAAGTAAGCTATAGTTCTCAACATTGTTATTAGAAAATTCTGCATAGTGGTGGAATTTGTAGTGAAAATTATCTCTAATTGACATAAGTCTGTAAATCTTTCAGCAAAATAAGTTGTTTGTAGCAAGTTGCCATGTGTGTAACATTACTTAAACATTTTGCTAATTCTTAAAAAATCAAGGTTGGGAGAAAAATACCAAGAGCAATTTATGTAGTTCTCAGCTCACAGTACTATTAACAGGTTAACAAATTTTTGTTCAGCTGAGTAATTAAAGTTCCCATTGCATGGATTCATTTAACTTACTACTTTTATTTATATTAATACCATTAGACCCTAGTACATATAATTGCACTCATAAACCAGAATTGCCAGAGATGATATAAGATTTGTTGTTTCTGCTGTGGAACAAGCAGGCTCAGGCTGATATAAGCAACCACTGCAGACTGATTAGTGTGTGGTGTTCCAGCCCCACTATGGCTTGCTGTAAGATAATATTTTACTATAAAGATGAATTATATTCACAAGGTACAGGGATAATATGCTGAGGACCATGTCTACTGATGCTCATTAAGCAACATGCCTTTGCTGATGCTTAAATCCTTGCCAGTTTATCCATTACAGGAAGGAATATAAAAGCAGGTCATTATAAAAATCTTGGAGGCTTTTCCAAGACTGTCAAAAAATGCTGTTCATAAACAATAAATACAAGTTGAAAAAAAATGCCTCATTTGCAGAACAACCACAGTCTTCCATTCAGCCTGGCACAGTGCAGAACTCTGCTGACAATTTAGCAGTGGATTTGTGCTGAGCTCCAATCAGCTGCTGTGGCTCACTGATAAGCATCAGTGTCAGGCACTCAGGGAATAAGCACCAACTTGCTATATTTTCTGTATTAGAGGGGAGGGATGGGGCACTTTGAATGCCATCAAGTTTTGCCCACCTAAGTTTAAACAAGTATTGTGGAGACAAGATCCTGCTTCTGCAGGCATGTTGTGCCTTGATATTTCCTGGAAATTACAGGTCCTTAAAGGGAATTTCTCCAGTCTGTTCAATGAAAGCGTGTAGCTCTCCTTGGGTATTTATAGCCAGGAATAAACACTGATTTCACAATGCCATGTATCTATTCCTGCTAGATTGGTTCTTGGGGAACTATATGACAAGAAAACATCTTGTACTGATAGCTTTGGGTTCTTTCCACAACAATTACTTCAGTATAGAAATTAATAATGTATATGAAAGAACTTCTTGTGACTTTGTTATATAGAATGTTGATCAAAAGAAATATTTAAAGTTGGCTGCTTATTTCTTGGATAATTTTTTAAGGTATATACTATGAGCTTGATCTGGCCTGGTAGACTTTACGACTTATTTCAGAAGCCAGTAGTCTAACTAGAGAACAAAGTCTTCCAGACATATATCTGAAAAATAGCAATGAATTTCTTCAGAGGATTGTGAATTTAAAGGCACCATCTTCATAGGAGACCCTTCTCCAGTGTCAGATCACTTGTTTCATTGTAAAAGCAGCAGAGTGAAATTTCTGCAGATATTCTTTGGTTTAAAATACCATTGGAAAAGCAATCTGATGTATTTGATGGCACTTCCAATTCATTGAAGTGATAACATTTTTATAAGCATTTACTTCTGTTTACATAAAGTTACACAATTATTCAAAGTTGTAACAGAGCCAGTGGATTTTGGTGAGATGACTCAATGACTCCTGAGATTTTTAACAGAACTCCCAAGTTAACTTGCCAAGATTTACTTTCCCACTAAGCCAACAGACAATATACAGTGATAACCTAACTGTACTGGCAAACTAGAAGGAAACACATTTCAGCAGAGATAGAAAAGGAGATGAAAAACACTCAAAGACAACAGAAAAAAATTCACAAAAACAGACTGAGGGTTCAATAGACTTATTGTTGACTTTATTTGTACTGGATCAATGCCAGAAAGAAACTCAGACTTACAGAAACAAAAACAAGAAGTGGCTTCAGTCAGGAATATCAGCAATTGATCATGTCAGGCTGCTTTCTGCAGTACAATTCTGAATATTTTTTTCTCCTCCTTTTGTCACTGACCTTCAGCTCTCTCATATGGCCTTTTTTGTAATTTTCACTTGAGCCACTTGACAGATGTAATCAGGCTCATCTTCTTACTTCTCCTTAACTCCTTTATCAAAAGCACCACTATCAGTTAATAATTCCCTATCCAGAAGAATTTGTGTTGGCTTTTTGATTTTCTTATAGGCAATAGAAACTAAGCAACCACATCCACACACATTCTGTGGGGATCGAGAAGGAAAATTAGTGCTACCACAGCTCTAACAAACTACCCATATACTTGCTCTGTTGCATAATATATCTCTTTCACTGATATACAGCTGATTTTTTCTATTCAGTTTGTTTTTAGGGTGTCATCTTTATTTCTATATACCTTACATCCAAAAAGCGAAGGAGGAGGTAAAGAATAATAATATATATTTCATGACTATGGGTTGAATTGAAATAAAAAGATAATGATGATAATGAAAAAGACAGAGCAAATATTCTAAGATGACTAAAAGTAAATGTAAATGGATGTGACAAAAGTCCTAGTCTTGTGTAATGCAAAGACTCCAACAGGATTGACTTCAGGCAGAACAACAATATTGGTATTGTAGTCAATATTAAAAAAAAAGGGCATTAATTTAAAAAATAGAATTATTTTGTTCAATTATTGCCTTCCATGAAATGTGTGTTTAAAAATGTAAACATGATTGATGAAAATAGAAAGTGTAAGAATACTCCAAAGTAAGAATATCCTTTTCTCCCACAGAAGAATGCTTTGCTCAGAAATGCTGGAAAAGAGTAACTAAAGTAATTAGATACAGCAGGGGTTTCAGAAAATACAGGTCAAAAAAGATGTATGCATAATGGTCTTGATTTTTTAAACAATGCATAGGATTTTCATGAAAGAAATGTCATAAAATAAATGTTTACCTCAAAAATTGACTCTGTCTTAACAACTGAGGTAATTTTGAACATTGGCATTGATGCTTATGTCTAAAATACTAAGAATGGCATCAACACCATAAAATCATTGATGATTCACTTTAGAATGATTCTGTCTAGTGAACATTTCTTCTTTTGACCTTAATCCAGAGCTCAGATAAGGGAAATAAATAAATAAATACAAACTCATCTGCAACCAACAGATAAGAGTATTTAAATTCTGATTGGTGGTTTCTTCAATGGATTTATGGAAAGACAGGACAGATCTCCTTAAGAGTCAGTGCTCTAAACAGAATGGGATATGTCACCACATTTCACTTACCTATGCTCTCCAAAATTGTCATAACAAAGCTTCTTAAGTCAAAAGGCTGGAATGCTTTCAAGAATTCAGAATGGTTCACTGTCTTGAACAAGCACAATTTTTTAGTTGATAGTAATGACTCTTTGAAACTGGGAGGAACCTCCGGGCATTGTTTATTCCAAGCCACCTGCTCAAAACAAAGTTGGCTACAACAGGTTAATCAAGGCCATGTACAGTTGGACTTTGAATGTCACCAAGGACAGGAACTTTACAACTACTCTGGGTAAGCTATTCCAGTTTCTAACCACACTCACAGTAAAAACTGTTTCCTATGTTAAAGTAGCATTTCCTGTGTTTCAACTTGCACCTCTTCCTTCTTGATCTCTCATTGAACACTACAGAGAAGACATGAGGTAGCAGCATGGCTTATGATCTGCTGACTTTTATAGAACCACACAGGGGTTCTATGGCATTTACTGAATTCTAAACTCCTTAGGAGACAACAATACTTGGTACTCAGTTTCCCTAGCAAGGAATAGAGTTTTCTGGCTTGCAGCTAGAGCTGAGTTTTCTTACACAGAGGAGCTCCTTCACAGGGATACTAAGCTGGCATCTTGCTTCTGCAAGATGGAAAGCATCAGCCTATGCAGAGTTCAGAATTCTAACCTCCAATTTCATAAATGCACAAAATCTTTCTCTTCTTGTAGCATCAAAATAAGGCTCCCTCGAGCACCCATTTAGTAAAAACAAAGATAACTCATCTGTCAGCCTGAATTTGCTTGACCAGAGGAAGTTTGGGAAGTAGTGTAGGTGAATGAAGAGACTGGAATTCATGTCAGCATAGTTTTCACAGCTAGGGAGAACCTAGAGTCCAAAGCACAGCTTCACCACCTGCTCACAGGCTGGTGTTGCCCCACCTTCACACTGCTGCTACCCTAAACTCTCTGAGGAGTAACACAAGTCACTTGACAAAGCCAGGGAAGCACCTCTTTGCAAAGTGGTTTGCTACTGCACTGAGATGGCCTTTAAACAAGGCTGTTGGGCAAGCTGAAAATACCTGAAGAGAAGTGTAGACCTGAGGGGAAATGAAGAGGCACATAGAGAAAACCATATAGATGGAGGCACTGTTGTTACTGCTATGGAACCTTGAGACTCATTGCAAGTGTCTGCACACTGCATGGGAAACAAGCTGAAGAAATTAGAGCCTGCCTATGAGCAGCTCCAGAGCTGTGGTCTCATTAGGATCACAGACATATGATGGTGTATGACTCATGAGTGCAGTGGTACAACAGATGGATACAGACCCTCTAGCATGGATGGGACAGGAAGAAAAGCAGGAGGGGCTGAATTTAGTGCAATGGAGCAGTAAACATGCATAGAACTTTACCTTGGAGCAAAGAGCAAGCCGGTCAAGGAAAGACCAACGTGGGTGATGTCAAAGTGAACATCTGCTACAGACCACCTGATCCACAAACCTTCTAAATCCTCACAAGGCCTTCTAAAAACTAAAAATCAGTTAAACAGAAGAACTACAGATCTGGACTTCAAACATTTTAGGTTATAGCTTCTTCTGAAATTTGATTGGTGGGAACACATAAGAAAAACAGCCCTGTTTTATAGCCTAGAAAATGGCCTAGAAAATAGCCTAGAAAATCTAGCTCATCTTCAAGGACAACAGTCCTTTCCAATGTGCAGACAGTCTAGCAATCATGGGAGACAGCCAGCATGGATGAACAGGAAACACATGACTGAGCTTAAATGCAAAAATGAAATACACAGAAAGTAGAAGTGGCAAGCAGTGACCTGAGAGAGCTACGGAGAATATTGCTCAAGTATACAGGTTAGAAATGAAAGCCAGAAGTTGAAACTGGAGTTGGAATTAGAAAAGAATGTCAAAGGCAACAAGTGAGATTTCGGTTGGTACATATGTAGGACGACAGACGACAGACAAAAATGTAATCTCATTTATCAATAGGCAAGGGATCTAGTGATAAATTATGCAGAAAAGACTTAAAGCCACTTCTGTCTCAGTTTTACTGACAAGGTCTACTCTGAGGCTCACCAGGTCCTTAACTGGGGAGCAGTCTGTAGGAATTAAACCACTACCCCCAGAAATGAGAAACTGACTTGGAAATCACACAGAGCAAATTTTAACACACCAAAGTCAGTGTGAAGACATCAATGCATCTAAATATACTGAGAAAGCTAAATAGGATCATTACAGGACTCTTCTTTATATTCAAAGGCCCATGATTACTGAGAAATATTGCTGATGAATAAAAAAGAGCAAAAATGAAAAGCCATATACATCCTAAAAAATATAAGGCAAGAAAGTATAGACAAAATTAACTCAACTGCAAAAGGATCACAGTATCATGTATCACATTAAATGAGCTTAAGGACAGTATCCAGGATCTTATCTAAAACTTATTAAACTCAGTAAATCTAAGAGTCTGGAAAACTAATGTCAAGATCTGAATATAAGGCATGGAGTCACATCCATTCTGCCACACAAAACCCAGCTCCTCCTCTTGCCTCAGATCTGAGTTTCCCCAACTGGAAGCCAGATGCTTTGTTCAGCATCAGAGCACAGAAAAAATCAACATGTGAACAACAAAGAGGTTTGAACTCAAGTTTGGATTCAAATCCAAGCTGACATCACATACAGAGATAATCATAACTTTAGACATTTACTTGCTCTTCACTGAAAGAGTCTCCATCTCTTCTGATATATGCCATTATTAGGATGTGTGCCACAGATGTGCTTAACCTTCATTGGTTGAATCCCATAGAGACAGAGTTAATTTATCTTGCTGAGGTAAATTCCACATCAAACTGCCTTCCTCTGACAGTTCTTTGTCCTCCATGAAGAGTCATAATGAAATGTTAATCCTCTGCATATTCTCGGTGCTGACAGATTTTGAACTGTAGCATGAAAATCATATGACAGACATGGATTTCACCATGTACAAGACATTCCTCCTTTACATAGTTTTCGGTTTAGTTGGCAGCTTATTCCCTTCATGCCTAGAAGGTTTTGCACTGCTCCTTGGCTACCTGAACTCCTGGGCTGATTTTAGCCCAGTAGATTGGTTTACTTATATGGGTTAATTAATTTTTTTTAAAAAACTAGGTAAGATGTAAATCCCAATGTTTTTCTTCTACCAGTAACACAAAGAAAACTACACACAGTAACTAAATCTTACAAGTCTGTTATTTCCTAAAAGCTACAGAGTTGTTACTTATGTATGTAAGTAAAACTTCAAATATTTGCTAACACTTAATTAAGAAATACTAGATTGATTTAACCATCCAAATCTTATTTTACAATTATTTTTATGAATCTGTTCTTTTATTTATGTTGCTTAATTAAAGGTTACCATCTGCTCTACTTTCCTGACTGAAATGAGGTTTATCTTGCCTTCCCAGGGGGAAAAGTAATTTGCTGTATTGTATGGAGTTTCCTTAAGCATCAGGAAAATTTGATTCCTTGTGTTCACATGTAAAAGTTTCCTGAGAAAATGTTTAGATTTTTCTTCAGTTCTAAGCACAGTACTGCAGGTCCCTCAGATCCCCTTTGTGATCTAAACATGTTTATACAGTTTGGTCAAGTTTGTTCATACTTAATTTCTGAAATACAATGGGGACAGGTCTTTTAAAAGTCAAGAATCATCTGTCAAAATCCTTAGAAGTTCATATCTGTACCCTGAAGGGAGTAACAGTATACCTTATCTCAACATCAGAACAAGTAACACCATCTCAACAACTTGTTTTCTTTTTTTTTATCTATTATGTTACAAGTTAGGAAAATGAAGGCATGCAGGTAATTTGGTGGTGCAATACATAAAACAAGGGAATGAAACTTCAATGACTTCTGAGTCCATTGATGGCTTTGTCAAGAAATAATGGATTCAGGAACCTATTTCAGTTAGATAATTCCTAATGCCAGTGTACTGCAGAAACTCCAAACCAGCTTTCTTGCATTCTTTATGCTGTATTTTTCTTCAGCAGTTTAATCAGGCTTCAGACCTGCCAACTCAAAGCTGCATTTCATAGTCAAGCTCAGATTAGCTTGCATGGGGAGAAAACATTTTAAAAAATGACAAATAAATTAGTGTGACAGCTTTAAAATATTGTTCTCTTTTCCTTTCTTCCCTCAAGAAAGAGAAAACTATTCTCTCCAAGACTTAGGAAACAAAAATATATTATCTGTGTAATACAATCATAGCTAATAAGAATTTTACAATTATGGAACAACTCTTTACAAATATGTATTACCAAAAAATTAATCCATGACATTGGCTTTGCACAGAAAACTTCTACATGCTTTGGTCAGAAGAGAGTTGCCTTCCTCCAGGAGTGAGACTCTGACCCTAGGAGCACTCTAGTGACCACTACTGCTACTTACTCCCCTACCTTCATCATCACTTGTAGGCTATCTAGCCTTTATGTAAAAGTACAAGGATTGAACTTTGTTTTCTCATGTCCCAGATCAAGCATTTGAAGAAAAATTAAAAAACCCATCACACATTGAAATGTACTGTTAATTCAACATCTAATCCTTGCCCACCCTCTTGCAGAGGTCCTGTGGAGACAGAGCAGCACAGCACAAAAATCATTGCACGATCAGTGAGTTGAAGCAACTCTTTCTTTTTAAACTTCACTCCTGTCACATATTTTGGGTAGAGGGGACAAAGGATTTCTGTTAAACATAGCTGTTTATTTGAGTTGCCATGTGGTCTATCATGGCAATCAGTTTCTGTGTCAAACTACATGCTGGATCTTCACCACTGTACCAAGGTTTGAAGACAAGAGATTTAGTAAGTACCAGCTCTCTGGCTGTTTTCTGGAAGACATGCTGCTCCTAGGGAATTTTCATTTAACCTGTTGCAAGGCTTCACTCCAGGCTCTGCTGAGGAGCGTGGTGTGGAGCATAAGGGTATGGAAATGAGAATTGAACCTTTAACACACAATCACAATTTTAATAGGTGGTTTCACCTCAGACATATAATGACAGGCATTTTGATTGTAACAAAGTTGCTTGTAGTCAATTCAGAAATTTTGAATTGTGTTCCTTAACCATGATGGATTTTTGGGGGGTTTGGGGGGTTTTTTTGTTGTTGTTTAGGGATTTATTTGTTTGTTTGTTTGTTGTTTTAGTTTTGTTTGTTTGGAATTCTTTTTTAATATTTTATTCCTGTTGTCTAATGGAAACACAGTTTTTTAGCTAGACCTGAAATCTATTCAGATGGGAAATATTATGCATTCTGAAAGGGAGTTCTGCAATTAGTCTTACTTCAGTCTTGCAGTTTAGCACTGAAAATAAGCTAGAGCTTCTGTCTCTCGGTTATCATTTTACGATAAAGAACTGGAATGTGAGCAAGGAGGAAATATCCATTTTCTCTCATTAATTAATATATTTTGTCACTTGAAATTGTTGCATATTATTTCACACTTATCAACTAAAGAAATTTATACACTGCTATCAGTATTCAAGCTCAAATTACTCTCATCAGTTCATTTTTTATGAGATTTGTTTGTGGTCAGTTTTGGTAACTACACGACTTATGGCAATGACACATGGGAAGTAATAAAATAAATCTGTCCAGTAAAAAGACAAAATTTCACTTGTGCAGCAACATATTCCTGGAGAAAAAAAAACAAAAAACAAAAACCTTTATTTTAAGCTGATGATTCTTTTTAAACAAAAACTATTTAAAAATATTTGTTCTAATTATAGAATTTATGGATAGAAGAATCAGAAAAGATTTCCTATTAAATCATTGTTATAGTGAACAGAAGATATTAAAATTCCATAACTAAATGTTATTTGAACTGTAACAAAAACCCAAAATCAAAATTAAAATGTAAAACATCAGTGTAGCATGTGAGTAGCAGAGGCTCACTATTTCAGTGTGAGAGTTTACAAGATACACATGGATCTTCTATGCATGCCAGAGCCAATCTAACCAAAAGAACTCAGGATCTATTTCCAGAAACTAAAGGAGTGTTACCTAGCTTCTCCAATGGACCTGATGCAGGGGATCTAGCCAAACACACCCTTTGTAAACACTGGAGATAATGACATTTGAATGAGTTACATAAAAACAAAGTGTTCATTCATGAGGAAAGAAACCAGCTCCAGATCCAACATTTCAGCATTGTCTCATCAGATACATATACTGTAAGACTACCAGCTAGTTTAACTATGGAGAATTTCAACTTCTTCCATTGAAGTTGGCCCTATCTAAGAAAGGAATGCAATGATGAAGGAGAAAATCATAAAAGTACATATCTGAATTACATGGTCAAGTTTGTGCTGAGTTTTTTGTAAAAGTGGATTGAAACACTGTATTTAAAAAGAAAACTAGGATTTAATACAACTTTCCAAAAGTAGAAATTAAATCAACAAATATTAGATAACTTGTCTATCTGCTTGTTTACAGGGATGTAGTGCATACAAACTACTGCAAAATTTATTGTTTAAATTCTTATTACAACAGTGTACAAAGGAAAATAATATATTTACTGTCTCTGAGGGACATCTGGAGCTTAGTTGTCAAATTTCTTAAATTAAAATACCTGGCAACTTATAAAACTTAGTCTTGATGTCTTGGATGAGAAAATACCTTCAAATAAAATCTACTGCATTATAAGCAGGTATGTTAAACAGTATTGCTTTAAATTAATATAATCTAAGAAAAAATACAATTTATCTAATTTATGAGCCTTAGAAACTGGAATGTACTGAATAGATTACATGAAGCTTTTTATCACGTTTCACTGCATTTACCTCACACAACTAGCTTGACCTAATTTCTGACAAGCTCATATTTGAAATGTATTTGCTCTACAAGGCAAATCATCAGGAACCTTTAAATTCAGTCACAACAACACAGCCCCTGCACTTCTAATTTGCCCAAGAGAAAGAGTACAGAGTTTCAAGCACTCAGAACAGTACTTTAAATGTAGTGAAGAAGTAGAAGCAAAGGTAAAAAACTAATTCAATATTGCTTATTATTAAACCATATATATCTAGCACACTAGCTACCTGAGATTTTTATCACCAGCTAATTTGATTGTGCTTGAATGATTTTCAATGAAGAAATGGTTTAACAGCAGGAAAGGCTCTACAGGTCACAGTCATTGCTCCTTCTTTGTGAAGAGAATTAACATCAATAAAAAAGCCACAGTTAAAATTGTGCTCTACTTCATGTTAATCATCACATTCTCAATGGCTTTATGCTTTTTACATGTAGTCTGTATCCTGAAGACTGAAACTTTTTGTAAGAATTCATCTGCTTTCAAGAAGAAATCATAGAAGAATCTAAGAGAGGTACTGTGCTTTACATCGACTCTTCCTAGAGATGCTGCCTTCTAAGCCAGCCTGTTTTACCATTGAATGTACCTTTCCCTGATCTCCTCTGACATCATGCCTTGATGCCCTTGAGGATCCAAAACATCATCATTATTCGAAGAGGTGTTATTTTTCTCTTTCCTTCTCTAGTCAGAGTGTCTGGAGTAATGTCACGACTGTAAAGAATTCCCGAATTATAGGGGTCAAATAGCATAAAACGTATGGCACTTATTTTACACTCTAGGATTTGGTATCAGAGAGTGTGTGGATCCTTTTTTTGTAATGGGTGCTGATCTATCACATCAGGGATAGAGGATAGAGAGTGCCAGAGCAGAACAATTTAACCTTTCTGTCTACAAAGAAACACAGGATTATTTAAAGGCCTGCAGAAGACAATTAGCCTGTCTTTGTGATCTCTTTTTGTTTTAAAGGAATCTACTCACTTCATGCAGTCTTTTACATAAGATGTGACACAGAGATATGCAAACATATGTATTCTTCATGTGGATATATATGCATTCACAGGAACACTGTACACAATTTAAATATTTATCTTTTGTCACAAATACTGCTAGGATTTGTCTATGTTTAAGCCATTGTTCCTACTATATCCTTTAGGAACAGCTGCAATTATGAAATGTACCAACTTGTAAACAAAAAGTTGAGTCTTTAAAATATTTACAATATAGAATAAATATGTTTTCGTGGACTAATACTCAATTCCTTTTACCAGAAATCCTCACTGTGATTCTATTGTGTTTTCCAGACACAAAACCAGTGGAAAAGAATCAAGCTGTATATCTGTGACCTAGAAACACAATATTGCAAAACACTTTCCTTTAAAAGCATTCTCCACTTTTACATCCATTGAAATATAACAAACTGAAGTTATTTGGTCAAGCTAACCTTTTTTCCTCCATGAAACATTTGTTGTTTTATTCTACTTGTAGAATATGAATATGCTTAGTGAGTCTTTGTACCTACCAGCCCCTGGAAGAAAAAGAATGATTTCTGCCTATTTGGAAAGCAAATTTATATTGAACTAAAATATTCCAAATATTCAGCACATTATCAAAAAGTGATGAAAGAAATTTCACCAACTTTTATGAGTCAGAACTACAACATGAAACACACTGAATCCAATTCAGGAAAAATGCACCAAAATATTTTACATATTTACACTGTCCTCTTGATTTGGATAATTATGATCAAAATATCATATTTTTTCTCCATCATCACCTTCTTTCATGGCATATCATTAGTTTATTGACTTCTTTAGCCACATCAGAGTCTAAAATTTAAGCAGTGAGATACTGATCATGAGTGTCTCATGAGTTTCACTCCCGGTACCCAACTACACAATCTCATTCTTGACTTTACTGTTCTATTCTACTTTACAGTTTAACATTTCTAATGTTTATACATTTCTAATGTAGCTTGTGTTTTACATGTAATCTCTTTTTTTTTTTTTTCTATTCTTTAGTTTGTCTGTCTACAAATCATTGCCTTACCTTGACTTCCTAATCTAGAGAAGAGTTATTTTTTTTTCTGGCACCCCAGCAAAGGAGATGAACCACTTCTATTTTCATTTTACAGATGGAAAAATAAAAGAACCTGCCTGAAACCACAAAGCAAGCTGGCAGCACTGTATGGATTGCCTCCTAGCTGTGTGATATAGCCTCCAGTCCCTCAGTGATACTAATTTTATTTGAATGGTCACTGCCAAGCAACAGTCCTGAAAGCAGGAAATTATGACCTGTCAGCTGTGACCACCAGACAAACCCAAACGTATCAGAGCACAAATAAAATACCTTTCACATTGTTACAAATGGAGACCACTATGAAAGGAATGCTTGCTGTGCATTGTAAATCACACAGCTGCACAGGCTGGGACAGGCGAAACTTGAAATATGTGGGGACTTGGTAGTTTCCAGATAGTTTTAATTAAACTCATGAGTGCACCTGACCCAGATTTTTGCAGTTGCATTCAATGATTTGTCACAGATTTATAATTTTGGTTTTACAGTTTTAGTCTTGCTCAAGGGTTACAATGAAAAGATCCCAGTCAGGAATCTGTAATGCAGCCAGTTCTAAAGACATTTTATAATTCTCATATATTAAATGGTCTGAAAGACTGGGGCTTTGATTGATACCTTGGAGATTGAATTGCAAATTATCTTAATTTTCTATGGTGGATATGTCTTATATACCTATTATGATAGCACTGAAAAATGGAAAAGTACAAGAACTTGACAAATAACAGTTTTAAGATCTTTTTCACATTGTATCACCTTTGTGTTTCATTTTCAAAGCTTTTGGATGTTGAGTTGGAGTCAGAGTGTAAATTTTCTTGTTTGTATATTTAATTTAAACTGTAATAGTTCAATAGTTACTTCCAAGTAATATACAAAGTGTGCTCAAGCAACAAAATATTCACAGTCATGAAGAATTACAATATTGGGCTTTGGGGGTTGGTTTTTCTTTTTCTGTTTGGTTGGTTGTAGATTGTTCTAATAGGAGTTGGACAAGTAATATTGTTAAATCACTAGTAAACATAGTTCTTAACAAATATTTTCTCTGTAAGTAACTCAAGGACTGAAGATTGTGTTGCAGTGGAATTGGTAGGTATTTTCAATTGGTTTCAAATGTGCCTTGATTTTATCTCAGGAATTTTAAATCTGTTTAAAACACATTGAGATGAAATCTATTTAACAATATCAAACATTCATAGAACTTCCTGTATAGTTCATGGAAGCATAGGGATTACAGACTTTTCTTTTTTCCTAATTCATTTTTGGAATGGCCTTAGGCTGATTCGGTTCTTAGATATTTCAGCTAAGGGCCTGAAGATACGTTTTCCATGAAAGTGACTCACTTTATCCTTAGGAACAGAAACGATAAAGGAGACTTGTGGATTGTCAGAGGGAGGAAAGCATTTCAGTTTCTTGTTTGAAGCTGGTCTTAGAATCCTTGGAGTACTTTCGTTACTTCAAAAAACATCAACTTTAAAAAATAAAACTTTAATAAGTTTTGTATTTTGTAGTTAATATTTTGTTTACATGCCGGCTGATGGCTGGGCATGTGCATACGGAACTGTAGAGGACTGTTGGAATGCCAGCTGATAAAAGTGTGCTTTAAAGGAAAGAGACCATGTGGACTGTGATATGATACTTGTGTAAACAGACTGAGTGGCTGCTTGGAGAGGCATTCTGGACTGAGAACGTGTTTGCAGGGATATGTTTGGCTGAATATGTAACATTTACTTCTTTCTGTAACAGTAGGAAATTCATTTCACTTAAGTGTCAAAGAGGCTATAGATCAAAGTGCATGACTGTTTATCCAATCTTGCTTTGCAAGAAAGAAATTCCTATTTTCAGTATTTTAACCAAATCTCCGAGTGTATGTGCTTGAGCTAGGATATTTCTTTGTTTTTCAAAAATAAACTTCTGAAATTTCAGTTTGGTAGACAAGACTCTCTCTGGCAACCTGTATACCAAAAGCTGTGATGGTAAGTCACAGGTTATGTCTACAGATGAAATTAAACAGATCTTGAAACACTTTTTATTTTCTTGCAGTGGTATAGGAAGGTCTTAAACTCCAAAGGCAAATAGTGCCATAGCAATTTTCTTTAAATTGTCATGATTTCCCTATGAAACCTCCAGTGATGCCACAGCTATGATCTTGCAGTGATTTGAATCCTGCAGTGTTCATTATCCATGGAGGAAAAGCGAAAGAGAAAGAAACAGCTAATCCAAGAGAATACTTTTCCCCATCCAGACAGACCATTGACTTATTTCTATGTTCTTTTACTTTGCATGACAGAGAGAAACATAGACTTGTGTGGGTAAGTGAGAATCATTTAAATATCTGAAAAATTAGATACATGAATTTTGTTTTAATTTCTGAAAGAGAAATAAATGTATCAAAATAGAAATTCATATGTCTTTGGGCACATATTTTATGATAAATTGTATTGTCCTTTAAGAAATCACTTTTCATTGAGTAAAGATGAACCAAGTTCCAAGATCTTAAATATTAAAGACAAATTTTAAATTATTATGGTAGGAAAAAGTAATCATCCTCAATAATTTCTCTACTGACTGGCACTGATTTTCTGCCCCCTAACAATAGCTGATAGAACCTTCAGCTGTCTACTTGTACAATTTGCCTGGGGGCCTATTATTTTTAAAGTTATCATTTTACTAGAATTGAAGAGGATGTGAGGATCAGAGGAATCTGCAAGCTGCATGCAGAAGCCAATTACGAGCAGTGGCTGCAAGATTACTGGATAATCACTCCAGAACAAAATCTGCTCATGTGTGTTATTAATAGACTACGTATATGGAAATGCGACATAGTAATTCAGCTTTTGAAAATGTAAAGTTAGAAAAATAATACTTATTGAAACAAACAAATAATATCCCCAAACAAACAAGAAAAAAATAACCCAATCCCTAAACAAGTTATAACTTATTTGAAGAAGGGAAAAATTCCTATGAAAAATGTTGCTGTCTGTAGTAAGACCTGAGAGTTTGCAATAGATACATTACAACCCATTTCATATTCAAGAAGGTGAACCTAGAAATAAAAATTGTTATAATAATATATTGTTATGCATGCTTTTCAGCTCCAGACAAGTTTAATCCATCTTTTATTTGTATTTTCAGAAAAGACCATGAATAATCAAAAATACAACCACATCACAATGAGAAACAAAAGCTGAAGGTCCTAGGAGATATACTGAAATCTGAGCTCTGTTTTCAGAAAACTTTAATTTTGAGCATAACGAGAATAGGAGTTGGAGATGTCACTGGATAACAGTACAGTCAGGACAAGATGCAGCTGAGTAACTTCTGAAGATGGGCTATCTCATGGCATTATAAATGATGAGAAGCAAAGTGATTAGCATCAAGTCTCATTGTCATTTTCTTATTTTACTGGATTAAGACTGCATTTTCTGATTTCTTTTTGACCTTATTTCAAAGGTTACAATCAAAAAGTGAACTTTGTATACTATTGTGCAGCTGAATGTTTTGTTTGGTTTTATCCTTTTAAAACCCATCTGTATTTTAAAGTGAACTCAGGGGTAACTGATAAAGCAGATTTCTGCACCTATTGAGTCTCTTCCAGTCAGGGATAGCACAGTAGGGGTTTGGATATTGCAGGTTACCTCAGGTAAGCTTTTCTATGCATGTGAAAACTAGCTGAGCTGTACTTCTTGCTAAACCTTGCTTTGTTTCAGACTGTTGATAATATTTGTCTTAGATGTGAAAGAGAAGTTCCCCTCAGTGAATCTGTTCTAACAAACATCTGGTAGTTGAGAGACAGCCTGTGATATCTAGAAATATCAATAGTTTTGCAGAATCATCAGATATATTAGGAACATTAAAAATAAAGAGGTAAATTTAAAGCTAGTTAAAAGATTAGAAGGTTGATAAAGATAGAATTCCAGATTGTATGTTAAAAAAACAAGGAAGTGTATTAGAAAAAGAGGGTTGAAGCCAAGATAAAATATAATACTAAAGAAAGAACAAACATAAATTTAATAAAGTTAAAACCTATGAAACAAACTTTAGGACAAAAAATGTAATCCAATCAAATAAAAGGAGGAGAAACTGTAGAATATGATTGTTAAAAAATACTATATGGAACAGGCTTATTTCAAGCAGATTTACAAAAATAGCTTCCTGTTTCCTTAGACCTTGAGAATACATTCCCTGGGGAATGTTTTGGTTTCACATTTGCCAACAATTCCTAAGGCAAAGAAAAATGGAAGCAAGAAATGGTGGTTTCATCCCACTCATGTTTAGGTTTAGAAAAAAGTTTCCATTCTGCATGAAATAAAACGATATCTGACAAAAACTAGATTCTGGTACTAGTCAGCATTAAGATGTAAAATATTGTACATCAAGCTTTTCAAAAAACCCAAATTCTGTAGTCAGAGAAGAGACTTTGATATAGATATTTCAGTCAGTAGTCCTAAATGCAGGACTGATAATTCTTCTGTAATTGATAAGCAACACTAGTTTTGGCCAGAAATTGTATCACTCTTAGAACTGAAAAATCATAGAATAATTTAGGTTAGAAAAAAATTGGAGATACTCAGCCCTCTCTCTGCTCAAAATAGACCTAATTAAATCAAGATATTCTGGTCTGTGATAGTTGGGTCTTGAATACCTTTAAGGATAGACATCCTACAATTTCTCAGAGTAACCTGTTCCAATATTTGAGCCTCCTTGTAGTGTTTTGGGTTTTTTCCTTTAATGTCTAATCAGTATTTCCCATGTTCCAACTACTACTGCAGCATTATACGATGAGGAGTCCCAGAAGTTGGCTTCTTCCCAGACTATGTTTAACCACTGTAAAATTGCATCATATAAGTGCAAAGGAAGTATTTTTTTGCTTTCTCATTTTATTTGTTTGTTAAAGCAAAAGAATTTAACATTACTGATATAGTGTTTAATCTTGACAAATCGATATTTCCTAGGGGAAAAACATTTGATTCAAAAGATCGAAAGACCAAATCTAATCAACATTCAGTGTATTTTCCTTTGATTAGTACTCAAATAAGAAATTATCTGAATGGCCATTAAACTGATGATTTGATGTTCTAAGAACTTCTAAAGTCTTTATATAGATGATTTCTTTCTTATTGAATCTTAAAACCCAAATAGCTTCACAGGGATAATGGAAGAACATAGATTTCAATCGAAAAACTACTGTTCTTTGTGGTTCTTTCCCTAAAAAATAGACAGAATTTCCTGGACATTGATATTGCTCAAGAATGGAAAGAAAGACCCATGAGGGATGATTGCAGAAATAAACTGTAGCATTTAAATAAACAAATTATTTGAATTACCAGAATTTATTGTAACAATAAATATTTCCTTGTTGGCACTGTCTCTTAGGCACCAAATGTACTTGTGAGCTGAAAAACACTGATTCCTTTCTTGACATCTCATAGCCCAGAAAAATTTCAGGAAATGTTCAGTAGTGTAGATTCAGTCAGTAAAAAGAAACCAGTAGAAATTCTAATGTATCAATTTCTTATGCATCTTTATGACGTTCTCTGATTTGGTTGTGGAAAAAAAAAATTAGATTCTCTTAAATCCAGAATACTTTAGGACTATATTTATTAGAAGTTAAAATAAATTAAGGTTTAAAAAAAATAGGAAAAATATTTTATATATTTTTTAAATATTTACCAATATAAACAAAATGCATTTACTTCCAAATCTGAGTACTTCAAGATGGAAACAGTCAGTTTATTCTTTTTCATTTAAGAAGAGAACAACATGCCTAAAGTGCTTTATAATATTTTCCCGAGTCTTGTATTTCAAATATGTTTAAACCAAGAAAGAATGGGTATTATGCAGAAATTAGAAGAAACTTAATTCAAACGTGCTACTTCTAAAAAAACAGTTTGCTTTATTGTTTGAAGATACAGCTCCATCCTTGTTTCAGTATTTCAGTATTAATTCTGAACCCTCAGGTACGTTTTAGTGCAAAAGTAACGCATATTTCATCCAAAATCAATTTTTAGGCAGTAGAAAGGGCTAGATACTCCTGAAAAGCACCAGGAGCTGAGGGTGCCCAAGAGAGTTGGTAGAACAGGTCCTCATGTCACGAATGGAGAGATGCACTTCAATCCTAATAGAGAAACAATATACCTTATTGATATAAACCAGTGAGCTATTGAAATTCAATGGTAAACGTGACAGTGGTTGAACAGCATTCCATGACAAGATAGATTGGATTGATATCTACATAGAGGACAGGGCTGGATAAAGCAGGAAGAGCCTCTTGTTGAGTCATGATGTCCAGAAAGGACTCCCTTGTGCTCCTAACTTCTTCTCAGAGAAGAGTTTAGGTGTAACTGGATCCGATCCTAGTCCTACATTTGGTCAACAGTTTACTTCTAAATAATTACATGCACACAATCAATCCTTATATCACTCAGCTAATATTTCAAAGTTTATCACACTATTAATCATTACCAAAGTCTGTGGCAGCAAGGAACATCTCAACCTCGAGGAGTAACCTTCAAAGGTGTCCTTACTCAAGAGGAGATCCTGGCACACAGCCCGCTGCTGTGCAGGAGATCTCAAGGGCTCTGGGTTGTCTGCTATTTATGGAGTAGGATGATTGATTTGTAGTCACATTAGCGTACTAACAAGACATCTGGGTCACCATTCCTGACAGCCCTTGGCTACCCTGTTGCCATCTGTCCCCCAAAACCCAGAGTGAACTGACTGGAGCCATCATGACCGCTGCTGTTGGTTCTGGTTCAAGCAGGCAGGGGGATGTGGGGACACAAGAGACCAGTGTCAGCAGAACTCCCCAGCAAGGCACAGCCAGGCTCTGGCTCAGCACAGGTCCCTCCCTCATGGTGGCAACAGAGTTCTGATTATGGGCCTCCACGGAGAGGCAAGGTAATGCCTGTTTCTGAGCTGAGGTACAATGCTCTTCTGGCATAGCTCTGGAGTGTGGATGCTGACAAAGATCAGGTGGCAGCAGAACCTGTGGGAATGCTTGCTTTCCTACACATTGATCTGAGAAAGCTGTGAGAAAGAATTATA